>CM031713.1:2861302-3296302 GCA_018466805.1 Hippocampus abdominalis | reverse complement strand
CCCTTCAGCCAGTCACGGCGGGAAGGTGAGTCCTTCATCTTCTGAGAAACGAGACGGAAAGAAAAGACAAAGTCATTTCGAGCTGCCTCATGCACCAGACAAAATGAATGTTTCTTGGCCTTGTTGTGATCATTTTTGATGGGACACAAATGTCCGTAGACATCTCTATCTAGCTAGCTAGATAGATAGATAGATAGATAGCTATCTAGTTATCTAGCTATCCATCTAGCTAGATATCTAACTATTTATCTGGCTAGCTATCGAACTAGCTAGCTAGCTAGCTAACTAGCTGTCTAACTTTCTAGCCAGCTTGCTATCTAATTAGCTATCTAACTTTCTAGCTAACTAGCTATCTAACTAACTATCCAGCTAGCTAGCTATCCAGCTTGGTGGTGAGTTAGCATTCACATCGTTTGTTAAGATTGTTTCGCACAAAACAGTTCCGGAAAAATGCGTTCATTTGGGAATAATTCTGTTGTGTTCCCGACAAATGTGCTGCGTGCCCCCCATCTGTGACACATGCGTTCATTCATGTGATACAAGAGTTTATTTTTCCTTCCCTTTAAATCCAAGCACTGTATCAGCGACATGTTGCCACCAGCATTGTAATTTTAGTTTTCTCCATCAATCCTTTGAACAGCAAACAATACTGTATAATCTCCTCCTCACCCTGGAGCGCCTCAATTTCTGACACAAAATTTTGTTTTCCGACTTGGGTTTACGACTCGCTGCCACAGTCATCATAAGGAGCTATTACACAAACGGGTTCATTGATAAGCATTTTCATTCATAAGCTGCTTTTCGTTGCACTTAAGTGGCGTGCATTTCCGGAAGGCGGATTTATAAAAGGGAGATTGCGTGCAAGCGCAAGACCTGATACTTCTTCAATCCATCCACTTGGTCTGTCAAGCGGGTCATGGGTGAACTGTAGCCTATTTTAGCTGACTTTGGGCAAAAAGCGATGTACACCCTGGACTGGTTCTCAGTCAATTACATTTTGACAAACACTTATTGCACACCTATGACAATTTAGAGTACCATAAAATGTTATTCAAATAGGGAATCCTTTTTTTTTTTCACATTTCTTTTTTAACTCTTTCAGTGACAGCAGTTACTACAGTGGACGTCGTACCGTGTTATTAGGTTACAGGGTGCATGAAAGGGTTAATGTCACACTCACTGTAGCAGTGTCGAAATAATTTGGTTACTTTTGTACCATTTTCCTGTCTATGTATCTCTGTTTTTTTTGTGGCATTATCGTCCGAAATATGTCAACATTTTCATTGCGGGATGAACTCTGTCCATCTTAGGCGAAGCCGAGGAGAGCAAACACTGCCTGTCTAAACAAATAGATTTGGCTTAATTTTGTTGAGCATCATGCTTGTTTAGATGCGCGTCCAAATCACGAGTTTGGGTTGACTGAGAGGATTTATTGCTCTTAGAGCAGATTATTCTTTGTTTGCCTTGGTTGAATCAAATCATTTTAGCAGGATCAGTGGCCAGTCTGTGTGTTTGTCTGCTCCAAGCTGTCTAATTCTCTCCAGCGCGTCGAGAAAAAAAAATTTGCTTTGCTCCTCTATTCTTCCTAACTGTCAGAGCCCGTATATAATATTGGCGACAGTGCATGTTTGTGTTGCTTGGCTTCCCTTTGACTCTTTGGCCACAAAAGACGAGAAAATCCTGCTTTCCATCCTCACCCTCGCCGACTGCTCTCCACCTCTGAGACGATGTGTGCCGTGACTTAATTTGGAATTAATGGCATTATTATAAGAGAGAAAGGCTCTAATTAATGGAGTCTTTGAGCAAGTTGTACCGTTCATAATAATGGAGCACATTTTCTCAAGACCTCAGGTACTTTTTGCGAGTCATTTAAACTTGGTGAAGTTAAGCCATTTCATCCACGTTCAAATTCCACTCCCCAGAGGATTTGTGGATGTCAGGCATTCAAGTGCGCTCAGTTTGTTCGAGAACCGATTTTCGGTCGTAATCCGAGGCATAAAACACTCAAAATTTTGGGTCGAAAACAGAGACGTTAGAAAACCGAGGTTTCATTGTGCGTCTTCCATCGGAGGGCCGTTACGACAGTGAACGCGAATAAATGTTGAATCATTACATCATATTATTACTTGTACACACAGTCAAGTATTGTTCAGTTATTGTTCAAGTGAGTATGAACCGGGTCACAAAGTTACTACGAAATGTCACCGTTATTTATTACATATGACAATTTGAGATTTCGGTACAGATTTAAGAAGGGTCATGGAATTTGATTTTCTTTTGCGGGCCACATAAAATGAGGTCGCGGGCCGGATCTGGCCCCCGGCCTTGACTTTGACACCTGTGTTCTAAACTTTCATGTTTTTTTTTTCCTTCCAGGTCCAGAGTACATCATGGATGCCTCATCAACAATACGTTATGCAACCTACAGTAAGTCTTCAACCATTCATTTTCATGGCTGGATCTATTTCCATTTTTTTGTGATGGTTTTGGAAAATATGGCGGATCACCATTTGGGTTTTGCTCTCTAAAACAGAAAAGATGTCCTCGAATAGTCTTGGTTATGGTGAAGATAATAAGACATCAGTGATCAAGGCTTTTTGGGTTGAACAATTTAATTGATCCTCGCGGCATAAGTGTTCTTGTTTAGCTCCATAAAATGTTTTAAATCCTTCTGCCAGAGGCTTTGCTTGGGGCTTTTTGTGCCCCCCTAAAGCACATCGAGTGCACTTTGTTCTCCATCTTCTTTCAGTTCATTCATTGAATGGGAGTGAGGAATCAGTAATAGCGGCACGTTTGATTCCTTAATATCCTCTTAACTCTGTCACAAAAAATGATTACCATAATAGATGCCTTAGTTAAAGGCTGCTCCAGCGCAACATGGAGCAGTATCCAAGGAAATGGTCCTCTGAGGGGCTGGCCGATACTCAACTTCTACCTGAGTCACCCCTCTGTGGAGTTTCTCGGTTTTTAAGTACAGATGCAAACAATCACACTTCAGGGGGCGCCCATCGCAGCAATGAACTTTTAGCAGCGCGAACACAAACTGTCACGCGGCTCATATTCACTGCGGTCTTTTCTCAAGGCAGTGGTGCGGGATCGTTTGCTGTCAACATCTCTGAAGGCAAATTGGGACAACACATTTGTTGAGCTTTCAGTCACACTCTTTTGATATTTTCGTAGACGGGTGCCGTAAAAAAAATGGACGATGGTGAAACATCTCGATAGAATTTAATGTTAGCAAAGAGTGAGAGAAAATGGGCCTGCGGGTCCGGCGCTAACTCCATGAGTGCTTTCAAGCAGTCGCATGGTGCTGCCCGCTGTGGTCATTTACCACTCAGACCGATCCTTCTCACTGCCACTCCCGCTGTGGGACAGCGAACGTGTAATCTGGGCGCAGCGGGTCACCAAACAGGCTGACACACTCTCAGCAGCCGCTGCCCTCCAATCCACTCTCGCCCCGGCCTTCAATGCGCATGAACACCTGACTTCTCTGTCTGAACTCACTCTGCCGCCGCTGCGTCTCGGTGTCTCGCATCATACTCCGCTTTTTGGGGGCAATTATTGTGGTCAGCGGAAAGCTATTGTTGCAAAAAAAGGGCTTGTTTTCGAACACCGTATTACCACTTACATGACCCAAATCAAGGACAAACCTTAGGTGGGTCAAAATCATTTTAAGGTGCACTTGAGGCTTCCCTATTTCACCCCAAAATATCTGAACCTGATGTTCGTTGTCTTAAGATGTGATGCCGTTAGAAATGAAAATGTTATACTTTATTTTTTTTTCAGGGAAATAATGTACCGTAATTTCCGGACTATAAGCCGCGGCTTTTGTCGCACACTTTCAACTCTGCGGCTTATTTAATGAAGCGGCCTGTATAAAGACTTTTTTTAATGGCCGCCTGTGTACCGTCTTTCTTTGTAAATATCTCATGTAACAATATGGGCACCTGCGGCTTATAGACAGGTGCGGCTTATGTGTGTACAAAATGTTTTTTTCCTTTAAAAATGTAGTGGTGCGGCTTATAATCAGGTGCGGTCTATAGTCCACGGTAATTACGGTACATGCAAACAGCAAAATTAGCATGTTAGCATTTTTATGAGCACATGGTGGACCCTGTTTTAACAACATGATTCAGTTAGCAAGCAAACTGTGTTTTTGAATTTCAGAAATGTTTTATATCAATTGATACATCGCCATGAATACGCATTTAAAGACCATGCGCGATTTTAAATGATCAGCATTTTTCTGACATGTGACAGACCAAACCAGTCACTTAATACTATATAATGAATGTTGGCGCATTTTCAGCAGTTTCAAATTGAATTAATGTCCTGGTTTTTATTCAAGGATTGGAAACTAAAACTTTTGTTAAAAAAATCCAATTTGTCGATGACCCGACAAAATAATCGATTAATAACCCGTTACGCCTCAGCGCTGTTCTGAAAAAAAAATCAGAACGCAAATATATGTCTTTTTTACCGAGCTGTCTGCGACCTACATAAACTCGGTCTTGCAATCCGAACCACCAGTGGAAAATCACTGTTAGCTAATACTTTCTTCTACTTGAACAAACGTGTTTGCAAATTGTATGTGTCTCTCCAAATACAATTGCAATGCCATTTCTTAGAAATTAGCAACGCATAATTTTTTTTTAAAAGCCTCTATCGATGATGTCATCGTTTTTATTGTTGTTTTGCTGCCATGCCGTATGCGTGACTCCTAGCATGCCAATTATCCCCATCCAGCCTGTCTGACCGTCTTGTTGTCCATCTTCCAACAACATGTCATGAGACCTCTTGAAATTGTTGGCACGTTTCATCGGCGCATCTTCACAGTTTTGTTGCCAGCCATGTGTTCCGTATCTGTCCCCGTGGCCACTCCCCCATTGTGTTTCGCCGATTTAGCCGACACCAAACGGCTGCTAGGCTCCAACTCTGGCTATCACAAACCATCAGTGCATGATAGCTACCAAGCTGTCTCGCTTTATGGCCCGGGCTTACAGTATGCTTGCTCCCAGCCCCCCCTGAACCGTGAAAGGCCCCCGTTACACACGCAGGCAGCTTGCCAGCATCTCATTGAATCGTAGCAAATTAGCCAAACATTCAAGTTTCAAGGGCTCACGGGCCTCCTCAAAGAATTTCCTCCTTACATATGAGGCAGACGTGCAAGCCGGTATTCTCCTCAGCTGCAATGTTCAAAACCCTTCAATGTGCTTCCTATTCGGCTCTTTCAAATTTCCAATGTTTTCCTTTAATCATTATGAATAAATCCATAACCGGGAAGGAAAGGTCATTCATTAACAACCTTGCTAATTAGCTGCTCCAGGGGTTGTATTGTTTTTGGGGGTTTTTGTGTCACAAAATTCTGGGTTCTTTGTTTTGCACGACTCCTGATCTTTTCTTGTTTTTTGTTTTTTTTGTTTTGATCCATGAAAGTACGACAAAATCTCTCTTACATACCGATAAGCAGTCACACACACTCAAATTCTCACGCTTCCAAAGAGCAAAGCGTAGCCGTAGCGCCAACCAAGCGCAGCATTGCTGTCTTTCCCCATGACTTAGCCAGACTCCCCCCCCTTTTTTTTCCTTTTTTTTTTTTTTAACCTCCTCCCCTTCACTAAAAAGCGTTTGTGCTAAGAATGTGTATTTGCTGGAGTGCATCGGCCCTTACATGCCGTAGGTGAAGTATTGAATTCCTCTCTGTTGCGCCCCAGCCAGTTTCTCAGTGCCAGTTAGGCGCTTGCTGGGGCCTCTTAGAATTCGACCGTAACTATCTGCCCTAATCAGACAGCAGAGTGGCGGAGGGGGGTTGGAATCAGTGCTTGACATTAAAAAACGCACTGCGGATATAGAGGGAGGAACGTTGTCAGTCTCATGGATTTGACTACTGAGGCCGAATTTAAGACGGTTGCCCTTTCTCACCCCTCCCTGATCACTCTCTGCCTACCTCTGCTGTCTTTCACTCTGCTTTGTTGTCATCATCATTGCTATTGCTCAGGGGTCGGCAACCCAAAATGTTGAAAGAGCCATATAGGACAAAAAAAAAAACAAATATGTCTGGAGCCGCAAAAAAATAAAAGCCTTCTATAAAACTTACAATGAAGGAAACACATGCTGTATGTATGGAGGAGACTGGATTCATTCCTTTGTTGTGTGTTCACAAACGCCCCCATATAATTTATTTTGTGATTTCCTCGCTTGATTTATTTGTTTTGGTGCATTATTTTCGCTTTTCTTAGTGTCAGTGAAGTGATCATGAATTTCCGTTTTTCGGAGGCTGTCTTTGAACGCCTCTCGAGTCGAACGAGAAGAGGCGTTCGAGACTGTGTTTGTCGAGACTGTTAAAAGCATCAATAAAGTGTACGTTTTAAAAAAAAGAAAACCACGGCTCTCCTTTTTCGGAGCTGCAACGTGTATCTATATCTATTTGAGCTAGATTAGCCTACTATCAAAATCTTTTTCCATTTTCAAACATTTTTTATAAAGCTCCAGGGAGCCACTAGATGTCGCTAAAGAGCCGCATGCCGCTCTGGAGCCGCCTGTTGCCGTCCCCCGCTATTGCTAATGCAGCTATTGCCCTGCTGCAATCCAAACATCTTACATCACAACTGCGTGTTAAAAACTTCGCCAGTCCGCTTCATTTATTCCCTGTTCTGAAAACTGCATAAAATCAATTTTGTTTGTTGTTGTGCAACTTTACTGGCTTCCAGAAGTGTTTTTTTGTTGGGTTTTTTTTTGCAAACAAAGCTGTGCTGGAGAGACGACAGTATGTCTCCCTGCCGGCCAGGAAACACCTCGGGATGCCCTGCAGATGTGTTGGAGTGAAGTGGCTGGGGAGAGAAAAGACCTCCTGCAAAGATGTGACAAATAGTGTTACATGCTTCAGCGAGCACCTTGATCCTGATAAACACACGCCGCTATGCGTCCATCCAAATCGAATGTTCTCCTCAGTAAGAGGCCTCTGATAATTACCTCATTACCTCGAGTACTTTGCTTAGATTAATGGAATGTATTCCAACACAAACTATCGCAGCCAAGCGATTGCTTACAACTGTCATATGTCACCGTAATTGGACTCGTAGCCCGGCAAGTCGATTGATGACATTCCAATTGACAATTTTGAGCGAGAGCGAAAACACGGAATTGAAATTCAACCCCGCGTCGTTCGTCAGAGATATTGCCCGTGACGGACGAACAAATGAATCGACGGGTGGTGATGGATCCATTCCATCTTTCGTTTTCATTTCATCTGTTACTTAGACGGGCGTCAAACATCCTTGGCGGACGAGCTAAATCCTTCGTCGGCGTGTCGCGTCGCGCGGTCATCACATCGGAGCGACCGCCTCCTCCACCGCGTCTTATTCGCGGTCATTATTCAAATTTTACGCTGTTAACTCCTCTAATGTTGACACTTTGGCTTAAAATCCTTCAGATGTGAATCGCTTCCTTTTTCGGGGCAGTAGGCTTCTTATGTTTCGCTTCCAAACGTGGGTGTCGGAGGTGACACGAATGGATTTTTGTACATATGTTACAGATTTAACACATTTTTAAAAGGCAAAAAAGTATGAATGCAACAACTCCTTTTCATCTCCACCATTTTGCAATTTTGCTGAATCCAAATTTTGCACTCGAAAACAAATCACCGTTCATTTGTCTCACACAGCCTTGTCGGTCACATTCAAAAATCCAAAACCTAGTTTACAAAGGATTATAAAATACATCATTAGCTCCAAAGAGACATTTATTAACCGGCTCATTTGTCACGCTTGTTTATGCAAAATGCAATTAGCCGCTACTCGTGGAAATAGCTCCAATGCTAAAACTCTTTTAGATCCATCATCCAGTGTTGATCAATTCTTCGGGGAAAAAAAAAAGTTGCGTTAGGATTTTTGCCATTGTCCTACATGGTCTGTTTCCGCTTTGCCAACACCAGTGCTATTTTGACGCCCAAAAGTCAAGAAACAAGCTGAACACTCATGAAGTTGTTCATCATTTATCAAGAATAGCTACGAGATATTTTCCAAAACATGATTAACCCTCATGCAGTATTTCTAAGCGGCTGCATGAAGGGTATTACGTCCCAAAAATGTCCCTCTTCCAATGTGCAACAACTAATTTTTTTTTCACTTTCAACCCCTCAAAATGTTCAGTGGGAATTGGCCAAGACATAGATATACATCCGATGCAAAATTTCAGCTTCGTGGAGTTATTTTTCACTGTTTTGTCTGTGGTGTCCATTTGTCCAACAGTCCAAAATCGTCCAAAGTGTCCGAAATGTCCAATTTTGGGATAATTACTTCATGGGGGTTAAACTTGCATTTAGAAATAATTGTTCACTCTGTACAGATTCATAATTTTTGTATTTATTGACTTTTATTTGTCAAACCAGTTCAAACTGAGCCAATGATTTCTTTTTGTCTTTTTTTTTTATCTATTATTTTTTTAATCTGATGAAATAAGTAATGGCAAGCGTCTGGTTAAATATGATTTTTTTTTTTTTAGCTCAATCAAATTGAATTTACAGCGTTTTGCAAAACATTTTGAGGTTTGCTGTATTCTCCCAAAATAAGGGAAGGTCTCACGTAATGTCATGATTGACCGTAGATTATTTTTTCGGACATGTTTTTTCCACCCAAAAAAAAAAATAACAGCAAAAAAGAGCACAGTAATAATATCCTGATGAAGAGAAATGATAGACAGTGATGTTATATTTGCCAAATGTAATAATAGGCCAGGCGTTATTTATTGACCATATTTTCCAACGGACATTTTGGAGTTTGATCTACAGTTTGAGCTGCAGGCCACTTACTAAGCACTCGTGAACTATTTGTTTAAAAAAAAAAAATCTCTCTTTCTCTCAGTCCAGGTATTTGGAAATAAATTCAGTGTGTCTCCTACTGCGTCGGTGGTCGCAGAACAGCCATGGTGCTCTATTTGCTCCGAGGGGGATTCATGCTGCGGATTAGAGTGAAAAGCCCCCACACACATGCTGGCTCCTTTTTTTCGGGACTTACATGAATAGAAATGTGCCTCAGGGTGGATTCTCTGTCCGCAGTCAGCAGACAAAAGGTAGTGATGAGTGTTTTTTTTTGTTTAACACGGCATGAATAAAACACACAGGATGTGGATGTACTCACACCCGTGCGCAGATCATGTAAACCAATACAAAACGATGAAGCGCTTTCTCTAATTGTGTGTCATAATGCGGCGGGTGCGAGTTTGTTCGGCGAATACCAACCTTTCGGGGAAGCAACTTCTTCTTGCAAAGTATTTGCAAATCAAATCCGCCCCCCCTGTGGGTCAGTTTTTGATCTTATTTCTGTCTGAATACTCGCGTCCAGCGTGAGATTCTCTTGTGTCTTCAGGCGGTTGAACTCGGGGGATGGCGGGGGGGGGGAGGAAATGATCACCAGGCAAGCACGATGCCAGTGAACATTTGAAGCGATGATGGAGTAGATACGCCCAAGGCGTCGTGTTGGATGTGTTCACCTGCGGCAACAGAGCAGAAAGATCAAAATTATTGGAGATGTCGGAATGCTCACCTCCGGCATTTTAGATCAAATAGGATCAGGTACCAATGGAGAACGGGAGATATTTTCCTCTCGTCTGCATTTTCGACGGTTGTATTTATATCTTACACCGCGTTCACTTTCGGAATGTTTTGCATACGTCTCTTTTATAGCACTAGTAGTACACATTTCGTTGAATGAACTCCAGTTTAGATTGTTGACACATTTAAAGGTCCCATGCCAGTATTTAATTTTTTTTTTCTTTTGTCTTAAAGATCCTTTAATTGTGCTTGTCAGATACTTAGGTTTGGAAATTTCCACAAAGCCAATTTTTCCCCCAATCTGTTTTAGTTGCTCTTAAATGAAAAGGGCCTCGGCACACAACTGGACCCGAATGTGTGTCAAAAATATACCTGTGTTTCCTAACCTAAAGTGGCGAGCGTGAGTGCTTTTCACAAGGTGTAGATATGGTACAGTCATACCTCGGTTTTCGACCATAATCCGTTCCAGAAGGCTGTTCGAAAACCGATTTGTTCGAAAACCGAAACCACGCTCTTTTTGATTAAAAAATCTTTATTGAACACGTCTCTTCACAATGGAACGCTACACAAAGAAGCGTCACTTCTTCGTCTACCCGAGGAAGCGTCACTTCCTCGTGTAAGGAAGGTGAGAGGAGTCAAGTGACGCATTCAGGTGCGCTCAGTTTGTTCGAGAACCGAAATTCGGTCGTCATCCGAGGCATATAAAACTCGAGAATTTTGGTCGAAAACCGATTTGGTCGAGAACAGAGACATTCGAAAACCGAGGTTTGACTGTGCTCATAAAATTTATAGGAGTGTCAAACTCATTTTTGGCGCGGGCCACATTTAGTTTAGTCAAGCATAACTGTTGATTTATTTATCATGAGGGGTTTGTTTACAAGAAAATGCTTAGAATATATTTATTACCTGTGAAAATTAAAAATTGTGGTCAACATTTTAGAAAGGATGAAGGAAGTTGACATATTTGAGCTACTTTGCCGGGCCACATAAAATGATGTGGCGGGCCAGATCTGGCCCCCTGAGCCTTGAGTTTGACACCCGTGTCATAAATGAATCAGTCAGGCTAAACACCTGCTGTGTTTGTGACATTTATCCGCTCTATCGAGCGTGCCGTGACTGAGTGCGCAAACCGTCTGATACTGATCGCCGATCCATCAGTCATTGAAGGCGCTTTTCGCTAGTAATTGGCGGCCATTAAAAAAAAATTATAATAATAGACTGCCGGTTGTAACGTTTCTTATTTACCGTCCATTGTTTCTGATGGTGGTGTGTCTTTAATTTTCTTTTATAGTCTGTCGGCTGAGGGACATAAAACCGCACGCGCGCATACGCGCGCAAGCTAACACCCCCGCCCCTCTCGCCCTCTCTTTCTCTCTCGCTCAGACACTCGTTCTCACAAACACGGAAAATCGAAATCACAAATCGGCTTAACTCTCCCCGACACGTCTGTGAATTAAGCCCTTCCGTTTGCTCTCCCCTTTTCCCATTATGAAGGCATTGTCAGCGGCTGAATCGGTTACAGGTGCTACTTCCTTTCCGTCCTCCCTCGCTTCTGCCTTCCTCTTCCTCTCTCACCTTCCCTGCTGCTCTTCTCTAACCTCTCTCTCTCGCTCTATTTTCTCTCGCTCTGCTTGTGCGTCCTGACATCCGGCCACTCACCCTGTAATCATTGGCGTACAAATCGTCACAAAAGTCCACAGGAAGAGAGCTATTTGATTATTTTTTTTGCACCATGAAAATATACAATTGTGACAGGCTTTGTCTGCTGACATTTTTTTTTTTTAATCACACACACACACACACACACACACGCAAAGTGAAGGGAGACCCAAGCTGAGCTGTCGAAAATACCTTGAAAGGTTTATGTATGAGCATCAGCATTTGGGAAGTGGTACTCTCGTTGACAGGGAAAGGAAGCGCAACGCTTTTGTCCCTTGTGCTCCTTTGGCACTGGTAAAAGCTTCCGGCATTCGCATCCAGCCATTAGGGAAAACCTGCCGAGCATTGCACCAAGGGGAATAGAACTGAGGAGGGGGGGAAAAAAAAAAAAAGCTTCTTAGCAATCAATGAGCCACAGCGGCTAGTATTATTTATGCACCAGCAGCACATCCTGACCCTTTTGATGGAGAGAAGATAGCCGAGTGTATTGATTAGGAAAACAGTGCCAATCTCCGTGTTCTATTGGTAATTAATGACTTGTCTTTTTTTTTAATCCCTGGCAGTATCAACCTTAAACTGGATGACACCTGCCCAAGTCCCCCACAGCTTTTTCTCCCCCTCGATTTCCTATCTTCACTTCATTGCTTATCTCTTTTCCTAACACCATCTTGCTCCTCTGCTTTATAATTCCTTTCAGTTTCTCACATTTCTATCCCCTTTGCAAGAACAACATCCTTTGCTACTTCGCTACTCCGTTGCGACCTCGATGCTGTTAATCCGTAAATGGGCAAAACAACGGTGGGCTTAGAATGCAGCCCTGCGGGGAGCCAGGACGAGTTCTTCAGACCCCATTTCTGAGTCTCTGGGGTCTCAAAGTTTTAAAACGCTTACATTTCCATTCAAAGATCGATACCCGAACAACGAAACGATTGACATGCTACATGCACGTAGTCAACACAACTACACGAGGGATCCCTGTATCTCATTTTCTTTATGAGGAACAAAAAAACGATAACTGGAAACCCAGAGCAACCTCCTACAAAAGCACAAAAACCATTTTTGGCATGTAGTAAACTGGCCAATGTTGAAGATCTAATTTAATGCGTATAAGTAGTTGGACTGAACATTTTGTGCTTGGCTTTGTGTATTGATCCAGGGTGCAGTGATCACGCCAGCCATGGACCACACTATGTCCATGCAGCCTGCCAGCATGATGGGTCCCCTCACCCAGCAGATGAACCATCTGTCCCTGGGCACCACCGGAAGTGTGAGTAACCCTTGCAATTGACCGGACAAAACAAGTCTCTGAGGTATCTAGTAGCATGAGCATGTTTGAGGGCTTCGAAAATAATTCTGCTTCATTGTAAACACTATACACCATTGGTCAGTTTTGATTGATTTGGGGTTTTTTTTAGATACGAGATATTTATTTGGGGAAATGTTTATTTGTGCACGGCAAAAAAAACACAAAAGGTCATACGATATCACCCCCATTGCTTTTCTCACTCGGGCATACGCACGCTAGCACTCGCTGCCTTTAAATCAAGAACCACCTCCATTCCCGGATCTTTGGTGGCTTAAAGTTGTCACCAGTCTTCCCTTGCGTTAACCCTCACGCCCGAAGGCGCAGCTTTGCTCTGCCTTCAGATTTTAGTCACAATGTGGGTGTGCGCATGGTTGAAACGGCGGTGCCGTACACCGACGCGTTTACCGCTTGAGCCGTCGGTGACTGCGACGCCATGTCGGTCCTGTCATGAATGACCAATCGTCACGTAATCTGCCGCATCTGTGCTAACAGCCAGGATTAGACATCCTGTAGGCTAATCTGTGATGATGGCTTTTTGATGTCGGATGATTTGTTTGAGTAGAACAAGAAAGTAGGGTAGAGGCGGTGTGTGTGTTTTTATTGGGCCCACATGAAAAGTAAAGTGGACTTAACATCGCAAGATCCTCAGAACGGATTCCTCAAGTGCACGTGTGTGGTTGGGGGGTGGGGGGTCGTTTTGAACACCCTCCTTCTGGTCACGATTTACAAAAAAAAAATATATATATATATACACCGTAATTTCCGTACTACAAGCCGCGACTTTTGTCACACACTTTCAACTCTGCGGCTTATTTAATGAAGCGGCCTATATAAAGACTTTGTTAACGGCCGCCTGTGTACCGTCTTTCTTTGTAAATATCTCATGTAACAATATGGGCACCTGCGGCTTATAGACAGGTGCGGCTTATGTGTGTACAAAATGTTTTTTCCCTTTAAAAATGTAGTGGTGCGGCTTATAATCAGGTGCGGTCTATAGTACAGAAATTACGGTATATATATATATATATATATGGTAAAACCAGAAGAACTGATTAAAATTACAAAATATAAACAAAAATTTAAGAACCAAAGTCCAAAATAATGATGCATTTTTATTGTCGGTTGGATATTATAATTTTTAAATGTATAGATGGGATCACATGATAAGGTGTAGTAACCACTGTCCCTGAAAGGGTTAAATGCGGAAATGAGATGCATGACAACACCAATCTTATGGCAGGTCAAATCTGCGGATCAACTCCAATCCCGGTTGGACCTTGAATGTTCCATTTTAAGGCAAGAACTGCTTGTGCAATTCTCTGGAAAGCACATGAAGTGGTGCGAACCAAACCAGGGTTTACCATTGAACCGTTGCCTTTGGTGTGGGAATGTGGCTTGACTGTGAAGGTCCTTAAAAATACTCGTGGCCGCTCCCCAAACGTTGCCCGCGTATGGTTGTGGCTTTCCTCCTCCCATCAAGAAAAGAACGCGATGTTCCGAGTTTGGTGAGCGCCGCTTTCTGAGAAATCGCTTTTGTTGACATTCATTGTGACGGTGAGGCAAGGAAAAACTTCACCTTGTACTGAGGACGTGTGACTCAGAGCTTGTATATTGGTCACTGCTTTGGAATGTACCGTATTTTCCACACTAAAAGGCGCACTGGATTATGAGGCGCACCTTCAATGAATGGCCTATTTTGTCATTTTTTTCATACATTGAGCGCACCGCATTATAAGACGCAATCTACAATGCATCCACTAGGTGGAGCTACGCTCAAGGAAACGCCAAAAGAACGATCAGATGTCAGTAAAACCTATTTAAAAAAAGCAGCGACACAGTTCACTTAACAAACAGCAAGTTATAACATTGACTCGTTAACGTTGAACTCTCTTGCCGCTGCTCTATTTCCGTGTTCAACTGCGTAACCGACCGCCTTAAGTTTGAACTCTGCGTTGTCAGCATGTCTCGAGCAAGGAGCCATTTTGGGGTCGAAATTGTACCGTAATGACCATACACAAGTCGCATCGGATTTTAAGACACGCTGTGAGCTTTTAAGAAAATGAAAGGCTTTTAGGTGCGCCTTTTAGTGCGGAAAATACGGTAGCTTTTTGTTTAGTTTTTTTTCTCACCACATGGTTTGGAATAGGCCGTGAAAATTTAAAATATCAAATGGATTGCAATGAAGCAATTGCCGATGGTTTGTTAGGGTTGGTCTTTAATGTATTCCACGGGAAATGTGTACCTCAACCTTAATAATTGTCCCTGAGTGTTTAATTTTGAATCAGGGTTGGGGGAAGAATATTGATGATGTGGAGTCACATTGAAACTCGTGTTGAGATTACGGACTTGATTGTATAATTTCACGAGTATGCCGTGTTTTGCGTTCAACTCCAAATCGAGTTCAAGTCAACTTTATTGTCAAATGTGCTCGATGTGCAGCATGCAGCATAGATGACATTTCTTTCCTCTCAACCACAGTGCAAATACAGGAGAGAGAGGAGCCGCTGCGGGTGCGCAGCCATCAACAGAAGTTAACATTCATTCATTCATTTTTCTGATCCGCTTTATCCTCACAAGGGTTGCGGGTGTTGCTGTAGCCGATCCCAGCCATCGGGCAGTAGGCGGGGGACACCCTGAACCGGTCGCCAACCAATCGCAGGGCACACAGAGACGAACAACCATCCGCGCACACACTCACACCCAGGGACTATTTATATTGTTCAATCAGCCTGCCGTGCATGTTTTTGGAATGCGGGAGGAAACCGGAGTACCCGGAGAAAACCCACGGGGAGAACATGCAAACGCCACACGGGAAGGCCAGAGCTGGAATCGAACCCGGTACCTCTGCACTGTGAGGTCGACGCGCTAACCACTGGTCCACCGAGCTGCCTTAATCCTATTTAAACTTTACAATATCATCATGACAGAAAAAAATGTGGGGAATCGATTGAATAATTCAGCAAGGCTTGTATTGGAGTCGCGATTTCAGCATTATTCCATCCGACACTGCATGTCATGTGAAAATAATCACCAAGCCACATGCATTGATTATGCAATCAATCAATCAATTGCAGTTCTGGTTGTAACCCTGACATATCAAACAAAAGACTTTATAATAGATGAAGACATTATCTGCTGTGCAAGATTCTTGTTTGAATAAAGAGTGTCCATATTGGGATCAATTTATTGTCAATTTGTTCAACGGCAGTACACTCTTGGTATCGTCGGGGAAAAACATCCCCGCGTCATTTCGTCTGAGTTACTCTGCGACTTTCCGCCCTTAATGTGTGCCCATGCGGCTTTATTGCTTTTAAACGGTAAAAAGTGTATTCTTGCTTGAGCGTCTGTTATTGTTTCACAGCTCGCTAAATCTCATATCGATGCAAAACGGCGCTCCCCTGCGTCAGGTTGCGGGCGAGTCAAATTGTAGTCAAAACCCCGCGCCAGTTGTCGAAAGCACTTCGCCGTCGGTTGGTTATTAAGGAGTTGGCTCGATAGCCTTAACCAACAACTCCATTTTCAATGCTCATTATTGCGGTCTACAGCGGCATGATTGCAGAATACCAAAAAGCAACTTTAGGGTTGGCTAGTCATGGATGACATCAACGTGCCATCCCCACTCTTCGGCTGATTTATGGTGTTATACTCTTTCGTTGTTCATCTCTTTTCCGCCAGCGAGGTCTCCGCACTTACCAAGAGTCCATCAGTCACGCGTTGCGATTACAGAGTGGACGTGCTTATTGGCTTTTTTTATTTATTTATTTTTTTGGGGGTCTTCTGTTTGGGTTTTCCGCCCATGTTTGAGCGTCGGCGACGTCGTTTGACATGACAAGAGGTGACCTTCCCTCCACGGTCGATCCTTTTTCATGTCAGCGGTATATACAAGCGAGGTCTCTGTCGTCATGGTGACAGTGGTAACTGACAGCTGCAGTGTCCCGAGAAGACAGATTTGTGTGAAGCACCTTCCGCTCGGTTCCATTCCTTTATTGGCAGATGGGACGAAGGCCCTTCAGCCTTGCGAATGGGAATTTGTCGTTTGTCGACACGGGGCCCCGCAATTAGCGCAAAATTAAATTGCGGTCGACTCTTTAAGATTTCAAATGGGCAGTCTTCCCTTTTGACAGGTACATTTTGATTTTGCTAATGATCTCTTTCTTCCCCTCATTTGCTTTCATGCGGCCCTTCGCCGAGTGAGTCGGCTGAATGGGTAAAAAGGGAAGCGGATCAATTGGTATGCATGATTCTGATTTGCCGAGGAGAAGGTCACTTGAACAATCTCGTAGGCCCTTTCAGCCGCTAAGCGGGATGAGAGGGAAGGGGGAAGTGACAGGAAGGTGAGCGAGAAGAAGGCGGACGTACCGGCGTGTCACCGAGTCTGGGATATTTCACCTCGGCCCTTTTGTGAGCGTGACAGTCGGGAAGGTGAGATGACCTTAAAGTCACCGAGAGTCAATCTCACATTACAAACTTCCAATCTCGGGGCATCCTCCTGGCCGTGTGTACGTGGGGGGGGGGCGGGGGAGGGGTTTAATCACCCACGTCTATGGCCTTTAGCTGCTCTCATTAGCGGCGAGCGGGAGAACCGTACCCGATCCATTAGCAACGGCGCTCGTAATGACACTACACCGGCGCCGCCGGGCCTGCAGCCAAATAATGCGATTACTACATCCTACAGTGGACTGCTGTCACTAACTTTTTAATACAAGTAAGGGATGGGGAGTGGAGGTGGGGGGAAAGGGGGTGCAAAGAAGAACGGAATGACTTTTTTTGGCTGGAGGTGAAGTTGGAAGCCTGGTGACTTGAATCTGATTCCACATCCGTTTGCAGTGTACTGCGACACGATCGTTCCAGCTTCCTTGAGACACACACAAACATATCCACTATTTATTCAAGTAATGGGACGCTTGCCTATTATACTGCAGCTACAGGAAATGGAAAATATGGAATTGGTCCCACTTCGCAGCTATAATGTTAGAATGGCTTCCTTTCCAGTGTCTGGCTCATTTCTTTCGTATGGACTTTTTTTATTAATTCTGTTATTTTAATTCGTTTTTAGTGGCCGTTTAACTTTTGATTTATTTTTATTTTACTGAAAATTGGGGATTTTTTCATTATTTTTAGCATTTTTGGTTTTTGTTTGTTTTGGCTTGAGAAAGTATTCAAACCGCTTTTTTCACATTGAAGGCTTCAAATATTTTTTTTTTGTTTTGTTTTGTTTTGTTTTTATTGGGGTGCAGAGTCAACACCGAATGGGACACAATTGTGTAGTGCGGGGGTGGGCCGTCTCGTCCCGTCCCGTCCCCATAGTCCATCTAATCGAGTACCTTAAGCTAACACTCCAGATAAATAATTCTCTATGTGAAGGCAAGTGGTCATTAAAAACAGTCTCTCTCGCTCTCCTAGACAAATAAGACACCGAAAAAGCCCCGTGTTGAGTCCTCATTCATATTACATGTGAAAGCCCCCTGGCTTTCATGTAACCTAACCTGTGTCACATCTGTAAAACGTCCATCACGGCGCGAACTAAGAGCCACTTAAAAAGGGGGCACGGGAGAAGCATGACGAAAGGAATATAGATGCCACAGGCAAGGGGCCTTCTCTTTCTTCTCCTTTCATTACTTTCACCGGGTATTTTTTTTTTCTCAGTTGTGGTTTTGCACATTTGCCTGCCTGTGAAGTCTTGATGATACAGCGGGGCATTTCCTCCTCCTCCTTTTTGCTAGTTTACCTCACATGCTCCTCTGTTTGGCTCTTATGTTACAGTGCACCGATATTCCTTTGGCGCCCTCCAGAGGACATTGCGTGTATCGTTTCGCCCAATGAACAGTGACAATTAAAAATTCAAACTGTTTTTAAAATAATCAGTGCATTCAACTATCTTGCACATAATTTTTTTCTTTAAACATTGAATGCAAATGTATTGAATTGATCTGGACTGAGCCAGCGAATTGTCTCAGGAGATGAGAAAGACAAGCAAATTCAAAGATGAAGGCTAGCAGACCATCTCCGAGCAGCTGTAAAATGAGCTGGTCTTGAATGGTATCGCGCCCCACGTATCGGAGATGCAAATCAAATTGTCTCTAAATTATCGTTACGTTCATCAAACTACAATTTAGTGCCTGCTATTTGGGTTCTTCCTCCATCAAGCCCCGAAAGACACTTTCAGGATAACAATAGCCTGAAGTTCTGTTGACTCCCGAGGGAACGTTCTCAAAAATGATTCTTTGCGGGGATATTCATGGATGTCATTTTTTGTGCGTTTCAGTACATGACTGCCGCCGCCGCCGCAGCAGCGCCTATGCAAGGGACCTACATTCCCCAGTACACTCCTGTGCCTCCAACAGCCGTCCCTGTCGAAGTAAGACTCCCCTGCACCTTGTGCTCACAATCAATAATCGGGAGACAGTTTACCAAAAGAAGACTTCATTACTCCTGACAGCCCAATCACTTACATGCCAATAACATTCACCAGTTGTGAACCTCTTGTTCAACACAGAAACGGTCGCCTTCCCCCCCCTGCCCCGCCCCCTTTCTCAGGGCACATTTTTAAAGCAACCTTTCAATTGCTCTTCTTTTTCACTGAAATGTGCTGGCCCCTTACCAATGAATACAAATAAAAAAGTACAGCAAGCTGAGTCAGATGTTTTGCGAGAAACCCTTTTTCGCCGTAACTTTTAAAATTGTCCAGGATGTTATTACCTTAGTCAGCAAAAAATATTTTTTTTTTTTACCTAACGAAACTCTCTTGCCAGGACTTTAGAATAATCCAGTATTCATTAATTTAGTTGGCATGCATTGTTCCATTGCACTTTTATTTCACTTTTTACTATTTCAGTTGTATGCTGTTTTGTGGTTGTTCATGCAGCCAATACCACACGATAACGGCGATCATTAACGAGTCAATGATATAACTTGCTGTTGATTAAGTGAACTCTGACGCTGCTTTATTAACTCATTCACTCCCAAAGACATACAGTCAAACGTCGGTTTTCGAACGTCTCGGTTCTCGACCAATTCGGTTTTCGACCAAAAATTTTGAGTTTTTTATGCCTCAGATGACGAACAAATTTCGGTTCTCGAACAAACTGAGCGCACTTGAATGCACCATTTGACTCCTCTCGCCTTCCTTACACGAGGAAGTGACGCTTCCTCGTGTTGCTTTCCATTGTGAGCAGACGTGTTCAGTTCACATTTTTATTTGAAAAAGAGCGTGGCTTTGGTTTTCGAACAATTTCAGTTTTCGAACAGCTTTCTGGAACGGATTATGGACGAAAACCGAGGTTTGACTGTATTTAGATGTCTTTTCAGATGCCACACATTTAATCCCAGCTCCTCATTTTATATTGACTGTACTTGAAAAGGGTCTGAAAAGGCCATTTTCATGTTTTAAAACAAGTTTTACTGACATCTGATCATTCTGTTTGTGTTTCCTTGAGCGTAGCTCCATCTAGTGGCTGCATTCTAGATTGCGTCTTATAATGCGGTGCGCCCAATGTATGAAAACAATTACAAAATAGGCCATTCATTGAAGGTGTGCCTCATAATCCAGTTCGCCTTTTAGTGTGGAAAATACGGTACCCAAATATGGCCACCCTAATTCCGAATATTTTTGTATTACATTGAAGTCGCTTCTGGAGCATATGACAAATCAGGAAGGCGGAATGAGGGGCATTGCTGTCTGGCAACTGACAGTGTGGTCGTATTTAGATGGACTATCAGTCGTGTGTCAGATGACAGGAGCTCAAGTGAGATACAATGCCCAGCCGCTGCTGTCTTCCCTCCCTCACGCGTACACACACACACACACACCCAGGCTTGCAGGATTGTCGGTAACCGAGACACACACATCTATCAGCCGCATCGTTCTGGCTCGCCCCGCAAGCACAGACGATGCCACTTTCCCCCTTGACAGACACATTAGTTTCTCTTCTCCTCTCTGAAAGGCACACGCAGGAGCGGGACGGCGGCGGAGAAATGTTAGTTGCAGTGTCGCCCGGGGCCCCTTGTTTACCGTTTCCATCTTGCTCGCCAGTGTCCTCTCAGTGCCGGCATTAGCAGCCGGGTGGATATCAATGCATCATGTGGTGTCTGGAGGGGCTGATATATAGACAGCGAGCAGTATCCTTGAGAGCTTGTTAACGGTGATTGACACCACGCGGGGCAAACGTGGTCCTGACATTAAGGGTTTTTGTGACCAATGAGGAAATTAAGATGGCTGGATTTCTGTCTGTTATTTGGATTGGCCTTCTTTAGAAATACACGCACAACTCCGTCGTCGGTGCGGCTAATTTTTTTCAATTAGCCGCATTTTTGTAATCTGAATGTCCTCATTAGCCGTCATGATGAGAAAAAGGGTGAGGGTTAGCTCCAAATGACGGTCAATTCAATTGAATGATGTTCAAAACATCTCCCAGTATGAAATCTTTATTTCCATTTTTAACCCAATTTTTATGATCTAAAAGTAATATTATTTATTAATATTATGACTACTGTAAATAGCATCTGTTTTTATAATATTTATATGTAAAACCAATAATATGACAAACGGCAGCACTCAAACCTTTTCTTCCCTTGAATAAGATTGTAAAGTGTCCTTGGGTGTCTTGAAAGGCGCTTATAAATAAAATGTATTATTATTATTATTATTATTATTTACCTTAAAAAAAAGAACACAAATTAGTTAAATTAGGGATGTCGAATTCAATAGTTTTTGTCATTTTTAGTGCTGCGAAATGGTTTCAGTCCTGCTTGTAACACTTAGCCTTTTTTGGGGGGGGGATGCTAAATTTTCCGAAGCATTGCTAGTGTATCCCAAGCTCCTTCTTCACCTCAACTGTGTGTTCTCAGGGAGTGGTGACGGATGCCTCCCCGCAGACAGTGGCTCCCTCATCACAGGAGGTGACTGGCCAGCAGCAACAGATTCAAGTCGACGGTGCCACCGACCACGTTTCTGCTTACTCGTACCAGTCCAAGTAAGTCTAACAACTAAGCTAGCTGTCAGGTTAAGCTAGCTCGAGGTGAGCTGGACAATTTAGTGTGTCAAACATGAACTGAACTCAAATCTAAATGTAATTGAGAAGCCAATAAGAAGAGAACTCTACCATTAATAACTTAAAAAATTAAAAAGCATTATTTAATCATAGACATCTGTACATTGACTCCATTTTAGTACTTTTTGGGTCATGACCATGTCCGCCATATTTGATGTGGCAGGGCCCTCATAAATTTCACTCAACTTCACAAAGTAATTCACGAAATTAATGAGTCTCATTCACCCATTTGCATACACTAATAGATTTTGGTGGAACAAAATGGTGCCAAAAACAATTTATGTATTTTTTGTAAAAAATTTTTGATATGATGATTATACATGTTTACTCTCACATTCGGTATTTATCATCACATTAACAGTGTGACAGTCATACAAATTTTAGTAATTTTTTATTTTTTTTTCTACCGATAATATACTCTTTTTGTTGTATGGTCAGTGAAAAACGAAATATTACTCCATCATGCCGGTATGTTTTGACTCCTGACTCGCTTGAACAAAAATAATGACTCGACTTGCTTGAAATTTGGTGGCGACTCAACCTGCCAAATATTTTTCCCCACAGTATGGTGGGACTTGCTTGAGACTTGTGACTTGCATGTCTATGACTTATTTCCACCTCTGGTAGCAGCATTTTGAATTTTTCTGATGCTGTTCCAAATGTCTCTTTTAGTTTCGGTCACCCAGCCTGGTATGCCATCTTTATTTTTGTGTGCGTGTGAAATCTTCTGATTGCAACTATATCTCTTCTCTCCCTGTCTTCTCCTTTCCCATCAGATAGCAACGGCCTGGGAGAATGTTCCTGTGACAGCGTTGCCTTGAGACTAAAGGTGGCTGCACTGTGAATGTGAGAGGGGAATGTAGGGGAAGAGAAAAAAAAAAGTGATTGCTTCCAGATTGCCCAGGCACCAAAAAAAAAAAAAAAAAAATACTTTTTTTTTCATTTTCGACCTGGTCAACTAGGGGGGGGTAAAAAAACAAGGAATCAATGGATGCTGAGAAAAGGGGTGTGGGATATTGTGGGGCACAGTGCAAAGAAATTCAATTGTTAAGTGTGAAAACCTGCCCAAAGGGCGGGCCTGAAGCTAGAAAATTTTCTCAAAGAAAATCCTCAACCAATTAAACAAGACACAAAAAAAAAAAAAGAAAGCAACCAAAAAAAAATACAGAAAAAAAGACACACAAAAAAAAGGTTGAATGTGAAGGTGAACTTTATTTTGTAATTAGAAAAGGGGAGTCATGTTTGAGATACACACAGAGATTGTCTTCCTCAGAAACTAAGCTAAAAGTTGTTTTCACTATTTTTTATGTTCTAGTGTTCAATTTTACTTTTCTAAATATATTTGAAAAAAAGCTTCTTTTTTTTTTTTTTCTTTCTTTCTTGAATCTTCATGGCCTTAATTTCAAGGGCGCCAGAGACTTTGCAAGTTCAAGTCTGACGTCTGTTTGGGAGTTAGGGGGGGACAGAAAGCTAAGCGAATCAGTATTTTGGACCACTTGGAAGGTTCAAGAAACTGGATGAGTCGATTAAAGAGGAAGAGAAGAATCTATCACATAAACTGTACAGATTTAATAGAAAAGAGTTTTGTTTTGTTCTTTTTCTTCACAAGAAGAATGCTTTGATAACGATTATGTCAGATGTAACAAATGTGTTAAAAGAACTAAATGCCTGTTGCGGAAAAGACTTGAGCGCTGAAGAGATTTTTCACAATGAGGAAAAAAAAAAAAAAGAAAAATATAAGGAAACGTGCTGTGTCATGGATGCAGCTTCTTTTTTTTTTTTTTTAATGGTCATCATTATTATTTTACGAAGCAATGTTGCCGTCAATGACATTACAGCTTTTTATCTGCCACGTTTTACATTTTTTTATGAGCTTTCAAATGTTTTTAGCCCGCTTTGCTTGTCACACTGCAAATCTTCATGAAAACAAGAAAAAAAAAAATGTATAAAATGTACAAAAACACACACAAAAAAAAATACAAATAAACTGGCAGTGAAACAAAAACAGTAGATAGAGTATAGGAGCTTATGGTTGAGATCAATCAGTGCAAAAAGCAATAGAGGAAATTGTTGACAATTTCTGTAGTCTTTCCTAGTTGTGGATCAAATGCAGCCCATGGACGGCCATTTTTATACCAAAGATGAAGATACACTCTGAACCAGAGGTTGTTGTTGTTGTTTTGTTTTTTTTCCCCACGCCTCATTTTTTTTTTTTTTTCTGTTGGTTGGTGTTGATGTTAATGATGTTCTCAATGTTGGTATTGCTGTTGTCGTTCTGGTTGTTCTTGTTGTTGTTGTTTTTTTGTTTTTTTTTACCTTGACGGCCGCACCGGTCCTTAAGGATCCTTAAAATCACATGCACACACACTCACACATGCGTCAAAATGTATTTTGATGCGTGACGTGGCACGAGTGGCAGGGTTTTTTTTTTTTTTTTTCATTTCAAATGTCACAAAAGCCTGAGTGCTTTTTTTTTTCTTTTTCTTTTTTTTTTTTTGTAGCATCGTACAGGGAAATTCAAATAAAAATGATTGGTCGAATTCAACACAGCCGTTGGATATTAAATGACATGAACTTCTTTTCATCAAAATAAAACAAATGAGGGTTCTTTACTGCATTCTTTTCGATCCAATATATCGTCACCTTTACAAGAAACAATTACAGAGGAAATTCAACTGGTCTTGAAGTTGTACAAGCAACCAGAGTCCAAACCAATGATCATGCATTTCAACATTTGAGGCTTTCGTTTGATCTTGCAAGACTTTTTAACTTTTATTTGACTTTTAGGGCTTCACATTCATGACCAGTGGAAATCCTGCATGGCACGGCGCATGGCGTGAATCCGTGGAGGCAGGTTAGATCCGATGTTGGTCATTTCTCAGATGAAGGGAGGGCTGTGCAGCTGTGGGAGTGATCACATTCAACTTCAATCATGCCCGATCGGAGCGTTTCTTTTCAATCGACTGTAAATCTGCCAGCCCGCCCAGCTTGGCGAAGTCCGGCTCTCAGTCTGGCGTTGCGCCGATACGATTATCAGCATCCATTTTGCGCCACGGCGCATTTGAATTGTTCGATGAAAAAGGATAAGCATCGTCATCCAGCTCCTCACGACAATTAGCCTAAAGTGAGAAGAGGAATAACCGAATGTACACGAGGAATGATGACAGACCTCGGCGACCAGAACAAAAATCGATGCCACTTTTCGGCTTTGAGCCAGCTATCAGTACCCCTCCTTGTTGGGTTGCACAAACAAACCTTTGCTTATCTCTTTCGACCTTTCCGTCCACAAGCTGCATTTGATTTCATCCTCGATAATTGTTTTCAAGCAATACCCCCCCCTCCCCCCGTCCACGATGGTGCTACTACTTTTGTCCCTATTTCACTGGCATCACCTCCAGTGTCTTTCTCTCCCTTGTGACCCCGCCCCCAACCTTCATGCCGTCCATGATTTTTTTTTTCGTTATGTGGGACTGCAGACGCACAACCACAAACCAATTTCAGTCATGCTCTCAATGAGGCCCGACGAGTCCAATTTGTCTCCTTTTGAGACAATCGGATCCACTCCAGTGTCGCTCAAGCTAATAATTCCTTCCAGAAAAAGAGGGGAAGCTTTTTTTTTTTTATTGCTGATGATCGGAATCGAGCCCTGGCTGCCCGATGAACCGTTCGAAACTTAAGTCCAGCATTTTATCGCATTTTCCATCCGTCCGTTTTCCAATCCGCTTATCCTCGCAAGGGTGTGCTGTAGCCTGTCCCGGCTGTCATCAGGCAGCCAGCTAATCGCTGGGCACGCACAGATGAACAACTCACGCCAAGGGACGATTTATGCTTACAATATGTCTCTTATTTATTACAAATGAGAATTTTAAAGCTTGGTAGCAATTTTAGCAAGCATCATGGAAGGTGACATGTTTGATTTGCTTTCGAAGGCCACATAAAATGATGTGGCGGGCCAAATCTGGCCCCCGGGGCCTCGAGTTTGACACCTGTGATTTAGAGCAGGGGTCCCCAACCAACAGTCCGCAGACCGCATTTGGCATTGGGCCGCACAATAAGAACTTACATTGATTCCGTTGTATTTATTTTAAAATACGAAAGATATTTTATTTTGAAAAATTACCCGATTCTCCGTTACATCCGTCTGTGTCACTCTTGAAGCACGTCAAACCACGCTTCTCCGTCACGTGACTGATTACGCTCAAAACAAAACGCCAGAGCTTGCTAAATGAGTAAAATAAACTGCTGGAGATCGCAAATGACGGCGGCCTTAAAAGTACGTTCGAGACAACAACTCTGCCGATGTTCTGAATTCAAGTTATGGCTGAATACTCTTGAGATCGCCACAGTAGCACTGTTGCTATTTCCGACATGCTATCTGTGTGAGGCGGGGATTTTGTGCAGCAACGGCGACTAAAACAAAATGACGAAGTAGACTCGACATAAAGCACACACTTCAGGTGTCATTGTCTCCTATTACCCCGAGATGGGACCGACCGGTTGCAGAAAATCAAGCTCGGGGCTCGCACTGATTCAGCGTTTTGGTGAGTTGACATTTTCATGCACTTTGAATTTGCGTTGTATCGTATTTTGAAGGCATCAAACATTACCATAGCGATCAGAATGTTGCGGCCAGATTCGACGCTCCTCGTGTTTATTATTATCTCTCGAAAACACCACAGTGTTCATGCAGCTCTTACCATATTATTTTGCACTATTTATCCGCCACACCTTAAATGGCCGGTCCGTGAAAATATTGTCTGACATAAACCGGTCCGTGGGGCAAAAAAGGTTGGGGAGCCCTGATTTAGAGTGTTCCACTAATCGCATTTCCCAGGTCCTGATTAATGAATGATCCTATCTGCAAGTCTTTATTGATTTCTCAGTAGAATTCATTGAGAATAAAATGACCCATCGAGGACTGCAATCAGAATGGCGCTCAGTCAAAGCAAACATTTGAGATCACAATCTAATCCAACACGATGTAGCTTGGTGGACTTGTAGTCTGGAAAAGGGATCTCCTCCCAGACCTGGATCTGATCCATTAGTCGGTTCCTGGACAGTTCATGGTTGAGTTGACGTGTAGCCTGCTTTTTCCATATTCAGTTGTCCATCCCACGCGTCCTGCGCCATCCCGCTCTCGTTTTGCAAAGCAAACAGGGCACCATGCGCCATCAAATGTTATGTGGGAAATGCCAATCGGGCCCCCATGGTGCCAATCTGTGAGCACAGACCCCACTTGTGGACTTTGGATCAATACGCCACCCTCATGGAGTCAGTTTGAGCACAAGCATACACACAGTGCAGTGCTCCTTCTGTTCTGTTGTTGTTGCCTTCCTGCCCTGCTAGCTTGTCTCCTGGTAGCTCCTTCCGCATGCTTGACATTGCCCGAAAAGACGCAGCTGACCTTCTGCCCCCGCCGGGGCACATCTGGTTGGGCCACAGGTGGAAGAGTCCTACTTGCGGGGTGGGGTCTCTTTTGCACAACGCTGAACTCGATTCGCAATTGTGCGGTTGCATTCTCACTGGATTGGCTCCAGTAAGTGCGGTTGATTCGGATTGGTCGTGTTTCGTTCTTAGCAATGGAATTGTACATTTAGTGCCTTTTAACAGAGCTTTCACGTCATTCTACATGGCCTGTGTGTTGTGTAAAGCACATTAAGCTGGCTCGGTTGAAAAGTGGAACACAAGTACGGTGGCTGCCTTTAGAGCAGCTCCGATACTTTTTTTGTTCTTCTACATTCTTGATCTGTTTGATTGATCGCAGTTCTCGTTTGACCCGCCGCTCGCCATCCATGCCAGAGTTTTACATCCTATGAAATTCTGGGCCATGAACAACTCCCCAAACCCCACTTTTTATTCCTTTCCTGTGATTTCTTCGCCTCCCGAGTTGTTTTCCTGAGCAATTGTGTTTCTCAACGGGAGTACGGCCGTGGCGCGGCTATAAAGTTCTCCTGACGTTAATTATCCAAATAGGACTCATAATACAGAATGTGCACATTGGCGAGTATAGCGATTTCCCAGAAAATGGCCCGAGATTCAATCGTAATGGAATTATGAGAGAAGGGAGGGGAAAGAAAACACCACAAATAGGAAAGCATGCATCATTTTTTTTTGCTAATGGAGAATCAATGCGCAGAAAGAGGAGTGAGTTTGCTCCTGGTGCACATTTATTATAGTTCCCCACAGATCTGAAATATGACCGAGCTAAACAAACGCAAGTGGAGTTTTCCTTGATGGCACGCTTGCGCGACCGCGGCATGCGTGTGCTCTGCTGCAAATTGCGTCTCATTTACATTAGTTTGTGGCATCATTATCATCATCATCATCATCATTCATGCAGAATTTGGAACCCTGCTCACATATCGGCAATCGACAGCAGATTGGGTGGGTTGTCTTGAAAATCTGTACAGTGACTGCCCCCTGCAGGCGAAAACATTGAACTAGCGATTGAATTGTTGCATTTCTGCAGGTGTGTACGCGTCCCATTTTTAGAATACCGTATTGGCCCGAATATAAGACGGCCCTGATTATAAGACGACCCCCTCTTTTTCGAGACTCAAGTTTGAAAAAAGACTTTTTGAACACCAAATTAATGTTTATTCAGAAAATAATTGCAGTGCATCTGAAACAAATGATTATAACAACATGCTTTTTCTCTCAAATATATTGTTTTGCCTCATTCAAATCTAAAGTGCAATCACATTCGTCAATGAATGGCTTCTGGTTTTTGAAATGTAAATTACATCATAACTTAAGATCGGCCGGTGAACCTGTCCGATTTTCGACCCACTTTTCTCCAGATTGTCACTACGTTTCTCCATTTTCTGTTATCTCTTCTATTATTTTCTTCTCTTTTCCTTCTTACCGCTATTTTTAATTTTTCTTCTTCGTGCTACCGCTATTTTTATTTTTATTCTTTGTGCCAGGGGTTCACTTTGGCCTGGGGAGTCAAGTTCAGCATTCGCTTCAATGATATCTGGCGCCATCTAGTGTCGGGAGTGGGTATTATGTCTAGACCCCGAATATAAGACGACCCCCACTTTTTCAGTCTTATTTCAATGCAAAAAAACACCGTCTTATATTCGGGCCAATATGGTAGTTGTGCGAGTACAGTCATGTGAGGAATAATTCAATGTCAATGGGGGGGGTCACTGGTGATCAGCACACTTTTCCTTTTTCTTCTACAACAGGCACCTTTGACTGTTTGATCTACGTGTGTGAATGTAGGCGGTTTGTTGACAACGACTTCCCTGCAGTAAATGACCCTCATTTGTTTCTCTTCAAGTCACATCAGGGCCTTTACTGTTTGTGCAAGGAACGTACTGGAAGCATTCAGTCGCTGGAAAAATGCAGCTTAAAGACAGCTCGCATTAACTGGATTTTCCGCCCATGTACATAGCGAGATATTTGACCAAGATGGGAAATTATGGAGGAAAAAAAAAATTGTATCTCCGTCCTGTCCTTCCCCCGTCTAGTTTTCAGGTGCCGTTTTATTCCCATTTTTCAGTCTGTCGGTTTTCACTCCTCTCTCAGAAATCTCTTCAGCCATCCTGAACTGCGTTAAGTGTGTCCCACCCGATGCGCACACGCACGCACGAGGCTGCCGCTATTCGTTCACTCAACTTTCACCATCGGGTGGAAGCGAGAGATGTGGTTCAATAACTCATCACATGCCAGGCTAATACACACTGCGCATAATACAGCGAGAAAATTGCTCCGAGTGCCCCAGCACCGTTTCCATACACACACACACATATACAAACACAATCCCAACAAGAACAGGGACCTCCTGCTTTTTAATTGATGCTTCGGTTGACTTTTGATGAAAGCTATTGATTGGCCACACAGGCCTCGGAGCGCAGTCATGAGTTAAATCAGCTCCGTGAGAAATACACCGTGCATCAATCACTCGGAAAAAGGCTGACCCGATTGGTTTTATGAAGCGCGATAGATTTGCGATTTATGTCGGGATCAAAAGAGAAAACTTACTTGGACAGCAGAGCGGCTTTTGTTACTTTTCATTCCTTTTTTTAATGTTTTTTTTTCAACCCCACTTGTCTTCAGCACCAGGCAGGACGTGGTCATGCCTCGCACGTGCTCTACGGTGTGTGTGCGCGATTTTTGAGAAGCTATCTGTACATCTGTGGATGTGAACTTTTTTTCCTCTCTGATGAAGCTTTCAATAAAAAAAATGTTTAAAAAAATCAACCAAAAAAAATAAAAAGCACCAAAGACTGCTGTTATCATTCAATTTGCATCACAAATGATAGAAGCATTAATGGAGGACTTCATTATGCAACACCTCCCCTCTCCCCACCCATCATTCTCACCTCCGAGGTACACACAGAACGGAAGATGCTATCTTTTTTTTTTCCACAGCTGAATTATCTGCAGTAGAAGCCCCATTATTATCGGCGCGGCGCTCGATGGCACCTGCTACACGTCGACCTTGTATCTCAACATCCGGCTCATAATTACGCCCTTGGCAAATGGATCTCCAGGCCCCTTGATGGGATTTCCTCCCCATCGCAGCTCAAGCGCACTTGATTGGGCCTAAAGTGATCATAATCAAAGATGGAGGAGCAACCCTGCTGGGGGGGAAGCGGATCGATGGCAATCAATCTTCCTCTTCGCTCTTATTTAAGCCCAATCAATCGCCGTCCTTGTCGCCACCCGGAGACGACTGTACAGTCGATACAGGCGGATGCAGTCACCGGGTTGCCTGAGAGCTCCGCCAGCAAGATCAAGGTAATGAGGCGGCTTCTTTCAAACCAAGGACATCTTAATTGGGAACAATTGACTCTTTGGAATGGATTGAATGAATGTGTGTACGCTCGCCAATGCGTCATCACCGATGGAAGAAACGCATATCCTGAGCCGGTCCGAACAATCGGGTTCTTGGAGCTCTTTGAAGTGAACTAACCTACTTTAGGTGTACTTTAGAGGAGAAAAGCAAAATAGAACCCGCTGCTAATGATTGTGTGTCGACTTTGTTGCCAATCAGCAATTCATAATTACATCACACCTTTGCGATGCTTCTTTGTGTTTGCGTGTGAATTAAAGGGGGCGTAAAATAGATCGGTTTGACTCGCAAAATCGGTTTTTGATTTAAAAGATGCGAGTGCATACATCAAATTGAACCGGATGTCGTCGTTCAGCTTTACGATGATCTATATCGGGGTAAATACGTATCGAATTGTCTTGAAATTACCCGATTTCAAATCACCCCTAATTCGAATCAATATAAAGCACATTTTTAAATAGGAATTCTTTTTACACATAATTTAAATAGAGATGAAAGTCCTCCGGATTTTCCCGGAATTCCGGATTTTCATGAAATTTATTCCGGAAAATGGAGGAAAAATTGCCTAAAATTAATCCGGATATTAGTTGACAACATTGAACGAACACGTGTTTGAGTTCGTTGTTTTGCTCTGTTGAGGCACGAACACTAGTAACAGTAACACCCCTCCCCTCGCATTCTAATGGCCTCGCCATATCTCGGAGATTTCAAAATTTCGGCGAGAACGGAAGCCACAAAGGGCGCACGTGTGCGCACAAAAGGCAGATAAATCATTGAAACTCGAGTATTTGAGTAGCGTTTTGGGTAAACTAATTCATGCGTGATCGGCCAGGTACGGCCCCAGCGCAATGTTCAAACAGGTAGACAGGCAAACTGACATACGTGCAATAGGCGCAAGTGTTAGGAACACGTTCAAGTGGTCATGACTTGAGGAAAAGGATTTGAATGGAGATTTTTTTGTTCGACGACAAACTTCAACAAACCTGGTAAATCAGTTAAAATTATATCATATAATCAACAATCTGTGATAGTCAGCAAATTATATATATATATATAATTTGTATTTTCCAGAATTTTTCAGGAAAGTTCACTTTCATCTCTATTTAAATCAACAACAAAAAATTGGCTCTCGAACAGGAGCCCATCATTACAGCTGAAGGCACGGGTGTCAAACTCAAGGCCTGGGGGCCAGATCCGGCCCACCACATCATTTTATTTGGGCCCCTGTAAGAAAATCATGTGTGTCAACTTGCATGATCCTTGCTCAAAAAAGAATTATCCAAAATGCCAAATTATCATGTGTAATAAATGACGTTGAGATTTTATTTTCATTTATTTTAATAATTTTGTGACCCTTACAAATAATAATGCGATTAAACATTTTTTGCGGTTTCACTGTCATAACGGCCCTCCGAGGGAAGATGTAACTCAAAAGTGGCCCGCAACAAAAATGATTTTGACACCCCTAGCCTAAGGCATACTTAGTGGCCGTTTTGGGTCCTGTTGCTGCTGGGGGACCACCAAAAAACGTGAGATTTTTTCCCCTTTTTTTTTTTTTTTAGTATTAAACTCTATTTCATCTTGGGTGCGAGGCCAAATCAAATTAATGTTTTGACCTATGTGAATGCTCGTGCCGGCACCACACATCCCTTTCATGCTTTTTTTTTTGCGACAAATCTTGAATCTCGAAATCTTCCCTCTCCTGTCGTCGTCTGCTCGACTACACGGCTTTCTAATCTGTCAAAATGCAGGGAAAAAAACCCACCCCAAATTCCGTCTCACTTCTTTGGAGCCAAATAGCTGCTTTATCAGGTTTGAGAGATGTAGCAGAGCAGAGCACCACAAGGGTGCAGCATTCCAACACTGATGTTATCTGTGTTCCCGCGTCAGCCGCAGAGCAGCATGCACACGCACCACCACCGCCATCACAGCTGGATACAGATCAAAAAACGTCTCCACCAGGGAAACGACACAACGCTTCAACATCAAGCGCTTGCCATCTGCAAAATGGAATCCAAAGATTAAAAAGGATCCAAGCGTTGAGTACGAGTACCCGTCCCCTACTTGCTGTGCAAACACGGCAAGCGACGCGTACGTGGGTCAGATAAACAAACCAAACTGAAGTCCCTGGTGTTGAAAATTGAGCTGGTTGAAGTGTTTACTGATGCGTGAAGACAAACACATCCCAGATTTGTTTGGCCCTTGTTTGATTATGAATATATTATTCAGGCACAGACACACACATACATATATTCGCTCTCTTTCGTATGTGTGTGTGTGTGTGTTTCTCATCCAAATCCATTTTTTCAATGGTGATGCTATCATGTTTTCAGCGCTAAACTTTGAATGAGAATTGCCATCGAGACTAAGGGAAAGCTGCCACTAGTCTATATTTTTATACAGTACTTTGCAACCACCTTCGCAGAGGTCTGTAATGATTCCAAGCTTCCGGGTGCACTCCAAGCACTTTTTATGGGGACTCAATCAACAATCTGTGATAGTCAGCAAGCAAAACAAGCACCTGCTGCTCCCTTATTAGCTTATACGGCACTAAAAGAGTCCTAATTAACCAAAGTGGGATTCTGTATTGCTGGGCTCCAATTTCAATAAAACACACAAGGCGATGTGTGTGTTTTCAGGCGTACTTTACGAGTCACTTCATCTAGGAATATGTGACATTTCGGGTATATATGTAGGACACAAAATGCAAGAAAAAGTACAGTCAAACCTCGGTTTTCGTCCATAATCCGTTCCAGAAGGCTGTTCGAAAAGCGCAATTGTTCGAAAACCGAAACCACGCTCTTTTTAAAATAAAAATGTTTACTGAACACGTCTGCTCAACAATGGAAAGCAACACGAGGAAGCGTCACTTCCTCGTCTACCCGAGGAAGCATCACTTCCTCGTATAAGGAAGGCGAGAGGAGTCAAATGGTGCATTCAAGTGCGCTCAGTTTGTTTGAGAACCGAAATTGGTTCGTCATCCGAGGCATAAAAAACTCTACATTTTTGGTCGAAAACCAAATTAGACGAGAACCGAGACGTCCGAAAACCGAGGTTTGACTGTATATGAATCCCGACACTTTTGCATAAATTTGTCATAAAAATGTGGGCCAATCAGTTGAGTCAACAAGAGGCAGTTTTCTGAAACTGATAGCACAGATATTATATCCAAATGTGGGGATTTATTTTTCAGTTGATGACAGAAATGTGTCCAGGTCATGAGTTAGCAAAGCGCGCCCAAACCATCACTCCCCCTTCCACCATGCTTCACAGTTGGGATGAGGTTTCCGTGGTGATGTGCTGTGAAAGGTAAATATCGATCACGTTGATGATGGAAAAACCTGTAGGACGCTTTTTCTTGGTCTCAGTTTTTAGAACTATCAATCTGTCTTGCTTTCTTTGTCTCCATTGCCATCTGTCTGTCTGTCAGGTGCCGTAAACCAGAGAAGAGGAATGAGGTTTCTCAAGACCCATGACAGACACGCACCCTCAAAATAGCATTTGCAAAGTTTTTGTTGGAGTGGTGAGTCAAAAGTGCCCCCCCCCCCCCCTACTTGTCTCTCTGTCTTTCTGTCTACACTTTTCTCAAGCTGACAAACGATCAACACGCGTCTCGGCCCACATCAACAATGCATCGCCTGTGGCAAAGCACTCCGTCAAATCTCAGCTCCATTCACAATTTTCCGATGATGGATTACCAACGTTGCACTGCTGGATTCGAAAGCGCGGCCAAGTGTGTATTGAATTTTATAACGACATTAATGGAACAATCGTTTCCCAGGAGATCTTTGGCGCTGTGCGGAAGGCATCGTTGTTCCCCAGGTGACAAGTGTGTGTGCCAAGAGCTCAGCTCGGTCTTAATGGACGACGTGAAGAAAACCTACACCTCATGACTTTGACATTAATGTCCCGCTTTCTGTCTGTTGACTGCCATGTCACCGATTGGAGTATCGTTCAAAAATGTCACCATGAAGAGAAGGTGCGACGTGAAACCACGTGAGTGCTGTCTTTGTTTCTGCTGGAACCAAATTCTTCTCTGTTCTTTACCCAATGGTCCAAAATGTCATCTGAAGCTGAGTAAATTGTTTGCCTGGAACTAAATCGAACAATAGCAACGTGAGTAAGCAAGACGAGATGGCAGCAATTAATCCGGCAGATGCACATGCACTGACCTTTAGTCTTCTTCCCATGAAGCCGAGCCGGTAACAGGAAACGATAATAATAGCATTAACATTGTTTCTCAATGTGAAATAGAGAGGAGGCGAGATAACCCCTTGAGTGCACCCAACAATAATAAATTGTTGGCTGAGTCGAGTATTTGCAGCTTTTATTTATGATTATCATTTCTGCAATTTCTTTTTGCGGAGAGAAACATCTCTTCCGTTACCTTGCCGGCAGTTTTTGCTGTCACTCCGGCCGGCATCTGAAGAAAAAAAATAAAAAAATTAAAAAGATGAGATGAATGCCACAGCGCTGGAACCAAACGGCAATTTGTAAGACTGAATATGTGTCAGATTACGATGAATGCGGGAGAAAAATTGACGAGGGAACCTTGAAGTTTATAAATCAAAATTATTGGCAGGAGAGGTGGTAGGGAGAATAGTAACGCAAATATGATGACAAAGGAAATGATAACCACACTGTGTTATGAAAGGATAGGAAGGAAGTTAATTAAATTAAAAAGAAGTAAATGCCAGGGAAGTCTAGGGGGTGTGGAAACATGAAAAGCAAAATGTAGTCCTTCCAGACATTGAGGACTGCATTTCAAATAGTTCACTGCCACCTCCGGGGTAAGTGATGTGAGTTACAGCAACTAAGAGCAGCCAGTAAATAGTTCCATCGCAACACATGGGAGACTCAAGGTGCTCCAGGGGCTGACCTGGCACGCCGCTCCTGCAGATTTGTTGGAACTGTGAAGGCAAGACGGCTACAGACTTGTAAGGCCATAAAATAAAATAGCTTGAGCCAAAAAAAAACACAAAAAAAACACTAATACCCTCCAAGTGTGAACCTCATGTGCAATATCAGAAAAACTGTGAGGGAAGGAAAGATCAGGATGCATCTGTACTTATAAACTTACATTTTCAGTGTACTTTGTGTCTACCAATCAGCCCTCTCCAGCCACTCGTGTCTTTTCCGGGTGTGCCTCATAGTCTCGCCAGTTCTTTCGGTCCGTGTTGGCTTTGTTTTTCTTTGTTACTCTTCATCTTGATTTTTTTTTTCCGGGTTGGGGGGGCGGGGGGGGGGGCTATTCCACGTGTACTTTTTGTTACTCCTAATTTAGATTGTTTTTTCCGGGTGTGGGGGTGGGGGGGTATTCCACGTGTACTTTTTTTTTTTCAGATTCATCCTCCGTGCTTGGCTGCGCTTGGCTCCTCCATTTTGTCGCAACTTCACCATGCTTCTCTGGCAAAAAATAAATAAAATGTAAATAAAATTTGTCTTGATAATTAGTCTCTGACATTATTGTGTCCAAATACATCAAGTATAAATAATTACAGCACACCTAAAATCCACTTGTCATACTGTGTTTAGGCGCAAAGTGGGCACATGCAGCACAGCTAGCTAGGTAGGTAGGTAGGTAGGTAGGTAGGTAGGTAGGTAGGTAGGTAGCTATGTAGCTAGCTAGGTAGGTAGGTAGGTAGGTCGCTAGCTAGCTAGGTAGGTAGGTAGGTCGGTAGGTCGCTAGCTAGCTAGGTAGCTGCACGACAATGCTGTCGAACACTAAGTGTTGCCCCCTTGGCTACTTTTCCAAGTCCTCGAGCGACCATCCTCTGACGGGTTGGTCAGAGCAAAACCTTGTTACAGCCAACTTCAATACCAACCTGCAAACGTTATAATAATCAGCATCTCTGGTAAGTATGTTTTATTTTATTGAAATGTTTTTGTCATGTCATTTAATAAATATAGATTGAATGAGTTGACTACCAAAAGGTAGGTGGCAGCTGACGGTCCTGGATTTGAACCTTTCTGAAACCGGTGTCAACTGTAAGCAAAGGAAATAAATTATCCGTGGCTCATGCGCAGCACACACATAATTACGTACATAAATAGCGTTCGACTATACACACAGCTGAAATGGATCGCTCTCAAGCTGTGTTTCCTCCTCCAGGCGGAATGTTTTGGAGTCTCTCCAGTTGTGCCGCGTTACACGCGTTATGCCTGCCAAAGGGACCAAACTTACGCTGAACTACAAAGACACATTCCAAAGGTGAGACTAGAATCTAAAGAGGGGCCTGAACTTCCGTAAGTACTCCAGTGTCATGTATGAACGCTGCATGCATGTATGGAAGCGTGCCAGCAGCTCTCTATCAGTATGTGCACTGACTTGGGCGATTGTTCAAAAATGGCCTCCCACTGATGGATTGGACTTGAAGGTGAACATGATGAACAGCCATCAATTTTCCCTTGCCCGTTATGTCGTAGTCGATGTCGGCAAATCTGATGCGACGGCGTGTTTTGCTTTTTCGGTGATGCCACATTAAGCGTGGTACAAGGCGCGGCAAAGAGGAAAAGTGTGATGTTAACCATCGGGCCTGGAGTTGAACTTTCCTGTCTGACAGGCGTCTTCAAATGATGGCGTTTCACTATTTATATATACAGTCAAACCTCGGTTTTCGTCCATAGTCCGTTCCAGAAGGCTGTTTAGAAAACCGAAATTGTTCGAAAACCGAAACCACGCTCTTTTTAAATTAAAAATGTTTACTGAACACGTCTGCTCACAATGGAAAGCAACACGAGGAAGCGTCACTTCCTCGTCTACCCGAGGAAGCGTCACTTCCTCGTGTAAGGGAGGCGAGAGGAGTCAGATGGTGCATTAAAGTGCGCTCAGTTTGTTCGAGATCCGAAATTTGTTCGTCATCCGAGGCATAAAAAACTCAACATTTTTGGTTGAAAACCGAATTGGTCGAGAACCGAGATGTTCGAAAACCGAGGTTTGACTGTATGTATATTTTTTTAATTCAGGCGAGCAGATTTAACCCTTTCATGCACCAATAATGATAAACTGTAGTCACCACTGTCCCTGAAAGGGTTCAAGAGACACAACAACTTGGACAGTTGACTTCTTCCCCTGCTGTAATACCCGCAAAGTTTAGCTTACTGATAAGCGGTCAAATATTAACCATGTACTTGTGTCAGTTATGCGTCGACTTGAGATACCGATTCGGCAGCATAGTGTGAGTAACTGCAGCTGACTAACAAAAGTACAGGAGTTAGTAAAACTGAGTACAAAACGGCTGACGTGCAAATATGCTGTTTGCTGTGACTAAGCAAGAAGGTTTGTATGACGTGCTAAATCCAAGTCCTAGCTTGACTTGTGTTGAAATTCACTCTGGGCGGGACTTTTGCCACAATTGGGACTATCTTACCTAAAGATTTGAGTCTTCGGTCTTGCACAGGTGACTGACTCCCACCTCTGTTTATCACAAGTAAAGTGGCTGCAGTAGAAGAGGAAAAACCCAAGCTGGCAGGCAAGGTCACTTTCCCGGTTGAGGCCCAACTGTCTCAGTCGTGAGCCATAAATGTGTTTACACGCTACAGATTTATGCACTTTCTTGTTGGGAATGGTTATGTAGGGCTCCCTGAAAAAAAATTCAGTTAGGTAAAGGGTTCGTTTTGAGTGGATTGGCTTCGGTCATGTCTGCATCGTATCCTGAAGCCATGGAAAGTGTGTGTGTGTGTGTGTGTGTGTGTGTGTGTGTGCCGTCTTAGTAAAGCCCAAACAGAATCAGTTCAGTTACCATGGTATCAGCTGGACAACAGGGGTACACAGTGGGGAAGATTAAGATGTGCGAGAGCCGAAGCTGGACAACAGTGTGTGATGTTAGCGTTCCAGAACATTCCTCATTTCGTTTCCAGGAAAGAAAAAAAAAAGTACAGAAAACTTCAAGAGGGGATTGAAATAAACAAGCGGCAAGACAGAGAAGGGAGAGGCACGGAAAGAGTCGCGGTGATATAGCGCATGTCTGGATACTATTGGCAGCCGCTCCGGTTTGAAACATCTGGAGATCTCATTAGGTACCAAAAAAAAGGGCTGGAACTTGAGCGTCTGTCATAGTTGATAGAAATACAATCACTCCCCTGAAATGTGGTGATAAGAAGATGATCTGACAACCGGGGGAGTCCGAGTTGAATAGGTCACAGTTTGCTGCGGTATATTTTATCAACAGAGAATTCCTGGCATTTTAATTATCAGTCCGTAGCATCTGTTCGATGATTAAGCCATCTCTGACTAAAAATTGTTCTTGCTTCATTGCGACAATCGTTTTGTGATTGTAGGCGGCGATATAGTTGTGGGCGGTGTTCTGTGTTAATATCAAGTGAACCGCAAGCTAAATAACATTTTATTTTTTTTGCCTCGTCATTTGAGGTTACTCGCATTTAAAAAGCAGTTAAGATGATTTTTTTTTCATTTATTTTTTTTAAAGGACTATTTATGACACCACAATGATCACCATCACCTGTCATGTTTCGGTTTGGGACCAACAGGTGGCACTGTAGGGCTCCCCCTGCAGCTGCACACCTGTTGGTCGTTATCTACCGTAATTTCTGGACTATAGACCGCACCTGATTATAAGCCGCACCACTACATTTTTAAAGGAAAAAAAACATTTTGTACACACATAAGCCGCACCTGTGTATAAGCCGCAGGTGCCCATATTGTTACATGAGATATTTACAAAGAAAGACGGTACACAGGCGGCCGTTAAAAAAGTCTTTATATAGGCCGCTTCATTAAATAAGCCGCAGAGTTGAAAGCGTGTGATAAAAGTCGCGGCTTATCGTCCGGAAATTACGGTAATTAGTTGTATAAAAGGACTCCCGCCCAACCACTCATGGTCGGGTCATTGTTGCCTTTTGCTTATGGCTGTCATGTTTGTCTGTTATGCTCAGGATCATGTTTTGGTGATTGTTTGTTTTTAGCCACAGCCTGGGTTTTGTTTGCAGGACTTTGTTTTGGATTTAGGTTTCTGTGTTTTATCAACACACTTCTTCAAGTGCACCCTGCTCCTGCCTGCTTTTCGGGGTCCACCACCAACCTCGCAAACGTGACATCACCGTGGTTATAATAGTCTAGGACTTTTCGTTATTTTTAATTTTTATTCCGTTTTGACTTTTGTTCTTTACATTTAGTTTTTAGATCAGGTTTTTCGGCCGTTTAGTTTTTCGAAAAACCTTCATTTTTGTTTATTTAGTATTAGATTTAGTTTTTTTGTTTTTTTTTAATAAACCAAGTATTTGTCACGTGCAAGAGAGAGAGAGGGGTGAAAAAAGGTCACCAAGTATTGTAATTAAGTCAACTAAACTATAGTTCTACATGACCTAATTGTCCCTGCGCAAGCAAGAGAATTTTTTTTTTTAAATACCCTTTTGCGACGGAGAAAATAGTCAACTGCGACTTAACTTTCATGACATGAGAGTCAGCTTAAAAAAAACAAAAAACGTTTGCATCTTAACACCGTATACTGTTCATTTAAACTAAGCAAGGCGTCGCCTTTTGTCCTCTAAAACTACACTTGTATTTTGTTTTGCAGGGTGTAACTGGAAGCGTGGACATTTATAGTCATCAAACGCATTTTTTTGAAATACTTTACATAGTTGGGCATTCCACTGTCCTCTTCCAGCGCACAAATAAATTTCCTCTCCAGCACAATAGGCCCACTTTCCCCCAGAAAAATCCTAGCCTGTAATTTTCTGGTTGATCTCAGGTGACCAAACTGTGGCCAGCAGTTTTCCTGCGCATACAATACAACAACAACCAGCTGCCACCATCATTGTTCTTGCCCTCGGGCCGGCCGTCTGATCAAGCAAACAGACTGGGCTCAATCGGGAAATCTCATCTCGATAACGGCAGCTACACCAGCAAATATCCACTGCGTGCACCCTCTTTTTCTTATCAGATTGGAAACGTTGAGGCTTTTCACTTCGCTGCCACTAAGCAAGGTCTGTCTCCGTGCGCCAAGGCTTGTGGGAACTTTGCCTCGCTTGGCAGCTGCACTTGAAACAAAGAGCTTAGACAGCAACTTTAAGGGTGTACAGTAGGTTGAGCTAGGATGGCGGTGCGTTTTAATGAGGCTAGTTAAAAATTAAAAAAAAATAGAGCTACGGGAAGGTTCGGTTCCCCCTGCAGATTTTTAGGAAAGATCTGTTATTATTTTTTGCTGACTCCCCGGTTCAACCCTTTTAGGGACTCTGTAACCTGACAAGCTGTCCACTGTAGTGGCCGCTGTCCCCGAAAGGGTTAATGCGTAGCTAAAAAAGGAGGTTCAGTGGCATGTCAACCTCGAATGGTGACAATTCATTCATTCATTCATTCATTTTCCGATCCGCTTATCCTCTCATGGGTCGCGGGGGGTTCTGGAGCCTATCCCACCTGTCTTAGGGCAGTAGGTGGGGGACACCCTGAACCGGTTGCCAGCCAATCGCAGGGCACACGGAGATAAACAAACCATCCACGCTCACACTCACACCTAGGGACAATTTGGAGTGTTCAATCAGCCTGCCATGCATGGTTTTTTTTTGGGAATGTGGGAGGAAACTGGAGTACATGTACCCGGAGAAAACCCACGCATGCAAACATGCCAACTCCACACAGGGAGACCGGAGCTGGAATTGAACCCGATACCCGATACCCGATACTTCTGCACTGTGAAGTTGACATGCTAACCGCTCGACTAACGGGCCGCCCAGATCAATTAATTACAGATCATAATTAATTAATCTCACATTTTTTTTAATCGCTTGACAGCACTAGTTCTGTTGAACTGCAGCGATTTTTAAATTTTACTAAGATGGGTTGCTATCTTAGTGGCACTGGATATTCGTCCTTTTGTTTGACACAATGAAGAATGTTCGTTTTCGGGGTCTTTTACAGTCCGGCCGCGGATATGTTTCAATTTCTTGTTCTTATCAGTGTTGGGTCACGGTGGCATTTCCTGTCTGTAACAAGAGCAGAAGGTGGCACAGGATGAGAGCTACTTCCTTTGCTGGCACACCCAACATGTACCCACTTGGATGCGTCCACTCGCCTCTGCAGTGAGGAAGCGGATGGTGACAGCTCGGCCTCGAAAACCCTCGCATAGTTCTATTGAATTGCTTAAAGGTCAAAACATTGCATGCTGCGGTTTAGCCAAAAGTTCTTTGGCAGAACTTTACAAAAAAAAAAAAAAACAACAACACGATTATAGTCGAAGTTTTGATTGGCCCACATAATAACTCTGTATATTGTTCCAATACTTGAAAAGAAACTTTTTTCTTTTGTGCACATGCTCCAGATGTTAAATCATATCAGTCTTCCCAACTAAGTCCAGTGAAGACATCGAAAGTCCATGCGATGGCCCGAGCAGACCGGGTGGGGCCGGCGAGCCGTTGTATAGTATTCTCTTTGACGCTTTTCTGTTTTGAAACTCTGTTATGAATGATTCATCCCCGCTCTTGGCACACATGCCCCAAGGGAATTTAAATAGAGAAATGCTGAATGAATCCAAGCAGCTGTTGCCACCGGGGAGGCCTCGGCTCGCCCACCAGACACTCCAATATTTATTACAAGTGGCTTCCTTTTGGGGAAGCGTGATCACTGGGTTTGCGCCGCCAACGTTATTTGGACCGTGGCCGCTCACGTCTACCTTATTTGCGAAATGACTTGTTTTTTTACTCCACCCATCCTCACCACGTTCAGTTACAGTAAGTCCCATCATGACTCCAGTGGAAATCAGAAAAGCGATGTGTGATGTGATTTGGGGTGTGTAAAACAAAACAAAACAAACAAACAAAAAAACATTTTGAGTGTTTGGTGGGTGTTGAATTGTTTTTGTTGGAAAAAAAAAAATCCAACCCCCCTCCCGCCCCCCCAAAAAACATGTTTATGGGTTGTTTGGATGGCACAATAGTAGGATTTAAACGTGGTAGTTATTTTTCATGTACTTTTTTTCCCCAGGACATCATGATTTCTGTGATTAATACCATTATAAAAATTGTTTACTATTTGCTGACTGTTTATTTCTGGCAATTACAGACTGCAAAGTTGGGGCTGTAATTACACTTGAACGTATTCAAACGTTGAAACGCCGCCTTTCGCTCCGATTGGAGCGTTTTATTGAATGCAAGTAATTATTAAATGTTCTTTTCGCTCAGATATTCTGCTCTCTGTAATTTAGGCTTTGCGAACGATATGATCATCGTCCTGCTCGCCTACTCTCACCACAGAAGTTGCAGACTCGGGACCAATGACAGAACATGTTAGGTTAGTTTAATTCAAAACGCTCGATTCCCTATCGGTATAAATGTGAGTGTTAGTAATCTGCGCCTTGTGATTGGTTGGCGGACCAGTAAGGGATGGATTTCTTTTCGGTGTGAACCAAACACTCCCTTTTAAGTGTTTTTCTATGGCTGTGACGTTCACGGTATCCCTCAAAGGGCACCAAGAGAACATTCTTTTTGCACAAACAGCCGCTATGCCAGTTAGCCCCGCCCACATCATTAGCCGCTCTGCTCATGAGGGCACACAGATGCTTCAAATCAGAACTAAGCCACTACTTAAGTCTTTCCTGCTCACGCACCCCGCCACCCCCACCCAAAAAAAAGCATAGACCAGCATAGTAGTGATGGGTCCATGAGGCCTCATGAGACGTGTCGACACACTGACACACTATGTTGACACTGTGCTGATACTGTGTCGCTGACCACTGCCACCTACCGGACCTTCAAAATCCCTGCAGCCAACCAACTTTGACAGAACTGAACTGACTGATTTGATGATGAAATGTATACAATATCATTCACATCCATGCATTCATATTGTATCATTCAATGTGTTTCATAATGTGAAAATCATGTGAATGAGGATGTTTGTGGGCTTTGTCTTCACAAATTTCTATTTAGAAAAATAAGATGCTCCAGTGTTTTAAATTTCGGTCTGTTGCGTTTCCTACAGCTATTTCCCCTGCTGTGGAGAACACACACACAATGGAATAAGACATGTCAAAAATCCGAGAGGCACTTGGTGAGACAAGGAGATTTGAATAAATACCTTATTCTCCAAAAGAAGATCAAAATGACTCTACACGGCGGACAATTTGCGTTTGTCCAGAAGCTGCTCCATAATATGCACGTACTGTAGCAACGTCACTCGAGTGAAGCACGTGGATTGCTCTGTGAGCATCGGTGTTGCTGGACGCATCACTACAGCATTGATTTTTGCCTGCTAGCTGTAGCTAACAGCAACATGCTAGCCCTGTTGGGTGACTGTGGCATAGTTCACAGAGCGAGATGCGAATTGCCCACTGACCGAAGGTTCACCTGTTCGACTCTTGGCTGTTCTATTTTGCTTTTTCACAAACAGATCCGCCATGACAGTAACTTTCCCTCAAGGGACTGATCCCGGAAGTTCCAAAAAGTCACCCTTGAGCTTGACGTGGCTCGGCTTGACGTGGACGTGGCTTGGCTCAACGTGAAAACGCACCTCTGGTCTTTGGGTTGGCACTCTTCTTTGACTTAATCTCCTGCTCTTAATAGTTTTGTGCGACAAAGAGTATACGGTAGATTGATTTTGATTGAATCAATCAATCAATCAATCAATCAATCAATCAATCTCGAACAGGAAATTTGAACTGCACCCTCACATGAACTTGAGTGAGAAACAGGATGCTTCCCGATTACAATCAGATGGTGCTGGGAAAATATACTCACATCTTTGGCCTGCTTTCCAGAACATGTTCTGGCAAAGTTTTGGCCATTAATCATGTTCTGTTGTCACCAAACAATAGCTCCTAAACTGTTGTGATCTTGTAGGTTGTAACCTTTGGAGCTTTTGAAAGGAACTTTTCCTCCCTTTGTGTGGAAAGCTTTGTCATATTGCGCGAGAAGAGGAGTAGCAAGACAGAGGGAGAGTTTGTCGCTGTCAGAATAAGCCATTGTGCGTCAAGAAAACCAAACGAATTCACTGAGTGGGTGATATTGTGTAAGACTCGCGATCTGCCCTTCGAAGAATGTTCTGTGCGCAGACAACCCACAGAAAATCCCATCTAGCCTGTAATAGTAATACACGATACAGATGACGTCGGAGAAGTCGGCACTTGACTTGACATTTGAATTACTTTAAAAAAAAAAAAGTGACAAATATAAACCCGAAAGGGACATTTGATTATCTTCTTGCGCATTAGAATGGGGGAAAAAAAACCAAAAACATCTTGACATTTTATTGCCTAATTTTGTCTGCCGATGTGACCAAAAATCTATATTTTTTTTAAGATTCAAGGATGACTTTGGTTCATTTAGAACGATACCATCCGAAATGATTAAAAGCGGACGTCGTATGTTAATGAACATTTACGTGTAAATATGACAGATTAAAGGCTTTGGCCGGGTTCTGTCATCCGGTGACAGGTTGTAATATTTTACCGTAAAAATGATTCTTCGCACAAGCAGACGTGAGTGCAAAACGTGATATTTCAGTATGCCTTTGTGTGTGTGTGTGTGTGTGTCTCTATCGCCCACATTACTTATTTGCCATCCAAATGACCTGAAGGCACGTGTCCAGAGATTTGTCATCAAGTTTCTCTTGTTGGTTTTTCCACTCAGCCAAAGGAGCTTAGTGAGAATGCCAAGCACCTACTATTGTACATAATACCACTTTGTTTATCTATGTTTGTGCAATGAGGTGGAAATTTAAAAAAAAAAAAAATGTTCAAAGGAAAAGGGAAAGCAAAGGCGTTTGTCAATAAGGCACATCAACTAATGTTTTTGGAAAATTGGTAAGTGTTGTGCGTTTGCTGTTATAACTCAACTCAACTGTATTTATAGAGCACTTTCAAGCAGCCATCGTTGCATACAAAGTGCTGTACATGGAGCAATTAACATATACAACAGACTTATTAGGTTCATAACGGAGCCGATGAACCTAATAAGGTACAGTCAAACCTGGGTTTTCGCCCATAATCCGTTCCAGAAGGCTGTTCGAAAACCGAAACCGCGCTCTTTTTAAAATAAAAATGTTTATTGAACACGTCTGCTCACAATGGAAAGCAGCACGAGGAAGCGTCACTTCCTCGTCTACCCGATCAAGCGTCACTTCTTCGTGTAAGGAACCGACCAATTCGGTTTTCGACCAAAAATTTTGAGTTTTTTTATGCTTCAGATGACGAACAAATTTCGGTTCTCGAACAAACTGAGCGCACTTGAATGCACCATTTAACTCCTCTCGCCTTCCTTACACGACGAAGTGACGCTTCCTCGGGTAGACGAGGAAGTGACGCTTACTTGTGTTGCTTTCCATTGTGAGCAGACGTGTTCAGTCAACATTTTTATTTTTGGTTTCGGTTTTCGAACAGCCTTCTGGAACGGATTATGGACGAAAATCGAGGTTTGACGGTTCATTAATGGTGGGTATTATCACAAAACGGTTTAAAAGAATACATTCAGGCTTATTATTCTGACATTTTGTTGAATTCACTTTTAAAATACAGTTTATATATATATATATATATATATATATATATATATATATATATATATATATAAATATATATAGCTCTCACTGAAATCCTTTTCCAAATGTTTTGCTTTCATGGCTCTCTTAGTCAAAAAGGTTCTCTCTCTCTCCCTATGGCGTCCGATTTTTTTTCTCAGGTCAGTGGGGAATGGTTGTTTTGGGCTCACGGCGCGGCCGGTTCTCCACCTTGTGGTTTGGACCCCATTTTGCAGTGTGTGGCAGACACGCTCGAGCGAGCGCGACCCGCGCACACACCCTGCGGCCCACACACAGATATTCCCCGGCAAGTAATGTGGAAACAGTGAAAAGGTGATTTTCATGTGCTCTGAATGTTTTCTTCAAACAGGCTCACCAAAATCAATAAGAAGAGTGAGCCATAAGAGGGTGAAAGGAGGAAGAGGACGTCCTGTGTGGAGAGTTACAAGCTCGGGGGTCACGAGGTCACGAGTGAAACCTGACATCAGTGTTCAAGTATGCAAAGCCAAAAAAAAAAACGTGTTGAAACACCGACGCGATAATGGCGGGAAAATATTGAGGGTCACAGCAGACTTCAAGTCAGTGTGTATTTAATCCTTTCAGGCCACAGCGGCTACTACAATGGACAGTTTATCGTGTTATCAGGTTAAAAGGTGCATGAAAGGAACACTAAAAGTCTCTGCGATAAGAGGAGACGCTCACCACTTTCTGTCACATCTTGATCAAGTCTGGCAAGTCTTTTCGGAAGCGTGCGAGTGATGAATGTCACGTAATTCAGTGTTTCCACCATGTTTGCCACAGTAGGCTTGGGAATAGTAAATCCCAATCTGGTTTGCATTTCCCCAGCGGTGTGGATCAGCCGGATGACGACGAGAGCCGCCTCGACTGCGTAAACAGTCTTGCGTCACACCACTGTAGCCCACCAGTGACTCAACAGAGAACAAAAACAAACAAGGAAAACAAAAAAAATGACTCCCAGCTTTTAATTTTAGACGCTTATCTGCTATTTATTGTGGGCAGTAGTTCCCGACTTGATAAGGACTTTTTGATGGTGGGGGTAGGGGGGTTCAGTTTAGACGATTCAAGCCACACAACAGATTAGATCAAACTAAACATGCGAGGGTGGCAGGTTGCCCCAACGACGACATGAGTAGCTCAAGGGGCCTGTTCTAAAAATAGCTCGCCAGTGATGGGCCAAAGTGATGTCCTGTGATTGGTGTCAAAGTGAGCAGTTGAAAATGTCCACTTGCAGAGAGTTCCAGTGGAAAATGTTTGCATATTGATATTTTTTTAACCTTAAGAAATCATTGGTGATAATTCATTAACATGATCAAACTATCCCCACAGAAAAAATATTGATTGTTAACAATCGCATATAATTAAAGGTCATTTGAGATTCGATATTTCAGAAGTGCGCATCAAACTGCTAGTGCTTCTTTTTAATCAATACCCTCTCAATTTCAAAGTCACCTTTTCGTCAAGTTATTATTCTCCTAAGATTGTTACGGCTGGTTATTCCGGAGTACGTAGTACAAGATAACACAAAAAGGCAAAGAAGAGGGATAAAAAACAAAACAAATTGGTGATCAGGGTTAACTCCAGAGTTAATCCTTTGCCGCTCACTGAAGTGAGTTCACGCGTGATGTGCTGCACGTCTCATGTACTGTAAGTCGGCGATTCAAATTCCAACATTTTAGAGGCATATTTTTAAAAAAATGGGGGTCAAATGACCTCAGTGGAATACAACTTTAGTCTCACCTACAAATAAGTGGTTACAGTTTGACTCTCGTTGAAAGTTGCAGGTTTGTGTCCTTTAGCAAGATTCTTATTAACTCATTCACTCCCAAAGACGTTTTTAAAGGTCTTTTCAGACTTGGTCTAGAATTGGCTGGTACTGAATGAGTTAAAGCACTAGCACATTTATTTATGTTTCTTTGTTTATTTATTTTAATTGGGAAAGTTCACATTAATCAACACAAGAATAAACAGTGTAAATGCTAGTTTTCAGCCGTAGTCCCAAGGCAGGAGTTGACTTTGTGTGTGTGTGTGTGGGGGGGGTCCTTGGTTTGCTTCAAACTCTTTGTTGCTGAATAGTGGCTCTTTTGTTCTTGCGTGGAGATATGAAAACGTAAACGCATTAAGAGCACATATTTTGCATGTATGCACATGTTTTGTCCATTTTTAAAATGGCATTTTTGTCAAACATCTGGTCAGGAAGACCATATGCCCCCCCCCCCCCCCCCCAGTTATTTGTGAACATGTCATTTCAAGTTTTGCCCTGCCGGGTCTTCGCCTCCTAATGATATGCTTCAAGACGTTTTGGGAGCCACATGAGCATGACTAAAGGAGGAGGAAGAGAAGAAAAAAAATGTCCAGCCCCTCAGAAGATTTCCTGTTTCATGAAGAGTGCTCGTACAGTGAGTCATATAGGGTCGGTCCTGCCCAGTTGTGTTTACTCTTTCACAGCAGCTGAGGGGGGGGGAGAGCAACAAGCGGACCGAAGAAAGTTCGCTCGAGTCTGGATATTAACTCCCTCGTCAAAGCTTCGGCTAATTAATGAGAAAGAGAGGGGGACATTGTCCGTTTCTTCATGGAGCTACTTCGCTTTTCCGCTTTCTGGTGTGGAGCGATACTCTGTGGTAGTATTGTGCTCGAGCGGGCGGGTGAGTTTGACTAACTGTCAAGAAGAGTAGTTTGTATTTTTTTAAAAACTTTTTTACGGCCGCCAAAGTTAATTCCCCGATACTTTACTGTCGTTTCTCTCTTTTGGAAAAGCCAAACGTTGACTTTTTCACTCTCGCTCCGCAGGTGTTTGACGTGCCGTCTTTCTCATTGTTTTAACCCCGAATGGCGTTCAAGACGACTTGGGGGATGGCGTCTTTTGTTCTGTTTACTTGATAGAAGTTTTTCGTGTCTTTTAAAGTAACGATATACGTTCCACGGGGCGGACCCGTACAGGGATATGTCCATCTTTGGTGCGCCGGCCGCGTTGCTTACAGGTCGAGCAAGCCCCCGCCGAGGAAGACAGTCTTGGGCATTCATCTGTCTCACGCTCTCATTCCCGGCGGCTCCTCGTAGCCCGCCTCCCCTCTCCCTGCAATTAGACGTATCCCCGGGTGACAATTACAACCACTCGGCCTCTCCAAAGCCACCCCGCAGTGTTTAAATGACACGGTCTTCTTTTTTTTTTTTTAAAGGGGTTGCGCTAATTATACAATTATCTAACACCAGTACTCAGGCATGAACCCAACCCCCCAACCCCAACTCGAAAACGCCGCCCAATCCCACCGGAATTACTGTCAAACGGCTAGCTCGTGGAATTGCTGTCAAAAAACCGTTAGTTCCGGAGGGCCAAAAGTTTAATACTGTGTCAACTCAAGAGTACTTAAAGCAGTAAGATCTTGCTTCGTCCCTTTTGTGTGTGCATCTGTCTTCGAGAAGCCAGGAAGAGGATGCAGGGGTCTCTTCTCTCTCGCTGCAGGTTGCACAGTACAGTATTTCTGCAGCAGCAAACCGCAGGGTTAACTCCACCCTGAATACCGACAAAGAGTGCTTTTGTGTCACAGCGCGCACACACACACACACACACACACCACTCACCACACACCACACACACACACCACCTTTTCCCTCCTGCCAGTTGTGAAGTCAGGCATGTCCAAACAGACATCGAGCTTCTTCCCAGCAAGGGGGCTTCTTTCACCTTCTTAGCTCAAGATATACAGCATTTCAAGACGGTCCAACAATAATCGTGCACTGATGACGAGGTGCATGTTAAACATTTATTCTAGCCCATTAAAAAAGGGGGACAGTGAACCCCTATGGAAATTTGAGTCAGCGGTCCTTCTCTGTCTCTTTTTCTTGCTGTTCATTATGCTGTATGTCTTCTATTACTTTTCAGTGCTGCCTGGCATTTTATTTCAATGCCTTAGTTCAATTCAATAAATTAAACATAACTTTATATTATGAATAGTCAATACCTTTTTCCTGTGGTGTTGACAATACGGTACAGCTAACGAAAACAAAATCACTTTCATGTAATTACATGAGAAACAATCAAAAATGTGTTTTTTTACACAGAACTAAGGAATTGTCCTTCTAAATATATTTTTCTCTTTGAATCTGTATGGTATGAGTTCCACTTTTGGAATTTGACTCTGTAGACCGGAGTTCACAAATGTTTTGTAATTTGGCCAAGTTTCAGACACATGCACAGAGCAGGTTCAATTTTCTGCGGTTGTGCGCCTTGTGATTTTTGCTGTAGCAATACCGTCACATTTTTTCTCATACTCCTCCGCCATGGAGATGGAGTTACTTCAGAGCACTCTTGATGATTTCCTCACTTCAAGGTTCAATCTGAAGGGGAGTCGCATTTGCTCAGATTCTTTCGTAGCTTTTGAAAATTTCTGCTCTTACTCTCAAGAGTCTTGTCAAGTATTTTGTTATCATCTTCCAGTCACTCACCATCATATCGCGTGCACTTGTTCAAATCCCAAATCGAGGTTTCAGATGGATAGTTACCATTGTCCGTATTTATTTGCACCAGTATATTGACACGCCCGAGGTGACCCAACACATTTTCACTCGACTGACGTGACCGCTTTTTTTTTACTTTCTGAGCTGGTATGCATGACGAATGAGAGGATGCATCCATGTCTGCTTTGTTCTTAGCTCTCTCGGCTTTGTCTCCACGATAATGATCGAACCCTCAGGCGCTCCGCCGCAATTGTGTCTGTCGGCTGTAAAGTCAAGTCAGAACAAGAGACAAGGCAGTGGATGCTAAGATTGGATTAAAAAAAAAAAAGTGTTCCCTTGCGTTGACACATTGTCATTTTAACTCAATTATTATATACAGTCAAACCTCTGTTTTCGTCCATAATCCATTCCAGAAGGCTGTCCGAAAACCGAAATTGTTCGAAAACCGAAACCACGCTCTTTTTCAAATAAAAATGTTTACTGAACTCGTCTGCTCACAATGGAAAGCAACACGTGGAAGTGTCACTTCCTCGTCTACCCGAGGAAGCGTCACTTCCTCGTGTAAGGAAGGCAAGAGGAGTCAAATGGTGCATTCAAGTGCGCTCAGTTTGTTCGAGAACCGAAATTTGTTCGTCACCCGAGGCATAAAAAAATTAATTTTTGGTCGAAAACCGAATCGGACGAGAACCGAGACGTTGGAAAACCGAGGTTTGACTGTATTTTTTATTTTTTTCAAACCTTGTCTTTATCCTCCCCAGATTCGTACATCCTCAAAGTGCGAAGACTGTGCAAGTTTTGCGACGTCCAACCGACCAGCTGCGCCGGTCGAGGAAGCTGCAAGGTGGAATGTGACATCACCTCCATCTGCACACATGACGACGACGTGTGCGTCGCTATTTGGTGAGGATCCGCCCGCACTCCTTTTCTTGGAGCGGACGTCAACCAAGACGATGAATATGACGCAAAATCGTCAATCACAGACACGTCGGCGTTACTTTTTTGACATTGTTTGTCTGCTCACAAGGAGGAAGAAAGATGACAACGTCACATTTGACACCGTCTGCCACAACCCGGCCCACAAACTGTACGGCCTGGTCCTGGACGACTACAACAACAGCAAGTGCGAGATGAAAGAAAGGAAGGGCATGGGCTCGTCGTTCTTCATGTGCTCCTGCTCTGAGGACGAGTGCAACGAACGGATCATCTTTAACTCCCGTAAGTTGGAGAATCCGATCCAACCGAGCCTTCTATGTGATGAAATAAAAGTTTTAAGCTAGTCCCGGTCAGGTACAGTAACAGGTTTGTTGGGAGGAATGGCTTCTCCCCTGGTGAAAATCCAAACAAGCCATCTGGGGGCCATGTTGAGGATTTCAGACATGTGGTTTCCTGTTTTGAAAAAAAAAAAAAAAAAAGAGAGCGCGAAGCAGGGAGGGAGCTTGGCGAGGCAAGCGACGAGATGCCCTCCCCAATACTTCCTCCTCCCTTTATTGACACAGCTTCTGCGCCTCCAGCAACACTGGCTTCTCAACTCAAATTCACCGCTTTGGGTTTTCACAAAAATTGACGTTTCTGCGCGCGTCTGGAGATATGGTTTTTTTTTTAAGTGTCTTATTTAGCAACTGCACCATTAAAAGGGCACAATTATAACAGTTCCCCTTTTTCTTGTTTTTTTTTTTTTTTTCGTCTAAACCATAGCTCAGCTCCCAGACACGAGACTTTCCAAATTTGAAGCCTCAGACATAAACTATGAAGAGATACAATATGTGGTTGGCTGAGTCATGGTTTGGAGCACTTTGCCTCCGCGGTGTCAACGCTAACTTTAGCTCCCTGAGACATCAGACATTCCTCAGGGAATGCTCACGTTCCGCCTTTCTTATTGGCAGCCCGTAATGATGCCTTGGATCCTGTCTTATCAGGAAAGGGTTTTTCGAGCCAGGGACGGCACTCCAGTCTAAAGAAAAACGAAAAACAAAAAAAAAGATCTAGAGCACTAGAGAATTGACATACACTTTGAATATACAAAGGACCACTTCAGGTCATACCTGCTGCTATGTCTTTCCCACGTTTTTTATTCTCGTGTGACTTTGGGACCATCTTTCTTTTTTTGTTTTTTGGGGTTTTATTGGGACAGCAATAACACTAGCACCACAGCGGACCCTCAAAATTGGATCGCAGTCCTTTCTAAAAGATTGTTCAAACTTTGGTCTGCTTGAATTTGAATAACGTTTCTCCCGTAAGTGATGCAAACTTCTACCGTCATTTAAAAAAAAAAAAAAAAAAGAGAGAAATACTATTTGCAAATGTAATTTTATAGAAGTGCGACATACTGCAGAGTTAGGAATGTTGTCTTGGCTGAAGCATTTTTGCATTCACAGTTACGGGATCAATTTAAAAATCAAAATACCTTTTTGAAGCCTTTTTGGGTTCATCTTGTGCTTATTATTCATTCATTCATTTTCCAACCCGCTTATCCACACAAGGGTCGCAGGGGGTGCTGGTGCCTATCCCAGCCGTCTTCGGGCAGTAGGCGGGGGACACCCTGAACCGGTTGCCAGCCAATCGCAGGGCACACACAGACAAACAACCATCCGCACTCACACTCACACCTCGGGATAATTTTTGAGTTCTCAATCAGCCTGCCATGCATGTTTTTGGAATGTGGGAGGAAACCGGAGTACCCGGAGAAAACCCACGCAGGCCCGGGAAGAACATGCAAACTCCACACAGGGAGGCCGGATTGAACCTCTGCACTGTGAGGTCGACGCGCTAACCCCTGGGCCACCGGGCCTCCCTATTATTATTATTGTTTATTTTTTATTTGTGTGTGTTTCTCAGATATGGACTCGCAGGTGGCCGTCATCCTAGTGAGCCTGGTTCCTCTTCTGGTCATGGCGATCGTGGTCATTACTTCGTTCTACTGTTACCGAGTGTACCGCCAGCGCAGGGCGAACGGCAAGCGCAAGAAAGGCACCCCTCTGGACTTCAGCGACGCTCACGCCATCATGGGGGACGACGAAGGCTCCGACAGCAGCTCCACGCTCGCCAACAACCTCAACCACAATACGGAGCTCTTGCCAATCGAGCTGGACATCCAGGTGGGCAAAGGTCGCTTTGCCGAAGTGTACAAAGCCAAACTCAAGCAGGGCTCCTCCGTCAGCGACGAGCAGGGTTTCGAGACCGTGGCGGTCAAGATTTTCTCCTACGAGGAGTACGCGTCCTGGAAGAACGAGAAGGACATTTTCTCGGATGCCGACCTGAGGCACGAAAACGTGCTCCACTTCCTGACGGCCGAGGAGAGGAAAATACAGAGACAGTACTGGCTGATCACCGCGTACCAGCCGAGGGGCAACCTCCAAGATTACTTGACCCACCATATTGTCAGCTGGCACGACTTGTGGTTGCTGGGAGGCTCGCTCGCCAGCGGATTGGCTCACCTGCACAGTGACCACTCGCCGTGCGGCCGCTACAAAGTGCCGATTGCGCACAGGGACATAAAGAGCTCCAACATACTCGTGAAGGGTGACCTGACCTGCTGCCTGTGTGACTTTGGCCTCGCGCTCCGGCTGGACAATTCCCTCTCTGTGGATGAGTTAGCAAACAGTGGACAGGTAAACCTTTTCCTTTTTCTTGTTTGACACTTTGGCTGCCTGATTCGTCTTCATCACACTGATGGTTTCTGCGGTTGAAATCAGTTGAATGACTTTTCTTCTATTTGTGGTTCCAAGATGGTTACAAGATTCAAAAGAAAAATAAGCAAATTGAGAAGGTTTAGGATCCACAAGGAGCGTTACAGAGCCAAATTTTAGAAGATTTGGAGTCGTTTTTAGCGAGCTCTGCGGACAAGCTAGTGAGCTCATTTACAGCCCCAAACAGCTGAGTGCACTTTATGAGGAAATTAGCCTCCTTCAAAAGGTGAAAGAAGACAAATTGCTGTCACGCAATATGCCGTTGGCTCACCCTCATACCTGCAAGACAGAAAATGTGCTACGGAAGATGACAATGACCATATCGGCAACTTCATTTAAATCGATGTTGGTCAAATTCGAACAAAGCTCTTGCATTTCCACAAAGCTTGGTAATACAGTCAAACCTCGGTTTTCGAACATCTCGGTTCTCGACCAATTCGGTTTTCGAATTTTTTTTTATGCCTCGGATGACGAACAAATTTCGGTTCTCGAATAAACTGAGCGCACTTGAATGCACCATTTGAGTCCTCTCACCTTCCTTACACGAGGAAGTGACGCTTCCTCGTGTTGCTTTCCATTGTGAGCAGACGTGTTCAGTAAACATTTGTCTTTTTTAAAAAAGTGTGGTTTCGGTTTTCGAACAATTTTGGTTTTCGAACAGCCTTCTGGAACGGATTATGGACGAAAACCGAGGTTTGACTGTACAGTATTCATATTTTGAACAACTTTTCTTATTGTCTTTCGCTCTCAGGTGGGGACCGCCAGGTACATGGCGCCGGAGGTGCTGGAGTCCAGGATCAACCTGGAAAACATCGAGTCCTTTAAACAGGCCGACGTGTATTCCATGGCGCTCGTCCTGTGGGAGATGATTTCCAGGTGCAGCGCTATCGGAGGTAAGCTATCAACCAGACGCCGATGACAAGCTCGCGCCCTGTCAAAGCAAATCGATTTCCGATTAAACGTATACGGGATCAATGTGAACTTTGTGGCGTGAGAGCAAAACCAGATCCTTGTGGCGGTCTCGAGGCTTAAAACTTGAGGCTGCCCCTTTCTGTCAGTTTGTCGGCCAGTTGCAAAAACAAGGTCAGGATACGTGCAAATAATAGAAATGGACGCAAGCCGTATGGCACTATTTCTTGCCGGCCCTCAGTTATTTGTTTCCACTTCCCCTTCGAAGTCTCTGCGGGCCCGTGACCGCCCCCTGTCTCCATTGTGTCAACGCAGTGATTGAAAACTGGTTTGGGCATGAACGTGTCTCCTTGACTTCTTTTCCTGTTTTGCCCCCCCCCCCCCCACACACACACACACACACACACACATTCCCCCACCGGGGTTCTTGAAGTGTATTGCACAAGTCGCGTAACCCAACAGGCCAAAGTGGCCCACAATCCCACTTGGAGTTTTTTTTGTTTGGTTTTTTCTTCCCAAGTACAAGAATATGTGCGCTCTGCGGGTAGACTTTGAAAATAAAATCGGCCATTTCCTGTTTTTGCGTAAGCACGGGGCCCAAGACTGACTGTTTTTTTGTGTCGACTTAACGACCGTGTAAGTATAGACGTCTTTATTTGCGGATGCCTTGTCTCTCTGCAAGAAGTCCAGACAGAATTCTTGCCTGTCTTGACTGACCAGATGCTCGTGGCTATATTAAAAAACAAACAAACAAAAATCTCCCCGTGAGCGTGACTTTGACTCTACACTCACTCACTTGACATCTCCTCTTCCCATCCGTATCATGTATTTCTGACTCCCTGTCTAACTCTTCCGTTGCGCGGCATTTAGGACTTGCAGTTATAGGGAAGGCGCATTATTTCCGTACACCGCGTCAGTCCATGCTCCTAAACTTGACAGCTTCTCTATATTTCCTCGCGTATCTTTCTCAAGTCCTACCCCGAGGCAGGTGATGCCGTGGTTCATGACCCCCCCACCCCCACCCGACTGCAATGGAAACACTCTCGAGAGCTTTACTCATGCCAACACGGGCTGACAAGGAGGACAAGATGACGTTTTTTCCAACAGGATGGAAAGCGGAACCAGAATAATATTGAGGGCAGACTCGGCCAGCATTTTAATTTTTTTTAATTTTTTTAAATACACTACACACGTACACAACTGGCCATTAACACCTCCAGCTCATGAAAACGGAAGAGAATTGAAGTTGCCGCAAGCTGCCAGTGAGTTTCGAGCTGACTCTTTGCAAGATGTTTGAAATGGTTGAAGATCACCATCACCCAAACTTGTCCAGTCTTGGTTTTTTTTGTTTTTTTTTTTTTTTTTTGTTCAGCCACGTCAACAAAATTGTTTTTCAATCGCGTAATTAATAAGGGGGTGAGTCACACGACTTAAAGGGAAGACGGTGTTTGCTGATACCTTCTGTATGTGTTGCTCTCAGGAAAAAAAAAAAGGAATAAACAAGTCGGGAGTTTATGATGACATGAGAAGCTGTCCGCTGTAGTGGCCGCTGTCTCTGAAAGGGTTTAAGTTAAGAGTTGGTCGAAGGAATTTCCAGTTCATGACAGCGATTTAGTATTTGTTCAGGAATTAGTGTCACATTTTTGACAAGACTAGCTAGAAAACAGTAAACATCAGTGAGTCCCTCACATTTGCCCCAGCAGTCAAAAAACGCGTTCGCACGTGTACATCCCTCAATTTTTTTAACGACGGAAGATCTGCGTAGCGCCTGCGTCCGTTGCCAACTGGCCCGGTTTGTGTCTCTGGGCGACAGATGTCGGATCAGCTCCCCGAGCCTCTGTGACAGGCGGCCACATGGCCATTCTGTCCCAGCTCGTGCGCCTCCTTTTGCTGTGATTTGAGATCTGCTAGGCGCTAAGCACGCAATTGTCCATTTTTTTTTCTTAAGTTTAAAAAAAAAAAAACAACTGACACTTGGTAGACTAATATAGGCAGACTGTAAAAGTCTTCCGACATTCTTCCAAACAACCCTTTTTTGTGACTGGCCCTTCTTTTGTATTAAATGTCGCGCAACAGCAAAGTGCACACACCCAGAGTCAATGCCTTCGTGCTCCCTGAATGAAGTCTTGCATGACATCACTCGTGATATCACACGCGAGGGATTTTTCAGTTGTCACTTACAGGCGTAGTCATCCCAAAATAATTGCGTTCCGAATCTCAGGGGCATTAAGATTTTAAGGTTTCCACTGACGCTGTGTTTGAAAAGGATCCGGGAAATGACAGCTTTTCCCCCCAAAAAATCTGCCATTGGTATTATTCAATGTGATGATGTTGAGATAGCATTTCAGCGCTGTTTTTATTTGTTCATTTTGCAGGTAATCTACTCAAAATCGCAGCGTTCAGCTCTCGGTATAAAACACACGGCGGCCATTTTGAAGAGCCAATTCCGTGTCGGTGGTTAGCCACTCGCGCGTTGGCCATTTTGAACAGACAATTCTATGTCGGTGGTTAGCCACTCGTTTAGTCTTCTGTTAGCTGAACTATTGACTTATTGATCTTGTTGACCATCAAGGAATGTTTCTTGTGAGACATTTTTGTGTTTATTTTTTCCTCCCAACGGTGAAATGAAATATCCGCCGCATTAGAAGGGATCCAGCATGACGGAACGCTCTTCCAAGAGACAGAAATGCTAACGTGGAGGCCCTTTTATTTCCTTCAAAATATCTCCCGTATAATTTAGCTGGTACGGATTTAGGGCTTGGAAAGCCTCCGAAGGCGTTCCTCCCACGGGTGGGGCCTGGAAAGGGATCATGGCGGAGCGCGAGTTGAGCATGAGGCGGTAGACAGAAATGCCTCGAGTCCCTGGAGGGAGCGATTGGGCCAGACTGGAGTTGAGGAGGAGAGGTTCAGGGCAGCTGCTCTCCAGATGTCAAATCATCAGTGCTGTCAGTGCTAGAAGGCGTGGCGGCCATTTTAATTGATTTTTTTTTTAATGTGTGTGGCAAGGTTAGCGCTCGTATCAGTTTAAGTTAGGCTAGGTCGATAGCACACGTGGAAAAGCTCCGTTGACAAACGTATATTTATATATTATTAGTGAAATGGCTGCGAAGGATACAAAACGGAGCATCCCGGCCGCTACGGCTTCATAATGAAAGGCAGCAGTGGACGGGAGTGGATTAGTGGATGACTCACACAGACTTTGGGGAAATGCAGTGTTGTCATGATCCCTTTTACGAGGTCCGCCTTGTACCGTGTCAGTCACCACTTTGGCTCGTCGAGAAAATCAACAAAGACGGTGAAATGAATGTGAACGGCGCTGTAAAGATTTCACGTGCTGTCCGTGCGGTTTGTTTTCGGCGTGCCGCTGCCAACGAAGCACTTCGCTACGTGTGGTCAGACAATAATCGCAACGAGATAACGAGGCGACGGGGGAATCTACAGACCGTGCGAATATACCGTAAAATGCATCACGTGTTTGTTCTCTCAACTGTTTTATCGATAAAAACAATTCGCCTGCATGTTCTTCCTTCAGCTGCAGCGGTTATAGCGAGATTTTTTGGCACGTTCCGAGGCGCCCTCACCTTCCAATTTTTTTTTTAATACAAACACTGTTCAGAAAAATTACCGACCCATATATTAATTAAATCAAAGTTGAAGTCTAATTTCTCTGGGGCAAGATGCGCGCTGGTCACAATCAGGCGGCCATGTTTGCAACTCAACAATCAACTATCCAGATTCAAATGGAAAAGTCAAATGAGAATGCACTGTGCGCAATGTTACCGTTTTTTTCCATTCAAAGACTGAAAAGGGTTATCGGGACAGCGGCTACTACAGTGGACAGCTTAGCATGTTCTCAGGTTAGAAGCGTGCATGAAAGGGTTCATTCCTCCTGGGAAATGGTCGATTAAAACTTAGATTATCTTTTGGAAGGGGCGAATAGTTGATACGGCTCTTGGATTGGATTTTTATCATTGTGGCAGTGGTCATGATTTTGTGCCTCTTTACCAAGTGGCAGAAAAAAAATGTTTTGTTGTTGTTGTTGTTTTTTTAAAAGTGTTTTTTTATTTTTTGTCTTTCAAACAGAGGTAAAAGAGTATGAGCCTCCCTTTGGAAATTTAAGGGAGCACCCTTGTGTAGAGAGCATGAAGGACAGCGTCCTCCGAGACAGAGGAAGACCTGAGATTCCCAACAGCTGGATCAACCACACAGTAAGAGGCAACGCCCGCGTGCTCACACACACACACACACACACATACATGTCAAAATTGAATTTGTTGGACATTCAAATTGGCAACCGCAATCACGCGTCATGTTTGATCAGTTAAGGGGTCCGGTGCCTCATAAAACATATTCTCCTGGACAAGAAGTACCCTTGACAGAGCGGGATTGCAGTTTGGGGGCTTTTCCCCGCCGTTTCATTCAGACGTGGCCGCATTTCAGCATACCACAGGACTACTACTGTAAGCTTAGCCGCCTTCCAGTTGGTGTGGGCGGATAGGAATTGCAGCGAGAGCCGCCAGACAAGAAGGAGGGAGGGGAAAGTTGGTATGTGAGGGGAGCAACAGATGGCGCGACCCGGGACATTTCGATGAAGGATTGTGTCTTCTGGCCGGATATTGAAGTGTTAGCAGTCAGGTCTGTATCCATATTACTTACGGTGGTTTCCCTGCCCATTGTGATTGTTGACATTCCTCCCGTGTCGAATGTTTCACAGGCTACTGATGAAATAAACTGCGTTGATACAGACACTGCATCTAAAAGCCTTCGCTAAAATACCGCAGCTGTGTTTAGCGTTTCTTATGTACCTGTGGCTGACAGGCGACGCACAGATAGTCTTTCCGCCGCCGAAAGGGAGTCGCATGTGGTTTTCGCCAGCAGCCTCTAAAATAGCCACAGTCTCTGTAACTTGTGTCTATTTGTTTATTTGTGGTATGTAATTAAAAACTTGAATCATCGGCTAATTTATTTTTGTATTCTAACCTTCATTTCAAGTGTAAAAATAAGTCAACAACTAAACCTTTCAAAAATCTGGAACTAATGTTAATGATAAGAGTGGAAGAAAAACATCGTTTGGCAACGCAATAAAAAAAAATATATATATATTTACTTTATATACATTTATTTCTTTATAAATAAATGTATATAAAGTAAATATTTATTTATTTATAAATAAATGTATAAAATATGTTTTATTGTATTGTCAAACGATCTTTTTCTTCCACTCTATCATTCAACATTAGTTCCAGATTGTTGAAAGGTTTTGTTGTTGACTTATTTTTACACTTGAAATGAAGATTAGAATACAAAAATAAATTAGCCGACGATTTAAATTTTGATGTGATTGTGGAACAACATTGTAGTATTTACTATTATTTCCTGTAGGATTATTGATTTATTTATTTATGGTTTGATTGATTTACTTATAAATCTGATCAAGTATGAAGTCACCCACCACCGGGGACTGACTGCATGATTGCTCAAATCCGCCCCCTGCAGGGCATCCAGTTGGTTTGTTCCTCCATCGACGACTGCTGGGACCACGACCCGGAAGCCCGCCTGACAGCGCAGTGCGTGGCCGAGCGCTTCGAAGACATGGAGTACTTGGACAAGCTGTCCGACTGCTCCGACTCGGAGGAGAAGATCCCCGAAGAAATCATTGTGGTGGATGAGAAGTAGGGCTCCAAACACCCCCGCCCTCCCTCCCCCACCGTCTTGGGCGATTTGAGAGCAAAACTGGAAACATCTGAGGTTAACTCTAAACACGGATGGACATTTTGGACCGTTGTCATCTCATCTACACGCACAGTCCCTCGAGGACTGAATCACAAACCAACAGGGATTATCACAAAGATTAAGCTTTTAACCCAAATACTTTTGCACTTTATTGTTTATGCACACTAAAATGGCATATGTTTAAGTGCCGCTTATGTCAGGACAAATCATTTTCAGGCATACCCATTAAAAGGAATATTTAAAAGAAGAGCTTTAGGTTTGAGACATTTTCATATGGCAAGACTGCTAATGACACGAATGTTGTTCGTCTGTGCGGCCTTAACTGATTGTGACAGAGCAGTGACGCATGCGTGAAGAATCCAGAGCGCCAATGTGTTAAAAGCCACTTTGAAACCAGAAATCAGCCTTGAAGGACACAAATAAAAAAGTGTGTTTGTGTTTGTTTGTGTGTGTGTGTGCGTGTGTGTGTGTGTGTGTGTGTGTGTGTGTGTGTGTGTGTGTGTTTTGTACAGTAAATGAGGAAGTCTGCTTAATCATTGCCAGACATTAAAGGGGAATAAGGTATGTACAGTCTGTAAAAAAAAAAAAAATCTAACCTTAAAGTTGCAGCCTGCTGCCTGGAAAAGCCGAACTCTTTTTTTGATGTTGTTGGTTTTATTTTTTTTTGGGGGGGGGGGGAGAACAGGGACTATGCATCCCAAAATTAGAAGAAAAAAAAAATCTATACCAAAGTCATTTGTTTTGTACGGTGTAAAAGTGTTCAGATATAATTTACCATATAAGCTATTCAATTTTGAGGCGCAGCAATTACTACAGTGGACAGCTTCTCGTGTTATCAGGTTACAGGGCGCGTGAAAGGTGGCGTTGAAGTTTTCACGGGTTGGTCAGCTGGTTTGAGCAAGCCAGTGAAAAAGATGGACTGTATTCGATATGTTATATAAGCAATGACAAAAGTATGACGCTTTGCCTTTTCATGTTATATCAGTACCGATACTTAAACTCTGAAAAAAACGTGTTTCAGCTTGGAAAATTCACGTCCTTCCGTTCTTTTTTTTTTTTCCACCCTTTGCTCAATTTTAGCAGGAGTTCTCCTTGTTTACATTTTTTTTTCCCTCCACCATCAGTTGGTCCTGGGCTGGTCTCGTTGTCCTGCCCCCCCCCCCCCTACCCCCCACCTCTGTTTAGACATTTTGGCAGGATCTGGGCCACAGACATGGAAACGAAAGCCAAAGATTTTCACATCACTCATTTCTGTATATTTATCATATTCCAGATTAAATTTTGTAATCGATTCCCCACCTCTTGAATCCTTCCTGTAGATTGAAAACGTTTCCCAGCATTTGTCTGAATGGGAGCAAAACATAACGTTCCAGACCACACAGTTGGTCGTAATTTATGTCACCCGATCAATAAACACCATTGAGCCTGTTCCATGATGTGGTATACTTTGGATCACAAGCTAGCCTCTCCTGCTCCCTCACTCTTCCCCGGTTGTTCTTTTCCTCCCGGGCAACACTTTGCAGCACACTTCTCTGGATTGATCTCCCGTGGTGGATTCAGCCGACCTCTGACCCTCCTCCCTCTGTTTGCGGTGTGAGTTTCCTTGTGGTGCTAGCAATGGATTGCAAGCATTAAAAAGTCATTACCGGTAATTACTACGGTCGAATGTTCTGCTTAAAAACATTCGACCTTCTTGGCTTGAAAACTTAGATCAGGGGTCAGGAACCTATGGCTCGCGAGCCAAGTGTGGCTCTTTTGATGATTGCATCTGGCTCGCAGATAAAACAACATATTCTCGCTTGTTTTAAATTACTCGTGAGTGTTTTTTGTTTTTGTTTTTTGTCTGTAGTAGTTCAAGTCATCCAAAGGAGATCTTCTGTTCATCATCTGGTAGTTTGCATGGTCTCTATTTATAACCAGTGCCAAGCCACAACAGATCAGCTGGACCACCCCCAGGAAGTGCACACGGATAAAAAATTAAAATCCGGCCTTTTATTATTAATGGGTTGCCAGTTGTGTCACAGCCAGGTAGCAGTTGTTAATAACGCACTCATGTCGTGCAAATCATATACAGTTCATGCTCTTATTTATTGATTCGTCTATCAATTTTCTATTCCCCTTATTTAGGGTGAGCGGGAGCACGTCCCAATTTCCACTCGGGAAGGTTGCAACGGAGATTCAAACCAGAATCTCAGAACCGTCTGGCAGATTTGCTGACTAAGCACTATTGCATGTTTTGCCTCTTTCATTAGACCCGGGAACACGATTTTTTGTTCAGGTAGGTGTAGGTTCTCCAATAGTGTGAAGAATCTCATCCAAGGAATGTACTGTATGTTTTCCCAGGTGTTTGCATGACCTAATTTTGCATTTCGTTTGACTCAGTTCATGACGCTAGAAAAGCGACGGGAGTCTGGAACACACCGTTTTGACAGCATGAAAGTCGAGCAAACACATGGGAAAGGTAACGGGATCGCTTTTAATCTTCCTAGTATGAGCCCTACGCAAGCTAATAAGAGTTTTGTACGCAGAGATTTGGTTTTTGTACCATGTTAATTGGTATTTGTGTTTCATTGAGTTTTTTAAAAAATGGTCTTTTAATTTTGTATACTGGAGAATATTTTAGGCTTTTTTTTTTTATTTGTACTTTTTACACTAAGAGGAGTATTTGTTATAATTTGGGCATACTCGCTGATCCTACGACAATGTCCAGTTATCATTCACGCTGCGTGCTATTTTTCTTCACACCAGAGGGGGGCGATGTTGGACTATCTGATACAACTGATGCGGATATGATTTGCGTCCGTGTCGAAGAAATTGACTCAAGTGTTGGATCCAGTGTGCTTGTTGGAAGAAGTGCACTCACTGTACAAATATAAGGTACCTGAGGTGCCACACACACCACTCAGCAAAACTTTGAAACACCTTTCTTAGCTGATCAAACTGAAGTGAAACTTAATTCTGTTGAGTGAGGCTACAGCCGGCCGAGTATTTGACCAAAACCAGCTCACCAATACTCAAATGCACTCACTGGCCACTTCATTAGGCATACATACATACATACATACATACATATATATGTGTATATATAAGTATATACGCGCGCACAAGTAAAAACAAGACCCAATCGGGTCGCAATTTAAATTTTTCCCAAGAACAATCTGAGGTCTATAAGTAAGACACCGCTCCACATAATTGCCTCCATCAGTCATCCCTACGAAGGTGTCATATTGATCTAGAACTAATTTGCCAGAGACTAAGCCACCCAGGAATAACTAACGCCATGTCAGAATTTGACACAATTGATCAAAATAGTGTCGCGGAAACGAGTCGTCGGCTTCAAGCATCAACAACCTGTCTTGACTCGATCCCATCAGACTTTTTTTTTCCAAAAACGATTGTGAAATCTGAGCTGAGTGACAGGAAATAATCAAGTGTCTTTTAATCCGCTCGATAATATCTTGAACTCAAGACTGAGCTTTTTGATGCTTTGCAATCGGGTTTTCTCACCTCATCACAATACAAGAAGCAGTTTATATTAACGCTTGGGGACTCGGGTCAGCTAGTGGAGCCCGGGAGTCAAAGCAAACATGGTGGAGTATTATTTATCCGTTATGCTGCATGGAAGTAAAGTCAGCCCAATGTGCAATAAAAGCATAGCTGCCTTTCCTTGCCTTCCTTAAATACGTTTTAATTTGTCCAATATTAATCTTCCTCCATAGAAATCGATCTGTCTTTTCGGGAGGGAGTGGGGTGGGGGGTTACTTCTCCATGTCAACGCGTGAGGCTGTTGGACGCCGCTGTGCTTTTCCTCACGCATTCTCGCACACTTTTGTTTTCTTCCACGACAATCATCCCATCTGCACCAGGAGGCCGAGGTAACTTTATTTAGGAGGCGTGAAAGGTGCTCCGTCACATGAGCGATGGAGGGCAGCCGGGAGGAAGATCGATTCGACTCGTGCCCAGCGCAGTGACTAAGTGGTGCCTCTTTAATGAAGTGCCTCCAACAGTTGGGGTTTTTTTTTTTGTATGAGTAGAGGAGGGGACAGTCCGAAAAGGGTTGACATTGATTTTCGGATGAAAGTGAACCTTCCTTCACTCACGTTGGACTGATAATAGGCTGATAGATGTTCTCTATTTAACGAGTCTGTCCCTCTGTCTCACTATTGATCCATCCATTCACCTGTGTGTCTTTCCGTCTGTCGGTCCATGAATTTTTCCACCTGTCTCTGTCCGCCCAACCACCACGCTGTCAGTCAATATATAAATATATGCAACTCTCCATCCACCTGTTCATCTACCTGGCTGTCTTATCTCTAATCTGTTGGTCCCTCGCGCCGTTCATCCTTCACCTGTCACTCATTTCATATCTTTCCATAGGCCAATCTGTCCTTTCTTTGTACCCAGCCTGATTTGGTTTTGTGATCACTGCGCAATCAAGTGTGCAGTCCATTGAACATTCATCCGTTGCATCTCAGGAAAGCAGCAAAGGAGGGGTCGTGGGGGGTATTTTGTTAAGATGAGGGGTAAAAGTGTGCGGCAACGCTTGCTGCAGTTCTCCACACCGGTGATATTTTCCAATGGGAAATCTTGCCTGATTTGCAGGTCTTCTATTTGAACTCCGCTTTTTTTTTTATTCAAAAAGACTTCATGGGGAGGTTTCTTGAACCAAGTGCAATGTTGATCAATCACATGCGTGCTTTCATGATGCGGAACAGAATTTTGGCATGACATTTGGCTCACTTGACAGTTCAAGCCGCCGCCTCACTTCTCTTCTGCTTTTTCTCTCCACCTCGCATCAATAAGAAGTGACGCATTCCTGCAGGCTGTCAGTGGGGTTCCAGCGAAAGGATTTCGAAGCAAAATTGTTGTGGATGGAGCTTTCATCTGCACGGTAGTATGCAAAAGTACCGACCCTGCCTCACCCTAATCTCGAACCCCGGTTTATCCCATCACCCAGCGGCTACCAGTATATCCCCAATCCTAAACTGTGACCCCGGCACCTAGCACCTACCCCTGAACCAAAACACGATTCCCCGAGCCTTAATGCCTAACTCGCCTTTATTCAAATTTATGAATTGTAGCCCACATTCACTTTAACGCGAATCTATCCCAACATTTTCCCACATGAGGAGCAGAATTTGGACCCAGAGGCGGACATGACACAAAAGTTGAAAAATACAAAGTAGCTACAGAGAACACAGACGGATGCAGAAGACGCAGAAGAACATCAGGCCTACGTGACATAATACAGGTGACATAATAAAGGACGAAGCGTAAATCACAAACCCTCCCTTACCCCCGATCACAAAATTGAATTTGAAGTCCTTCTCAAAAACAAAGCAGTAAAACAGACACCGTATAATGAACATGATTATACAAAATCCCCTGGGATTAAAAACACGGCTAAAAATAAATCAGCGGTCTGAGTTTTGTTCACAACAGCAATGCACCTTCGATTCATGTTCAGACTGGCAAGAATAGAGACGATAATTGGATCCACCCACCCCCAGCCCCCTCCCCTTTTCTGATGATGAATGTATTTGGTACCAAAGTAAGAAATCAAAAGACAGATTCGATATGGGGAAAACCAGTCATTGTCTCAGTTCTTGGGAGTCTCAAAAGAGAAGCACCTGATTCATCATCGGCTTTGCATAGATGAATAATCACACAAATCACGCCATGATGGATTATAACGTAATGGTGATTTATGCTACTATTTTACAGTCTCTGAGGCAGCATGAAAATAAAACAGGAACTGCGCTTGGGCCCTAAAGAGGGAATTGACTTCGATGAGAACCTATAGCATATTATTTGTGCATTTTATCAACATCAATCAGTAAACCGCGCTGGTGAAATGAGGTCTGGCGGCCTCAGGAATGCCTCGGCATAACTTGTACTGTAAATATTTGTTTGTGTCATTAATGTAGACATCCACCTCTGTGCGGCCTCGACCTAGAAATGTAGATCAGATTATTATTGTCTGATTCACAAACCATTTGTAAAGTTCTCATTTCACCTCAATGGTTTCTTGGGGATAATCGACTCAGATTTAACCCTTTCGGGGACAGCGGTTACGACAGTGGACAGTTTATCAGTATTTGTGCATGAAAGGATTAAAATGCACAGACTGGGTTGAGAGGTTTACATTCCAACAAATGATTCGACATTTCTAATACAACCTGCCTTTGAACTATTACTGTCAAACATACGGCCCGCGGGCTGGAACCGGCCCCCCGAGGAGGTTCACTCAGGACCGCAGGATAATTTAAGTGAAAAAATGCATAAAAGACATGGAATTAATATTTTTTATAAAATGCAATTCATGGATTATCCGATAGGGGGCACACTGTTTTCCCTTTAGTTTGTAAAGTGTAGCCAGGGATTAAATTTCGTTTTTATATGCACATGTGTAAATGGTTTAAAAATTCCTTTCTTTAAAAATCTCATTTAATCTTAAAATGCATTAGTATATTTTTCAATCCCAATTACAGTCAAACCTTGGTTTTCGTCCATAATCCGTTCCAGAAGGCTGTTCGAAAACCGAAATTGTTCGAAAACCGAACCCACGGTCTTTTTAAAATAAAAATGTTTACTGAACACGTCTGGGCGGCCCGGTAGTCCAGTGGTTAGCACGTTGGCTTCACAGTGCAGAGGTACCCGGTTCGATTCCAGCTCCGGCCTCCCTGTGTGGAGTTTGCATTGTTTCCTCCCACATTCCAAAAACATGCATGGCAGGCTGATTGGACACTCTGAATTGTCCCTAGGTGTGAGTGTGAGTGTGGGCGTGGATGGTTGTTCGTCTCTGTGTGCCCTGCGATTGGCTGGCAACTGATTCAGGGTGTCCCCTGCCTACTGCCCGAAGACAGCTGGGATAGGCTCCAGCACCCCCCGCGACCCTCGTGAGGATCAAGCGGTTCGGAAAATGGATGGATGGATGAACACGTCTGCTCACAATGGAAAGCAACACGAGGAAGCGTCACTTCCTCGTCTACCCGAGGAAGCGTCACTTCCTCATGTAAGGAAGGCGAGAGGAGTCCAATGCTGCATTCAAGTGCGCTCAGTTTGTTCGAGAACCGAAATTTGTTCGTCATCCGAGGCGTAAAAAAAATCCAAATATTTGGTCGAAAACCGAATTGGACGAGAACCGAGACGTTCGAAAACCGAGGTTTGACTGTACTTGTTTTGTGCCTTTGTACAATCAGTGGGATCAGTTGCAATGCATATACTGTATGTGAACGAGCAAAGTAAATTGCACATTTGTCTAAGGTGTTTCATGAAATGTTTTGTAAAAGATATGTTCATTAAATTTCAACATTTCCCGAATGTTCTTTCGCTTCACTATACCAAAACAAAGGAAATCCATGATATTTTGGTTATTCGTAGCAGAGTATGGTATAATTTTAATGGTCCGGCCCACTTGACATCTACTGAGGCCGTATGCGTCCCACAATGTGAAATGAGTTTGACTCCCCTGCTTTAAACCTTGGTGAACTGCATCGCTATGCGTAGGTTAACGATGGGCATGATGATTGACAGCCTTTTGACCAGTTCAGGCTCTGAGAAAGTGTTACACAGGAAAGGTGCCAATGAGAATTTCTTGCCAAGAATCTTGAGCCCCCCCCCCCCCCAGGACTGGCCATTGGTAGATAGAGTAGCGCAGTAAAAACGCCTTTGGATGCCAAGTAGAAAATTGGCTTCTGTGTAATGTTATTGGGGCGCAAGCACAAAGGCAAAAAGCAATGCAAATATTCAAGTATTTCCCTTCGAGGGAAAGACGAGAGAGCTACGCTTGCCTTGCCCATTAATTTTGCCAGACTTTCATCTGTGTTTGGCATTTTGACAAAAAGGCTCTTGAAGCAATTGTTATGCATATTCTGATCTGTATCTTTCCAAACCGACATGTATGTGTTTGATCACATTTTATATTTGCACTGTTTTCTATAGACACGACTGCATAAGACTCCAAGCGTCATGAACTCCTTAAGAACTCCAAACTTGTATCCACTTCTGACAAGCCACTCTACAACATGACCTCAATTAATTTTCCAAATCACCCTTATCCGCCTTTCATCTCCCCATCTCAAAAACTGTGCGATCACCCTTTTATCTGCCCTTTCTCCTAGCCCCAATCCACAGCTCCGTTAAGCCGACTCTAGTGCAATTTTCTCAACATGAATATTTCATTTTAATGACAAATTGTTTTGTTTTGGCGGTCCGGTGGGCCAGTGCTTAGCGCATCGACATCACAGTGCAGAGGCAACGGGTTCAATTCCAGCTCCGGCCTCCCTGTGTGGAGTTTGCATGTTCTCCCCGGGCCTGCGTGGGTGTTCTTCGGATACTCCGGTTTCTTCCCACATTCCAAAAACATGCATGGCAGGCGGATTGAACACGCTAAATTGTCCCTAGGTGTGAGTGTGAGCATAAATGGTTGTTCGTCTCTGTGTGCCCTGCGATTGGCTGGCAACCGGTTCAGGGTGTCCCCCACCTACAGACGGCTGGGATCGGATCCAGCAACCCCCACAACCCATGTGAGGATAAAGCGGATGGGAAAATGAATGAATAAATGTTTTGTTTTGAGGGAGCGGCGGATTGGCTGTAAATATTACGACTGCAAGGGGAAGATGTTCGAACATATTGAGAAAGTCATGGCGTTTTTGCTGCAGAACAAAGAAAGCAACATCAACACTGCCGCAGAGGTGCCCGATTTTGAAACCAAGCAACGTGCTGAAAGGAAGGCATATCAGAAAGCCTTCGTTTATATGAGCAAAAGGGAGCGGGTCGGAGGCGTAAGCAAACTAAGTGGCTGGTGTGTGGCTCCCTCGCCACGAGGGAGCGTGAGAATTTTCCTTTTCGCGTAAAACACATTAAAGAAAAAAAGCGACACAAACGTCACGATATCCTTTATATAAGTAGAACGCTCGTCAAGCAGTGCTGACGGAGGTGCTTCTTTATGTAAAACCATACCAAAGATGACAATTGCACCGTTCTTCTTATAGTTCCAATTCAAAACAACATGATATGCATCTTCTGTTTCCAAAGACAGCTTTTATTTCAATGTCCATTATGGCCTTTAAAACCTTGAGTAAAGTTGTGAATGTATGAATGCCGTGTTGTTTTATGTGCTGACGAACATGATAAATGGTGTGACATCATCAATCTTAATGACCAATCCAATCTAGAGCACAAGGGAACCACGGTTGTACGGCGGGAAATAGCTTTTATTTTTATGACTGTGAAAGGCTTTGCTTGCAAATACACCCCCAACCCGAAAAAAAACTCTTACTTTCTTTATGTGAAAAAGAATGTCTTCATTCACAGCCAGCGCCACATTGACACAAATTGAAAATCCTCAAAGTTAGCTGTCAACGCTAAATTCGACTCCGTTTCAATTGGTGTGTTGATTCTGTCAATCTACTCAATACTCTTCTCCCATTGGTCGAACGACGCGGAGCCCCGCCTTATAATACCTGTCGATTTTTAACAGGCCGCAACGGCTTCCGGTAACCCCGCCCATCGCATCGCGTCTTCCTCTTTCCACCGGTGCTCTAGTGTGGAGAGTCGTGTGGATTCACTGTTGCGGTTTCGGTGCGTCGCGGGCGTGTGCATCGCGCAATGTAACGGCCACCAGTCCCAGTCTCATTTTAAAAACATTGATAAATTCCTAGGTAGGCGGCGGCCAGGGAGGAAACCAAGGGAACGTAGAACAGCGCGGACGGAGATTCGGTAGTTTTGGCTGGAGGGGACTCTAGCAAACCGACAGACACCACGCGCAGAAATGGCGGAGCACCACGCAGTCAGCGACGGCAAGCACAAAGCGTCCGCTAATGCCGGCAGCTCGGTACACGGAAATAGCCGAGCCGGCGCCGCGGGTGCAGCGGGCGGCAAAGGAGGCCTGTCGGGCGGACTGACACAGCCGGCGGGGTGGCAGTCGTTACTCTCGTTTAGCATTCTCTTTCTGGCCTGCCTCGCAGGATTCAGCTCCAGACTTTTCGCCGTGATTCGGTTCGAGAGCATCATCCACGAGTTCGACCCGTGGTAAGTCCAAGCTAGTCAACACATTGTATTGGTTATGGTTATTATTCGTTAAAAACACGCACACAATTCCTTGATACATTAATGTCCTGTTTGAATGGTTGAGAGTGATGGATCATTATTATGCCCAAAGGAAGCATTTCCTTCAGATCTTCGGGGTGGGGGGGCGTTCGATACTCATGTCAAGGTCTGGCCGTTTGGTTTGTCCGAGGAATCGTTGACATTTAATCATGACGCTTGGAGTCTTATACAGCTAGCCGGGCTAGTTTGACTACTTGTCTCGTGCTGAATTGGCAGTCTTCTACACTCGTTGAGTCCCACCAGGACTGCATTTCACTCAAATGGGAGTTACAGATCACCTTGAGAAATGAACGAGTGTTTGTTTTCTTCCTTTCGAGAGTTTCAGTGCAATCGAAAAGCGTATGACGTTGCACAATGTGGCGAGAATTCGCGACAGCCGCGATTACTCTGAATGATAATTGCTGTTGTGCCGCAGGGATGCACTCTTATCGTAAAATTTAATTTGTTAGTAATTACACCGCGGAAAGATGAACGCATCTGGGTATACAGCGGGTTCGTTGACATTTTCGCTGGTGCTAGTCACCATTGCTGGCGGTTTGTAACCCGGAAGCAGATGGCCTATTGTGTGACCTGTCATCACAAAAGCAGTATTCAGTCCACTTTGGTCACGTGGGTCGTGCGTAGAACTGACTTCCTTTATGCGGTCGCAAATTTAAAAATCATTTCAATTTAAAATTGACATCGCAGAAAATGCAAAAATCTAAACTTACTGGTTTTGGTCTGTAACATGCCAGAAAATAGGTTCGTTTTATAGTACTTCCTTGTGTGTTTGAGTGCCCAAGAAGTGAATCCATTGGACAATTGTCGACAGGTGAGTCGTGACTTTTGAAATGGAGGCAACGTTTTAAACTATACTGTGCAAAAAATAATTGCCAGAGGGACAATTCATATGAAAGCTTACTCTCAGTGACATTAATTTACACTTAATATTATAAATATATATTTGTTACATTTACTTGATCCATGTTGTTCTGAGTATCTACGATAGTGTACTTGTGTTCGCACTATTCGTCAGCAAGTTCTGCTATTTTCATCCGGTCACTGGTGTATGGTACCCTTTTGAAAGCTTAACGGTGGACTGGCTAAGTATGTTGTTAAGAGTCTGACCGTTTTTACTCAGAGCTTGGAATTAGCTCCGAGCATTGACCTTAACATTGTTTCGGAGTTAAATACTGGTCAGAGGCTACTTTCTCTCATTAGCGGCTTCCCACATAGCACCTGGGTGGTCACCCGAGTATTTTGCAACACTTCATAGTGAGAGTTGGAACTTTTTATGCCTCATTATAAATCTGTCAATAAAATCAACAGGAACTTTTATTTATATATATATATATATATATATAAATATTTATTTAATTTTTTTTACTGTAGGATTGTTTGAAAGTCCTGCAAATAGTATACCAGCAAGCGAGAGTAATAGTCTTTAAGAAACAATCCACGTGAACAAATTCAGGGGAATAATATTTTTGCAGCATTAACTCATTAGTCTCTGTCATCATTAACTGTTGGAATAGATGTCCCCCACTCAAAATATTCTCGTGGACGTGCGCATGACAAACATTTACCAATGTTTGAGAGAGTCACAAAAACACACATTGATTGGATTTCCTGGCAGGCTGCGAGTAGCCAACAAGGAGTCAGACTAATGTATGTTCTCTGGGCTCCAAAACAATGAAATTGCAAATGTAATGGTGAAAAATGGTCGGTTCAGATTTTTGTCAGGTCAATCAAGTAAGTGGATTGAAAATCCACTCGCTGTTCATTCATCTTTAGTTATGCTCGTCACATCACAGAGAAGCCCACCCGCACATTTTTAACATGGTGTGACACCTTTGGCATTTTTTTTTACAGGGTGAATGGTAGTAGCACAGAATGGCTGTTTTATTGATTGATGTAGAAAAAGTGAAGTGTTGCGACTGGGTTGGCACCCTACCCCTGGCACGCGCTGAATTCTTCATCTACTGTCGGTCTAGCTCGTTTTGTGGCAGAGTTGTACCAAAAGGGATCACTGTCATTTTCCTCTCACAATTCTACACATGGCACACCGTCATGACATCTTTTAAATTGAAGTGCAAAGAATGATTACAATGATTTTCAAATCATGTTCAACCTGTATTTCATTGGATACGTGGCAAAGACACAATGTTTCAGGTTCAACCTGCGAAACGTTTTTCGAATAAGAATTTTAGGTATCTAACACGTTTGGAGATTCCTGAATGTCGTCGTCTCTTTATCACAGCGTCACAAGTGTAGAAGTATGGAAGAAAGAAGGGCTTGAATCGGGGCAAACTGACAGGTGTCAGCATGCAGCTAGCTCCCCGAGAGACCACCGCTACATTTCAAGCAAAGGCAGAGGGGGAGGGAATTGTGGAAGAATCGGAGGAGGATTTCATACCTGTCAGCCATCCGATCTGAGGGAGGGTCTGTAGATGGTGCCATAGAAATGTCATTGTTTAAAATGTTTTTTAATTTTTTTGTGGGTCTTTGCTTTGTTGAAATAAATGAAATAAATCCATGACAAAATCCAACCTAAGACATGCTATTAAAAAAACGGACATGGCTCCAATCCTTTGACACCTCTGGACGCTGGGCACGACAGTAAATTCTGCATATTTTTTTTTAATATACCCATAACATTTTATCAACACAATGAGCAATTATTGTGAACAGAGGCCATTCCTTCTTCTGACTGTTCTGGTCTAACCAGCAATTGGGTTCCTTGTGGAATTTAATAAATTAAGTTGAAGCCAGCAAGACTTGATTTTGGACGCTACCGAACCGCAACAGTAACCTTTTTACTTTGTAAAACAATGAATTCCCCCCCCCGAACATGTTAAAGGCCAAATCAGTAACTGAATCGGAATTCATGATATTACATTAAGTCAGGGCATCAATGATTTTTAGAAGGCCATCATTTTAACATCCAGAAGGTTGTGAAGGAATGGGGTTTAGCTTTTTTTCAATGTCATGTCAGTGTAACTCCTGTTACGTTTTAAGATGCATGGAGAATTTATATTAAATTGATCCACTGTGCTCCGCTAGGACCTTTTAAAAAAAAAAAAAAAATTTCCACTGTAAGCTCTCTATCACAGCGAAAGGAAATTCTCTGGGTGCTGAGATTAATTTGGGTTTCCTCAGCCTGATGAAGAGCGGAGCATACACTTTATAGTGTCATCCGTTTAGCCATGAGCGATCCTTCATCCGTGCCACCAAAGCCCTTAAGTGTGACCCCCCCCCCCCCCTCCCCCAAATAACTGGGATGATATAATTGGAAGACTATCCGATGCTCGATGAGGCACAATAATTTTGCCCCCCGCTAAATAAATCGGTGTCCTTTTTCCTTCACTAAATTATGCATGCTGAGTCACGGTTATAATAGTGTAACTTTGTGTTTTTACAAAGACGAGGGAAAAGCCCCATTGGACTTATCTGTATTCTGCTTGGTTGCTCATTAAAGTACGTGGATAACGGCTGCTACATCAAACGATTTCCGCTTGGGGGTTTCATGCAACGGGACCACATTTCTTGTCTATGTCCCTCCCAACAACAACAACAAAAAAACACAGCATGGTTTGCATTTACCGTAATATGGTTTAATTTGTTTTTAGTATGAGACATTTCTCACACACTAACCAAGACGGTTGACCAAATTGTTTTAGTTCAGTTGGGTTGTCATTTTCAGTTGCCAGAAAGTGGCAAAATGGACGCCGCGTCAGATGGCTAAAAATGGACGGCATTTGTTACTTCAACTCTACTTCCCCAAATGCAATATTAATCAAAATGCTGCGCTTAGACTAGTGCAGGCGCATAGAACATACTGGAAAGAACATTTTCCGGTTTATTTCCCCTTGAAGCCATCACATACGTCGCAGCTGCATACACTGAGCTAAGCTAACTTGCTTCTGTATGGACAAAAGTTCGCCATTAAAGATGGTGTTTTGTGATATATTAGTGCTAGCTAAACTTGTCCCTCCAGTACGGAAGAGGATTAGGGCCACTGAAGAAAAAAAAAAACAAGGTTGGCAAGATTCTCACTTTTATCTCAGAATTCTGACTTTAATCTCAAAATTCTGACTTTAATCTCAGAATTCTGACTTTAAAGTGAGAATTCTGACGCCACTGAAGAAAAAAAAAACAAGGTTGGCATGATTCTCACTTTTATCTCAGAATTCTGACTTTAATCTCAGAATTCTGACTTTTGAATTCCGCCACTGAAGAAAAAAAAAACAAGGTTGGCATGATTCTCACTTTTATCTCAGAATTCTGACTTTAATCTCAGAATTCTGACTTTTGAATTCCGCCACTGAAGAAAAAAAAAAACAAGGTTGGCATGATTCTCACTTTTATCTCAGAATTCTGACTTTAATCTCAGAATTCTGAGATAAAAGTGAGAATCATGCCAACCTTGTTTTTTTTTTTTCTTCAGTGGCGTCAAGAATTCTCACTTTAAAGTCAGAATTCTGAGATTAAAGTCAGAATTCTGAGATAAAAGTGAGAATCTTGCCAACCTTGTTTTTTTTTTCTTCAGTGGCGTCAGAATTCTCACTTTAAAGTCAGAATTCTGAGATTAAAGTCAGAATTTTGAGATTAAAGTCAGAATTCTGAGATAAAAGTGAGAATCTTGCCAACCTTGTTTTTTTTTTTTCTTCAGTGGCCCTAATCCTCTTCCGTACTCCAGTGTGTCAATTACCGCTTAAAAAAAAAAAAGCAGTATTGACACTGTGATGTAATCTGCCCTCTAAACTCTTTACCGGCACAGGCTGTCAACAAGGACAACCACAAGCCACCAAGTTCACTGTTTGTCCTCTCACAAAAACACAGACTTGACTCATTTCAATATATTTCTACTGTATAATTTACTTGTGTACAACTGCTGAAAAATGGTTGAGCCCTTAATTAAAGGTAAAAGCAATGGCAAACGTCGGCCATTTTGATTTTGGCCAATTATTTGACGGGCCTTAAACGGAACAAATTTTCATTCATATTGACCCAACCTTGAGAAATATAAATGTTGAACTCGCGCATCACTGTTGTAGGAGTGTTGCTCTCCCGTCTTATTCTAGTTGCGTAGATGAAGCGCCAGCGGCAGCGTGTCTTCAGGACATAATGATAATGGAAATAGCCACCGTAGTCCAGTTAATTATTGGTCTTTGCTGGCTGCTCTGCCTCTTGATGCAGCTACTGCTGCTTTGGACCAACATAGTATACTTTATGTGATTTAGCAGAGCGTCTTAATGATTCAGTTCGCAGAGAGGCCGCAAAGGTGTCAGTGTCTTGACAGTGCTTGCGCTGATGTGCAGTCCATCGGAGCGGGCGATATATTTCACACGGTTTCTTCATGACTTTGCAGTACGTACCAAAGCCATCATGATCGGCAATAACCACAATTGTTTTTTTTTTTTTTTCAGTTGTATGCCCGGCAGCGTTAGGTTTTTTTTCATCCGCCTGTACTGTCCTAAAAAACGTCAATATAGTATACGGCGACGACTGATGTCATCATGACACATGGTGATAAAAATTCTTGTCGTCAATAGGCATCACTGTCACTGCGGAATAGGTAAATAGAGCAGCTTCTGTTTGTTCTTTTGTGTTTGCAAGACCGTTTAGTGTCGGTCATTAATCAAATTCTGGGTGATTTAAGGCTGTTGTCTGCTGCCTAGTTCGCCCCAGTGCCTTATCCTATTTTTGCATGATGGTAACAATAGATTATTTTATTTTTTTTTAATGTTTTTTTTTTGGGTGAGGGGGGATCATATCTCCCAATTAGTTATATTTGCACTAGATGAGGAATGTTAAATTTAGGGGCATCGTCAGAGTTAAACATGCACTCAGGGTGCTGCTTATAACTCTGAAATGCTGTAAATCGTGAAACAGGTATGTGGATATACCTGTCTGTTTTTTAGACATACATATACCTTTTTCCATGGCCATATGAGCCTTTTGCGTAAATTTTGTGAGCAGCTTCCGGTATGAACCACGATTTCTTTTTTTCCAAAGTAATTGGTTGCGTGCGTATACTTTCTATGACAGTTACAGACTTAAAGTGGGAACGCTAATTGTTGCATCTTAAAAAGAGAAAACATTCCAATCCTCCTCCTCATGTAGCCGAGTAGGAGGATGACATAAGGTGGCTCGCAACACTGTCCAGTCGCATGTTCAGCACCACTCTGAATGCTGTTGCAGTGCCTGCACAGTCATAAAGTTGTTTGCGTTTTGTTGTCAGAGGTTAGGATTACGGTCTTATCTCATTTAAATCAGACATTGGACCCAAGCAAATTCTGTATCTTGGATCAAGCCCACTACTTCAAGGTGCCTAACAGCAGCCACAATATTGATACAGATGAAAAAAAATTAAATCGTTGAACCGTTTGTCTGTGCAGAAATTCTTATTACTAACGAGCACCAGTCCGAACGCACGGCGCATAAGTTCTACTCGATGCTTAAAGTCTAAGACGCCCCCACAAAGCTCATCTTTTGTCACCTTGACAACAATATCTATATATATAATTTCATCTATAACTGCTTCAGACAACAGGAATGTATGCAGGAAAGTGGTTAAGATTGCACGATTGTCTGTGTCTAATGTGTTGTCTTGTATTATTTTGTCATTTTTTTGGTCAACTTTTCTTTTGATGGCGGCGCGGACACCCGCAGCGGCTCCCCTTGTTTTATGTTGAGGGGGAAGAAATTTCATCTGTGCTGTATGTTACACATACGTACAGCACATTTGACAATAAAGTTGTATTCCATTCCAATATCTTGGGAAAATAGTCATTATAAATGGTCCAAAAAAAAAAAAAATCCTATTTGCATTTAGAACCGAAAGTCTACCTCCCTAAGAAGAAATGATCATGACAGTTGAGCTTGCTACGGTTGTGCCCTGCCTCGACATCGCCACAGAAAACGAGTCGCCAACGAAATGGTGCTTTACGAAGATCAATCACGTGCACTTGAGAGGCTACCGTTTTCTTTTCTGTTCTCGTCAAGGATTATTGCTCAGTCTTTATCTCGAAAACCACCAGGTCAAAACGGAAAATGTCAAGGAATGATGGAACGTACTTAAGTCTACTCAGAGTCACTGTCAGTTTTTTCTTACTACTGGTATTTAAAAAACAAAAACAAAACAAACAAACAAAAAAAAAACTCATCATAAAGGCCAACTAGCCGCAGCACTTTCCTCTTTGTGGCAGCAGTCTGCTGCGTTTTATTCCGGCGCTTGACTCTACCCCAAACCCTTCATTTTCACTCAAGCACTGAGAAGAAACACCCCGGTGTGTCTTTTTGTTCCCGAGATTTGTTTGTGTTTGTTTAAATTGCTGCATTTTGTGTGTGTGTCCACCATCGTGTACCGTGGATTGTTGTTAGCATTACCTGAACAAGATTTAAGATGGATTCTTTTTCCAAAAGGTATTTTTTGGGGGTGGGGGGGACCTGTCAGCTGACAGCAATTTGGCAAGCGGCGACAAAGCTGAAACTGCGACTCAACCGTATTTTTGTGTCTCTTGTTAGGTTCAACTACAGATCGACGCATCATCTGGCAACCAATGGTTTCTACGAGTTTCTCAACTGGTTTGACGAAAGAGCCTGGTACCCATTGGGAAGGATTGTCGGCGGCACAGTAAGTCCCGAAACGCCAAAAACGCATTTTCTCGCTTTTTCCAGATGGCGTCTCAGGGTGTTGATTCCGAATACATTTTAGCAAGAAAAATAATGAAACCTCGATTGCAATTGATGACTTCTCTCGATAGCGGGATAAGTCATCTGGCGTCCATAGACTACTTTTAGTGATGGATGGATGTATTTTTTAAAAAACTGAATGAATAACATGCTCCTCAGCCTTGCAATAAATTCAGAAATGAGCTAATTGTGCTTCGGGCTTGTCAAAGTCCTGCACAGCAAAGCTAATTGGTGGGCGATCTTTGCCATTTGTCCGATTTCTCCCATTATTCTCCAAAACACAAGCAATCTTTCCGCTTTGAACTTGGCCTGTTCTCCCTCTCCCATATCTTAAAAAAAAATAAAAAAAATGTGTCGAGCTCATTTTGCTTCTCTTCTTTGTCTCCGTGTCACGTGAACGGTGAATTCGGAGCTCACTACAAATAAAAATTCTCCCCACAGTTGCCACAGCCAAGTGATTTGATTTGCTTCAAGCGGCGTGCGTTTTGACCCGTCGCATTGCAACGCTTTCAAAGTGACGGATAAGGTTTGACTATTGTATTCTGGAATACGCAAAGTCTTCAAACCCGTATCCCGCCATGTGACTTCCGACAGAGGCTGTGAAGTGATCCACGGCAAGCCGAGCTCGTCGTCACGGATGCGCAGGTTGCGATACCTGCGTTTGATTTTTACGGGACGCGTCTCTCCTTGCGCTACGACCACCTAAACCCGCACGGTCGATTCCGGCACCATTAAGACCTTTTTACTTTTTACCCTCAACCCATTACTTTCGCTAGAGTACAATAATTACGTTTGTCTTATCTTTCTCTAACCGGGGCGCATTTTCATCGCTAATTGGCATTCCGGCAGCGCCGCCGCTGCACTTTTCGCATCCTGACAATGCTGCCACCCCCTGCCATAGTCGCAGCCTTTTTTTTTTTTTTTCCCAGGAGAGGAATGGGGGGGGGGTCTGTTCTCATGAATTGTTGATGATAACATTAAGCCTGCTAGCACTCAGGTGGTTACGCCATTTAGCAAATAGACGGGGCCTTTATCACCAACCGTGACAGTTGATTTTTTTTTTTTTCCCGGGACCAATCCATCCTTTTTCCATTTCACTCGCACCCATCATGCATTCCGCCGAGGAGATCTGCCAGATATGCGTTCCCCGGAAACTACAGATAAGAAAGAAGTGACTCGTCAATGCGGCTGTCCAAAAAGAGCACAATAGCAGCGAGACAATGAGCAAAGCTTTTGTGCAGTACGTTTCTTTTTTGTGTGTGTTTTTTTTGTTTTTTTGTTTTTTTAAAACAGAAACCCGCTCAATGAATGCTTACTGAGACACATTGATAAATAATGTACCCTCTTCATTAAATCGGCATTTAAAACTCCGTGCCCGCCTCCGCAGGTCTATCCCGGTTTAATGGTGACTGCGGGACTCATCCACTACGTGCTCAACTTGCTTCACATTACGGTCCACATCCGCGACGTGTGCGTCTTTCTGGCGCCGGTGTTCAGCGGTCTCACGGCGATCTCCACCTTCCTGCTGACGCGGGAGCTGTGGAACCAGGGCGCGGGGCTGCTGGCGGCCTGCTTCATCGCCATCGTCCCCGGCTACATCTCCCGCTCGGTGGCCGGCTCCTTTGACAATGAGGGCATTGCCATCTTTGCCCTGCAGTTCACCTACTACCTCTGGGTATGTGTGCTTGATTTAATTTTTAATTTTTTTTAATTGGTTCATTAAAATGTGAGGAGGCAGAGTGTTAACTGCAGGAAAGAAAGTATTATACAGCAATGTCCCCTTTCAGGAACAGCGGTCACTACAGTGGACAGCTTATCATGTTGTCGGGTTACACGGTGCATGAAAGGGTTAAAATAAGAATGAGAGGAGAAGAAATCACTTGAGGCCAGATGAATAAAAATGAGCATTCAATCCAGCTGTAGCCAGTTGGCGAGTGGGCACACATGCACATTGTCTTGGTTTGACTTCATGCGGTGCCCTTACATCAACCCCAATTTTTTATTATTATTATTTTTTTCATCCATCAATCTCCTTTCTATCCCTTTTATTGTCACTCTGTTCGGGGGGGGGGTGTAGCGTATCCTGTCTGACTTGGGGCAAAATGAACTAGTCGGCAGGCGGTTGCAATTGTGTCATCATATATATATATATTTTTTATTTTTTTTTTGTGGGGGGGTTAGGTTTTTGTTTGTGTCCCATTAACCCGTTGATTAAAAAAAGGTTCCCCGAACAGAATTTTCTCAGTTTGTTCAGTTTCAGCAAACTTGGCCAAAAAAGTGGGCCCCTCATTTTAATATTGTATGGCCTCAGATGATGAATTATACATCAGAGGTCTTAAAAGCCCTGCTGGGTTTCCATGCTGACCACGTGGCGGCCGGGTTAACGGCAGACCCTCACAATAACACGACCTTTTGGAAGAGCGGAGAAGAACTTTCGTGACGCGGCTCCTCCTACGAATGTGTCTGGTTTTACCTCACCACAGGATGTTTCTCATGCTTTTTAGCGTTTAGGACATTTTTTGATTGTTGGCTTATTTCCGTTGGAAATGTTGTTTTTTTAATCTTGAGCGCGAGGCTTCCCGCTATGTAGCAAACGCCTCTTCTAATCTATTCGTCTTTCCCCAGGTGAAATCTGTGAAGACGGGCTCTGTGTTTTGGACAATTGGCTGTTGCCTCTGCTATTTTTATATGGTAAGTAGCGTTCCACACAAATATCGTGTTGCAGACGTTTTGACCCTATGGCTACAACTGGTCTTTTTTTTTTTTTTTTTTTTTAATCCCATGACTATTGCTGCTGTTTGCAACCAAACCAGATCACAAACTGTGCCTTGGGTTTAATTTTTGTGTAGGGTCTCTTGAACTTTTAGAAAAAGTTGTTTTTAAGCTCAATGAACTCGAGGCAGGTCAGAATGACAGTCGCAGGGTTTTTCCTTTTCAGTCTCACGCAGTTGGCCGATGCTTGCTGATGAAAAAATTCATGAAAAAAAATCCTGCTTCCCCCGCCTAATGTCCGGCAAGAGAAGCGATAAAGGGATTATCCCAGGGTCCTTTTCCCTTTTGTGACAAATTATGTGCATATTTCTGAAAGAGGGCGTTGTCCGCCTTTTTGAAAGCGGCGTGGTGGGGCCACTTCCTTGTAATGTCTCTGGCTGGATTTTTGTAGCTCGCAGAAAGCAAGGCTTCCAACGAAACAAAAATGCAACTGTCCAGCTTCATCGATCCCACCGCAACACAGCGTCCAAAAGGGGCCGCTTTGATAGATCGGACCGATTGACAGACTAGTATGACAGAATCAATTGAAAAGAGAGATTTGAGGGTGTGGCAAGACATCTGGCGTAAGAATGATTTCTTTTTGGACATGAGACTCATAAATTCCCGTTTCAATTTTTTTTGCTCGTCTCCATCATGCGCTCTCTGAATTGGTAATAAGTGTGTACTTTATCCGCAGCCCTCCCACTGTTGTTGATACAGTTGCCGTAGCAACAACAACAACAAAAAGCTTTTGATCATGAAGCAAAAGCACAGCAGCAACTCTTTGAGATGCTTTTTTTTTTTTAAAGTTACAATCCCGCCATCCTATGTTGACGTGTGGCCACGGTTTGCTCTTAACATGTGGCGTAACTGAATGTGACATGCACAAAGATGGAACGAGATCCCCGGTCCTGATATTAGGCTCTTCGGAGGAAAGGCGGCGATAAGAAGGGCGAGATAAGGAAAGGGATCGTCAAAGCAGCAGGCATCCCCCGATGGACAGCAGCGACCATAACCATGCTAGTGGCTGTGCAAAAATTCTGCTTTTCACAGTTGCTGGTGCGCGAGGGTGGAGGAGAAGCTTGATGCGCAACAGCCTGCTCGTTATTCAGGTCATGTATTTTCATGATCCCTCTGTCTAAAGCAGGGGTGCCCCACCTTTTTGGACACTTCAATCTCCCGCGATCGACCGTTGACCGCATGTGCACGCGTAAGCACACGCCCACCCAGCTGTAACGGCCCCGAACTTGAACAAAACAGAAAAATAAAGTCGATTTGTGGAAAAAGGAAATCACGGCCTCCCTTGGTGCGAGACCTGACGCGGAGGCACAGGGCCGCACTTTTGCAGACTGCTAACTGCACGAATATCACGGTCGTAGCTCACATGTACCGTTTTAAAATGCTTCTCCTGGCGCTCCAGATTCCCGTTCTTTGCCATTGCCTTTGGTGAATTGCAGATGAAACAAACTTTGAATGAGAATACTTTTGAAAAAACAAAAAGAGAGAGCGCGACATCGCAACAGCTCTGATCGCAAGCTGCAATTGCAGACTGCTACACGCTAACAACTTATTTTATTTTTAAATTAAATTTTTGGGGGGAAAGTGAAATTGATAGGATGCTTAGGGCGAAGTGTACAGTAACACAAAATTATATCATCTTAGCGTGCACATTTTTTTATTTTTTGCCTGCCATGTTGGCTGTCTCCTCTTGAGCATGACCCCGGGGTCAGCAGATGAGCCGAGTGTGAACTTCAGAGCGCGATTTGAGCATAAAAGACTTTGCTCCAGCCGCTGTGCGATTCTTGCCCCCGAGCTGTTCCCCTTGGGCTAAGAGGCCACGCTGTTGGGCTTTTCCAAACACGTTTCTTACAGCGTCATGTTTTGGGAGTCAGCCCTCAGGCGGGACTCTGCGGATACCCAGCGATTGGATCTAATCACCATTTAAAGGGCTGATTTGATTTGTGCGTGTCGCGGAACGCTTGAGATGCTGCCCCGCGATGTGATGCCACTGTGTGAGCTTGTCACGCTCTTCAGAGCCACAGGCTAACTCTGCTCAAGATCAATTTGATGGTTTCTCGTGGAGGTGGTTTGGCGTGTCATTAGTTGATGCGTTTGACTTGGATATGGAGTCTTTGTGCTAGTCTAGTGAGAGGCGCTACTTTGTATTATGCTATCGAGACATAATCATGTAAGCTAGCCAATAATTTAATTGGCTCAAATTTGCAAATCAACACCGAGGCCCTGATGGGAGATAAAACTAACACTTGATTTGTAGAAATAACACACACCACGGCGACTGACCAAAGGTGTCTATTTGTGACAAAATAGGAAACTGACCGTATTTGAACACACAGAGGGGGGCGTACTTGTCACTCGCAACGTCAACGTAAAATTACTCAAAGGCTCATCGACTGAGAGCAAGAAGCTCGAATTTGTGCTTTTGTCAGTTGTGTTCGATCCAAATCCTGCAGATGGGGTCTGAAATACTGATTATTTTTTTTCCCGCACTATAAGGTACCCCTTCAATGAATGGCCCATTTTCAAACTGTTTTCATATATCTGGCGCACCGCATTATAAGGCGCATAGAGTAGTGGCAGCGGTTGTGTTACGCATCCACTAGATGGCGCTACGCGAAAGGGAACGCAACACAGCTTGATTTATATCGATCTTTCACAATCGGTGCAGCTCTAAGGTGCTTCCCGCGGACGTTTAATTTCTTCCAAGGCTTTTTGCAGTACATCACGTGTTCAAACGAAATAAAAAGCAGACGCATGTGCACTTGTGTCTTCCAGGTGTCGGCATGGGGAGGCTACGTGTTTATCATCAACCTGATTCCCCTCCACGTGTTTGTGCTGCTGCTGATGCAACGTTACAGCCGACGAGTCTACATCGGTATGGCGCACGCGTTGACCCCTACGAAGGCGTTGCCGGGGGGCGGGGAGCGGGGGGGGGGGGTGACTTGATGGTTACACTTGGATTGACATGGGAATTTAAAATGGAGGCGAAGAATCTCCTTCCACCAGATGCTCAAATTTCAAATTGACATTCATAAGCAGCTGGCCATGTTTTCTCAAAGACATGCTACCACCTGCCCCTGACCCCCCGTGTCGCTGTCGTTTAGCCTTTTTTTTTTTCCCCAGGATTTGTGATCATCACACCTTCATTACATGTCACCTGATAACTCGAAAAGCTGTCCACTGTAGTGACCGCTGTCCCTCAAAGGGTTAAAGTAGACTTCAGTCTACATTTGTTGAAATGTGTGCCATTGATGTCCCTTGGAGACGATGAGCTTGTGGTTTGATAGCTTTTTTTTTCTCCCCCTCCCATGTGCTTATCTCTCTACAGCTTACAGCACCTTCTACATTGTTGGTCTTGTACTATCAATGCAGATTCCGTTTGTCGGCTTCCAGCCCATCAGGACCAGTGAGCATATGGCTGCCGCCGGTAAGTCGGATGGACTTTTTCATTTTTGGACGGGAAGTGCAGGTGCCAAATCCGAGCTGACAGATAACAGGCAAAAAAAAAAAAGGAACCTAGCCAATCCGTATTACCATAAAGCGGCACCGTCTGTCTCGGCCAATCAGAAGCGTTGTACTCTTAACGATCGCTTAGCACGATAAAAAGGAAAATCGACTACAAAACGTCCACAATAGCCGAATACCGAATTTTTGCGTTAGCGGAAATGTTTCGAGGCCCGTCGAGTTTTGTGCAAGCACACGCTGCCGTTCCAAGCGGTGCGCGTTTCGCAAGATTCCCTGACAAAGCAGCCCGCTTTGCCGGCGCATCAACGGATTGCCGAGAGCAAAGAAATACTCGTGAGTCGTTTCGCCAGTACATGTATGTTTAGGCCTTTTTTTTTTCTTTTTTTTTTTTTAAGCTTAAGCATTCCAATGATTTTAATTATAGGTGGATTGTTCAGACTAGGGCTGTGAGAAAGTTCCACCCATCGAGGGGCATATTTGTATGTACTGCAAACTGTTCATTATGGAAATATATATACTGTATATTTATTTATTTTGACGCGTTTTTTTTTTTTTTCCTTTTCCTTTTTTTTTTTTTTCCCCCCTTTGGTAGAATACCTTGTGTGAGAAAAAAAAAACTTACTGGTCAACATGCCACCATCCTGCAACTGATACTTTAGCGGAATGTTTCTCGCTGATAATTTAGCGGAATGGTTCTCGCCTAAGTGCAACATTTGCATGTGGGGGGTGGTGGTGGTGGGAGAGAGATCACAATTTGCCACCACCTCACGTGTTCAAGGTACACCACCAAAGCACTGATATTCTTTTCAAACTTAAGTGCTCTCGGTGACTTTTTTACACTGCCAACATACATTTGTGTGCACCGTAGCGTTCTAAATATCCGATTAATGGTCCTGATCTAATCTAGTACCCTGCTCTCCCTTAATGGCCTCCTTACTTAGATTTAATGACACCGTTGATTTGAAAGCGGCGTAATGCTGCTGAATCAGCCCTATTTTATGATGTTTGGTTTGTGCATTTAAAAGGTTAAGACCATGTTTATATATATTTTTTTTTTATTACATTTGTTTGTTTGTTGTGGAAGTTGATGCATGTTTATGCTGGGGCTGGGGAATTCAAAGAATAAATGCAGTCTTGAGTTAAGTTGCCAACAATGGGAATCTTACATATACAGTACTGGCTGCAAACGGCATCCGAAAAGTCTCAACAATTCAACCCCAAATCTATCTGCCAGTACCTTTTTTTTTTTTTTTTTTTTTCCCCGGCTTCCTCTTTCTGCATCTATTTTGTTGCCTGTGTAGCAGCTGCTCAGAACATCTGGTGGTGGCATTTAGCAAGCACCACGGGAGACGATAGGAGAGTGACTGAGCCGTAGATTTGTTGGGACGGTGCACCCCACCCCCCTCCGCCCCAAGGCACGCGGGGGAGGGTGGCGTCAAATGTTAGCGCCGTGGCTGCTTTCCAAGAAACCTTCAGGGGCTTCGCCGCGGAAAGGGTGCGATCTGCGCTTGCGCAGTGGAAGGTTGCCGCGGGTTGGTCAAAGAAGGTGCAAAGAATGCTGGAATGGAATTCGCCAGACGTCAAAACGGGACGATGAATGGCAAAATATAAAACTCAGTCACTATTGAGTTTGACAAAGACATTTGAAAGTTGTCTGCTTTTTTTTCCTTTCTACCCCATTCTTTCTGCCAGGTGTGTTTGCACTACTCCAAGCGTATGCCTTCCTGCAATACTTGAGAGACAGACTGACCAGACAAGAATTCCAGACGCTCTTCTTCCTCGGCGTTTCGCTCGCCGCCGGGGTCGTCTTCCTCACCGTGATATATCTCACATACACAGGTATGCTTGCGACGTACGGTATGAAAACGGACCACGTTTGATCTGTAGCTCTGTACAGATGTGCTTGTGTTTAGTTTGGTTTTTTTTGTTGTGTTTTTTTTATGTTGTCCAGTTATTATTGTTGGCATCTTTTACTGAGCCGCCAGGGCAGATATTTTGAGCTACCTGCATGTCATAAGAAATTCCTTTCCCAGTTTTATGGTTGTCATCACATTTTTTTCCACTTTGCATCAGCGGTACCCTTTTTGTGGTGGTGTGACAAAAGAATGGAGGAGAGGAGAGGGGGGAAAAAAGAAAGTCTGCACGGCTTGCCGATTGCTCTCAAAATCTGTCCCAGTTTGTTTGTTTTTGCGCGGCGCAATTTACAGTGCAAGGATGGGATGATGCCGCAAAGGCTTGTGCAGCATTCCGCTCCCCTCAGCAAATATCAAATGTGAAATGGCGTTATATAGCACCGAGTTTTATTCTCGACGCCCACGCTCGGCTCACATTCAGTGTTTTGTATTATTAATTTATATACACAAGCAGGCAGTTTTTAACATTGTCCTGCTGGTTCATATTTTCTTCTCTGATGTGCAGCTGCGCTCTGGTTTCATGGTTAGCCGAGCCACCAACTTTTCATGCTTCCTTGTGCCGTTTATCGACTTCATTTGGACTTCATTATTCCATGTATGTGAATTAGAGTTGATTTGCCGTTTTGGGAGCACGCCATTCAATATCACCCCAAATCACCGGTCCCCAGTGGTGGCATAAATTTACAGCTGTCCAAACAGTGGCCATGAAACACATTGGATCCTTCTGTGGATCATTAAAGTGGGCTTCATGTCACCTTGCTTGTAATCAATTGCTGTAGTCGGGCCGCTTTTAGTCCACGGTGTCTGTTTTTATATCTACTGCTGGTCGTGTGTGGCCTTTCAACAATCATCAACACGAACCACTGAGTTCTTTTTTTCATTTTTTTTTTTTAACTCCCCACATTTTATTCTGTCCAGAAAAAAAGTGTCATTTTGAATAGTTGTATTATGAAGAGATGCAACCAAATGAGTCACCGTTTTCAAATGGGTAAAACGTTGCATTTTAAAATATGCAGCGGAGCTCGTTTGTCTTGCATGGGTGTTGGTTGTGCACACCTACGCCCCCCGCCCCCTCCAGCAACATTTCCGAGCTGTAATGTATTCCAGATCAAAGCTCCCAATATGTATGCACATCTGAAATGCCTTGTGCCTAATTTGCAGCTTAAACGGTTCCTGTTATGTTTCTAAATAAGAGAATTGTATTCATGAAGTTGTCAAGACAACTACTGTCGACACATTCTTACAATCAGGAGACCGATGATCACACATGAGCTTTCCTAATCCCACCGCCCCTCATTTTTTTCCCCCATCATAAATATATAGCACAATGGTTTGTTGGTTTGAAATAGGACACACGCATTGCTTGCAAATGTTGTTGGTTGCATCACATGGATGCCCAAGAGACATATATCAGTTGGACTCATTTTAAAATTGTAGTTCCTGCTGCGTAACGCATGTGACACGCGACTGTCAATACACTCCCAAGGATCAAGAATCGCAGCACACTCAATTCATTGAAAGCGTCAGGCGGCTTTTCACTCAAGGTGCCGAATTCAGTAAGTGTGCCGAACCACGCTTGGTTGCTCAGAAAAGAAATTACTGTCATTTCACGTTTGAGATTTGTCGACGTTTGGGCAGGTAAATACAGTGTTTCAGACATCCTGTGATGTAAAAAAACTATTTGATGACCGATCCCTGCGAGGTGTCTAAAAGTGGCAGGTGCTTGTGTTTTCTGCTATTGGAGAGCGCGCTGACTTTTGGAAATGGAACTTGGCCACACGGCATCATGCGCCCGATTGAGCCAGAGTACAAACTGCAAGCCGGTCCAAGTCATATTTGGCCAGAGGGACGGCAAGCCGCCAGCCAACTTGGCAGTCGGAACTCAAAGGCGATCGCAATCTCTTGATGTCAGCCCTGCCATTCTCTGATCCGCCCAGCGCGGACGCCGCCTCTTGCCTTGTGTCGAGCGCGACGTACCAACGTGACCGGCCGCAACATTCTGACCACTTGCACACTAGCGTGGCCTCCACTATATATACTATGTATATTTTCACAATTACAACTTCAAATTATTATTTTTTTTCCTTTCCTCAGGATACATCGCTCCATGGAGCGGGCGTTTCTATTCGCTCTGGGACACTGGGTAAGTTCTGCGAATGTGTGCTGAACAACTGGGGAGTCGAACAACACTGCTCATGTTCTGTTAAAAAGGGGAGATGGTGAGGTCATGTCAAAAGAGCAGGGATCTCAAACTTACTGATGGGGTGGGGGGGGTGCATGATGTTTTGCGCCCCCTAGTGGACATCAAGGTGTCATGTTATCGCAGCCCTTGTTTTTTGGGGGGGGGCGTGTCTTTGCCCTGGGCCTTTTGGGTGTGTGTTTTTCTGCCATGATGAGAGAGGCATAGCAACACGCATCCTGTCATCTCCAAATGACAGACGTGTGTGACATTCCCCCCCCCCCCCCCCCCATTTGCTGATTGACGCCGTGTCACATTTGCTTCCTTTAGAGGCTGATCCAAATCTCCCCCCTCCCCCCATTGTAATTACTAAAAGCTTCTCAACTTGTATCGTAAAAGGCCGTAATGAATGAACAGAGAGCATGAAACCCAAAGGAAGAGCCTAACTCAGCTGTGGCGATATATCTTCATGTTGCATGACAAAGATCTTTCCACTCTATTATTCTGGAGAATTTACGACGGAATTTGTCAAATTTCTCTCGTCTGTCCTTCCAAATTTGCCCTTAGCTACGCCAAGATCCACATCCCCATTATCGCATCGGTGTCGGAGCACCAGCCGACAACGTGGGTCTCCTTCTTCTTCGACCTTCACATCCTGGTGTGCACGTTCCCGGCGGGCCTCTGGTTCTGCATCAAGAACATAAATGATGAGCGAGTGTTTGGTAAGTCCGTTTGGACTGACTTGAATTGGGGGTGGCATGTTTGCCATATTTTACCATCTGATGGATAGTCGTGTAATAAATGAAGGGGACCAAACTCCACATGTACACTGGTGGTCCTATGTCCATCTAAGTAGCTTTCTTTTTTTTTTTTTTCTCCCCCTCGAACACACTGTCTATGACACTATAAATGACATGATCAGCCTTTCAACAGAAGACAGAACTTGAATTATGGAAACGTAAGGCTGAATTGACTGGAGCACAAAAGTACTTGTGAAGCCAAATGCGCTGCTGCACAAAGTGAATGCTGACACTTTCATATTATTCTGGAGCGTCACAATGAAGTGCCTTCATTCAGATTAAAAAAAAAAATTCTTAAAGAAGTGTGTAGAGTGTGGCTGGGAGAAAATAGTCATAAATGGCTGTCCACCAGCTAAAGAATCCCCCCATGGAATTTTTTTTTTTTTTGCACATTATGAAATGAATTGACCCGGTGTTAGCATTCATTGGCCAATACTGTATTATACAGAGAGAAACTTCTGTTCATGACAAAAGATGAACATGTGATGATTTGATGCAAAATTTCTATACAGCAGTTTTTAGACGTCTGATGGTGTCGATATTCTCCGCCGTATATCTCGGACTGAAAAAAAAGTAAACTAGTGAAAATATATAATATACAAGAGAATTATTCTTGTGAATAGGCAGCAGTCGGAATGCACCCCGAAGGACACCAGGGGACTCACCGTCGAAACATATTACAAGCTTTTGAGGTAACAGAATCGGCCAGCCCTGTCTAGATCAAGGGCAGAGAACCTTTAAGCGACAGAAAAGTCCTTCAGTGGTCTGTTTCTCCGACAACTTACTCAGCCAATTATTGCTATTGATCGGCCCATCACTTGTTGAACCCGGTCAGTGCTTTTCAAGGACAAAAAGCCACCGGCGCGCTTGCTATTCAGGGTGTGTCATGTGCACAATGAGAAAAGACTGATTAACTGAGCCTGTGGCTGCGTGTTTTTTTTCATTTTTAATTTTTTTCTTACCGCCAGTGGCCCTGTACGCCATCAGCGCGGTGTACTTCGCCGGCGTGATGGTGCGTCTCATGCTGACGCTGACGCCGGTGGTGTGCATGCTGTCGGCCGTGGCTTTCTCCAGCGTCTTTGAACACTACATGGGAGATGACACCAAGCGGGAGAAACCCCCCGCCGAAGACAGCAGCGACGAGGACGACAAGAGGAATTCGGGCAACCTCTACGATAAGGTATGGGTGGGGGTGTTGTCAAGTTGTGCTGTACCGATGGAGGGTTTTTTTTTCTTTTGTTTTTTTTGAGGTGCATGACACCACCTCGAGCTGGATTTACCTTGCAGGTTCCGGTGGGTTTTTTTGTTTTGTTTTTTTGCCCCCCATTTCCATTTGAAATGGCTGTTTTCGCATCCCGTGAAAGCATGAAACGGCACGCTTGCCTCCGACGCCCAATATTGCATGCAAGCAACTCCAGGAAGTCTGGCAGACGTTCAGCTTTTTCATCTCCGCATCCCACCAATATTTTTGGAGCCATTTCGACTAACCTGTGATTCAGCCATGATTCAACAACAGCTATTTGATACTCTTTCACTCCTTCCCCAAGCGCGCGCTGGATGACTGATTCGCTATGCTTTATTCTTTGTTTACAATCATCAGATAAAAAGTGGAGTGCCAAGCTTAGCGCCACATGTACATCGATATTTTTTCCAAAGTAAATATCCCATTTGCAGCATCCGGGCCAATAGAATTGGAATTAAATCGCTTGTTGGTTGAGATCCATTCCGGACAGTCCAGAGCCTGAATAGACAAACGGCGGCGTTTTTGTTCTCTCATTTGGATATTGAAACGTCTTTGTTTCCCAGGCTGGCAAGGTGCGCAAGCACGTGTCCGAGCAGGAGAAAGCGGAAGAAGGCCTGGGTCCCAACATCAAGTCCATCGTCACCATGCTGATGTTGATGCTTCTGATGATGTTTGCCGTCCACTGCACCTGGGTCACCAGCAACGCTTACTCCAGCCCCAGTGTGGTGCTGGCCTCCTACAACCACGACGGGTAGGCGCTACCCCCCCCCCCCCCCCCCCCCCACACACACACACGCATACATTGACGCGCCTCTTGCCGTAATTTGACAATGGCGGTAAGAATAGCTTAAGGAGCTAAATCGGTCGTAGTTCTGACATGGGGGAGTGGAAGGCTCCACAAAGAGCAGCAAGACATGCATATTTCATACAACATTTTGTTGAAATATTGATGCATGCGTGACAGCGCACGCTTTGATACGGCTACTTATTTTCGAGTTTCTAGGTCACGTAAATGCGTTTGTGTCATTGCCCATCTTCGGCGTGTCGCTCGCTCCAAACTTTCCAAACACACGCAGCGGCGAGGTGTCGTGAGGTCAACCTTGGCTCCAATAGTCGGCAGTCTCACTTGAATACGAAATTTCTCCCCACGTGAGGAAATGCGCCCAAGTGGGCCCGGCGTTTCTTTGACGGCTTCCCTTTTTGTCTTGTCAGGTCACGTAACATCCTGGACGACTTCAGGGAGGCCTACTACTGGCTGAGGCAGAACACGGACGAGCATGCGCGCGTCATGTCGTGGTGGGACTACGGGTATCAAATTGCGGGGATGGCCAACAGGACGACGCTCGTCGACAACAACACGTGGAACAACAGTCACATCGCGCTGGTGAGCTCTTTGGCCTCAATTGAGCGCGTTCACATTCGCGCCATGTTGCACTCTAATTTTTGATGCACGCAAAGAAACAAATTATCTCTCCCGCCAGCCACCGGATGATCATCAAGCTCCGCAGTGATTCATTTATTTGATTTAAAAAAATATATAATTGCCAATTCTAACCGCTCTCTCCCGAAAAGCCCAATTAATGTCATTTTCTTAAGCGTTTTAATTTAAGGACACTCCAGTTAATTGCTGCCGCGTACTGTAGGAGGGTGGCGGTGTTGATTTCAAAAAATGTTTAACGTTGAAAACGCCATCTGCTCTTTGACTGCCCCCTTTGCCGCCTGCCGGCTCCCTCATCTGTTCTCCGCAAATAAAAATCGCGGCGCGCGAGAGAGCGTAATTGACTCGCGGCTAACCGCTCCGCTTGCGACCCCGTGCCCGTGATTCTGTCGCGTTTTATTTGAGCTTTCCTTCAACTTTTGACTGCGGCAGCGAATGGTTATTTAGGCGCTTCCTCTCGCAAAGCACAGAGGCAAAACTTTACAAGCATCATAAAAAAAAAAAGTTTAGTCCGCAAGGATGCAGCCAACTGCCGAGATTAAAGCCTGCATGCGTCCAAGACTCTGGCAAGTGTTTGTGTCTAGTTAGCAACCTAAGCCTTTGTCGGAAAATATAGACATGACTTCTTTGCTTACCCGTTCAGAGCATGACAGTCAGTCACCCACTAATATTTTATCAACAATTAAAAGGCAACATATATCTCAGTGGCTGGGTAATTATTAATTAAAATTATTATTATCATCGTTTATTTTATTTATTTTTTTTAGAAAGGCTGTTTTTAAATCTCTGCCTGACAATAGAGACTGGAGCATATCCTCCATTTTGGAACTGGTGTAGGTAAGACAAGTTAACTCATTCAGTACCAGCCAATTCTGAACCAAGTCTGAAAAGACGTTTAAAAACGTCTTTGGGAGTGAACGAGTTAAGCTGTTAATAACCTTTTTAGTGATAAGTTGGCCAATAATGGTTTCAGGGAAGGGAGACCGCGAGCAAGATTTGGAATATATGCCGACAAAATCACATGAATCATGTCTCACGCATTCAGGTGTTAAATTTTGTCACCCGCGGTTTACCGCAGGGTGCTACAAGTTGCCCTTTGTTATGTTCTGCCTTTTGAGTTATTTTTCCACACTCCGATAGACGAGGTTACCTTTCCAATCGCTTAAAAGTGAGTTTTGTCACACTTTAGGTGGGCAAGGCCATGTCTTCCAATGAAAGCGCGGCCTACAAAATCATGCGGTCCCTGGACGTGGACTACGTGCTGATTATTTTCGGCGGCGTCATCGGCTACTCGGGCGACGACATCAACAAGTTCCTGTGGATGGTGAGGATAGCGGAAGGGGAGCACCCAAAGGACATCAGGGTAAGTGGCAGCAGCTCGCCCGTCAACGAATTTTATCGGCAGGCCTCCAAAACCGCACGGCACATCGATGAGAGGAAGGAGGTTTGCTCCACCGGCGACGAGCGAATTAGCACAAACTGGCTTTTGTTGATAGTCGCGACAGTTAACGGAATCGTCGAGCGGCTTTCAACACGGCCAATAATCGAGAGCCTAACACCACAAAGATGTTGAAGACGTATCAACTGAGCAACAATAATCAGTTTAAATGGCCGTAATCTCTTTAAATGTACCCTGCAGCTACATCACCACCATGATTCCCCCCCCCCCCACCCCCCTCCAGCAAAGTGTCGACTGTTAGCTACTTAAGCTAGCTGAATACCTAGAGAAACCAATGACCACTCTGAGGCTCTAGATCGAGTATAAAAGATAGTTACACTTTTAAAGAGGAAGTAGCAACCATTTGAAATGTTCTTTTATTGGTAAACTGTCATCTATACTTTTTGGCGTCACTTTGACATGAAAAGGAATGATTGGAAGTGGCAGAAAAGAAAATGGGCTCTTTTTAGAAATGCAGCTTGAGTATTTATTGTCTTTGGTCGAATATATATTATGCCTCCTCCATGGTGGAAAGGTTGCAGTCGTGTGCCGTTTCCGCCTTCAAATGGGTTTTCACAGCTACTTAATCGTCTACACGGCTCTGCCTTAGCACCTGATCATTTCACTAAGCGCCCAGTCTGGATGATTCCATTAAACGCTCGCCTCCAATAGAACCCAAGTGCAGTTTACCCCCCCGAGTGAAAGATTCCGTCCTCAAGTCGTGCCTTATCGTTTTTGTACACCCATATTTTATATCTTTCACGACGACGCGATGCAAACGGTGCGATAGGAAGATGGCAATGCTTTGTCCTGTATTTGTCCTAATGGTCTTATTTTGAAATAAAAATGCAAATTAAATGTGGAGTTAAATGACAGGACGTTTTCAAATTGGAAATCGGATTAGCTCCAACTGGAACATAGTCAGCGATTTTATTTTATTTTTTAAAATAATGTTAGAATGTTTGGTCCTTGGCCTCTAAAAATCCTGACAAACATACAAGCAATAAATCACCCTTTTTTTTCCCTTTCTAATATCTTCCAGGAGAGTGACTACTTCACCCCTCAGGGAGAGTTCAGAGTGGACAAGGCCGGTTCACCCACTCTGCTCAACTGCCTCATGTACAAGATGTCCTACTATCGATTTGGCGAAATGCAGGTGAGCCGGGCGCCGAGTAGGAGCGAGTGAACGGACGGACCTCTTCGTTTTGCACTGCCGCGACAACATACTCCAGTTATTTGTTGAGTTGCGCCTCCTGAGGGCAAGCCGGGTCTGGTTAGAATCCCTCGATATTTCCACCTGCCGCTCTGATCCACTTCAGGGGCTCCATTAATGAGTCGCTTTTGTGTGTAGAGAGGGGGGAAGTTCACACAAGTCTCGTTATCTCGGAACGAGTCGGGTGCACCGTTACTGTGTTGGTATGCTGCTTTGTCGGCGGTAACAAGCAGCCGCCACCGCCGCGAAAGGTGACTGACTGGTTGAAAGGTATTCAGCAGGTGCCTCGGGAGTCCGCGTGCTGTGACAGGATTGTGGGTAGGAAAGATTTCAAGGGATTTTTTTTTCTTTCTGATGCCTTTTCTTTTGGTATGGAGGAGAGTAGGCAAAGGCAACTGAAATAGTGCCGACAATCTTGCCGCAAAGTGCGAAAAAAAAAAAAACACCACTTAGAAACCTCAGCCTGCTGAATCTTTTCTTGGTCTGTTTCCATCCCGGGAAAAAAAATCAGACAGCATGCCACCTAGCAAAAATGTCACCAAAATGGATGCAGAGGTTATGTGCCTTCCATCTCGTGCAGGGGTCGGCAACCCAAAATGTTGAAAGAGCCATAATGGACAAAAAAAACAAACGTATCTATATCTATTTGAGCTATATTAGCCTACTATCAAAATCTTTTTCCATTTTCAAACAGTTTTTATAAAGCTCCAGGGAGCCACTAGATGTCGCTAAGGAGCCGCATGCGGCTCTGGAGCTACGTGTTGCCGACCCCCGATCTAGTGGAAGAGTAAATGTTGTGCCTCTCACGATACGTCACAGGCAAAGATAGATTGGTGTTTGTAATCAAGACTTTTCCACCCATTTCCATGAGAATAGATCATGCCCAAGACATGCACGGCCGCATGTCTTGGACACTCGGGCGAAGAGAGGGGCGGAGCTGTCAACTGATCACCACCTGGTGGTGAGTCGACTCCGATGGTGGGGGAAGATGCCGGTCCGACCTGGCAGACCCAAACGTATTGTGAGGGTTTGTTGGGAGCGTCTGGCGGAATCCCCTGTCAGAAGGAGTTTCAACTCCCACCTCCGACAGAGCTTTTCCCATGTCCTGGGGGAGGCGGGGGACATTGAGTCCGAATGGACCATGTTCCGTGCCTCTATTGTTGAGGCGGCCAATCTGAGTTGTGGCCGTAAGGTGGTTGGTGCCTGTCGTGGCGGCAACCCCCGTACTCGCTGGTGGACACCAGCAGTAAGGGATGCCGTCAAGCTGAAGAAGGAGTCCTATCGGGCCTTTATGGCCTGTGGGACACCAGAGGCAGCTGACAGGTATCGACTGGCCAAGCGGAATGCAGCTTCGGTGGTCGTCGAAGCAAAACTCGGGCATGGGAAGAGTTCGGTGAGGCCATGGAAGCCGACTTCCGGACGGCTTCGAGGAAATTCTGGTCCACCATCCGACGTCTCAGGAGGGGGAAGCAGTGCACCACTAACACTGTGTACAGTGGGGATGGGGCACTGTTGACCTCGACTCGGGACGTTGTGAGCCGGTGGGCGGAGTACTTCGAAGACCTCCTCAACTCCACCAGCACGCCTTCCTTGGAGGAAGCAGAGTCTGGGGACTCTGAGGTGGGCTCTCCTATCTCTGTGGTTGAAGTCACCGATGTGGTTAAAAAGCTCCTCGGTGGCAAGGCCCCAGGGGTGGATGAGATCCGCCCGGAGTTCCTCAATGTTGTGGGGCTGTCCTGGTTGACACGCCTCTGCAACATCGCGTGGTCAAGAGTGCCTCTGGATTGGCAGACCGGGGTGGTGGTCCCTCTTTTTAAAAAGGGGGACCGGAGGGTGTGTTCCAACTACAGAGGAATCACACTCCTCAGCCTCCCTGGTAAGGTCTATTCAGGGGTGCTGGAGAGGAGGGTCCGTCGGGAAGTCGAGCCTCAGATTGAGGAGGAGCAGTGTGGTTTTCGTCCCGGCCGTGGAACAGTGGACCAGCTCTACACCCTTAGCAGGGTCCTCGAGGGTATGTGGGAATTCGCCCAACCGATCTACATGTGTTTTGTGGACTTGGAGAAGGCGTTTGACCGTGTCCCTCGGGGAAGTATGGGGTACCGAGCCCATTGATACGGGCTGTTCGGTCCCTATACTGCCGAGGTCAGAGTTTGGTTCGCATTGCCGGCAATAAGTCGGAATCGTTTCCAGTGAGGGTTGGACTCCGCCAAGGCTGCCCTTTGTCGCCGATTCTGTTCATTACCTTTATGGACAGAATTTCTAGGCGCAGCCGAAGCGTTGAGGGGGTCTGTTTTGGTAGCCTCAGTATTGCATCTCTGCTTTTCGCAGATGATGTGGTACTGTTGGCTCCTTCAAACGGGGCTCTCCAACTCTCACTGGAGCGTTTCGCAGCCGAGTGTGAAGCGGTTGGGATGAAAACTAGCACCTCCAAATCTGAAACCATGGTCCTCAGTCGGAAAAGGGTGGAGTGCCCACTCCGGGTCGGGGAGGAGATCTTGCCCCAAGTGGAGGAGTTTAAGTATCTTGGGGTCTTGTTCACGAATGAGGGCAGGAGGGAGCGAGAGATCGACAGGCGGATCGGTGCAGCGTCTGCTGTGATGCGGACGTTGCATCGGTCTGTCGTGGTAAAGAAGGAGCTGAGCCAAAGGGCGAAGCTCTCAATTTACCGGTCGATCTACGATGGTCACGAGCTATGGGTCGTGACCGAAAGAACGAGATCCCGGATACAAGCGGCCGAAATGAGTTTTCTCCGCAGGGTGTCCGGGCTCTCCCTTAGAGATAAGGTGAGAAGCTCGGTCATCCGGGAGGGGCTCAGAGTCGACCCGCTTCTCCTCCACATCGAGAGGAGCCAGATGAGGTGGCTTGGGCATCTGATTCGGATGCCTCCTGAACGCCTCCCTGGTGAGGTGTTCCGGGCATGTCCCACCGGGAGGAGACCCCGAGGACGACCCAGGACACGCTGGAGAGACTATGTCACCCAGCTGGCCTGGGAACGCCTCGGTATCCCCCGGGGAGAGCTGGAAGAAGTAGCTAGGGAGAGGGAAGTCTGGGCTTCCCTGCTAAAGCTGCTGCCCCCGCGACCCGGCCCCGGATAAGCGGTAGAAGATGGATGGATGGATGGATAGATCATGCCCCACGGCACACTGATTCATATTTCCCCTACCAAAATGGGATCTTGCCCAGCAACCTGCAGCCTTGCACAGCTTTTGTCATTACTCTGCAAAATGACCTCAAAGCCTTTTCAAGTTCCCCTGAAGGTTTGCGAGCGTCCGTATGTTGCAGCCTTTCTGCTAGACTCCTCTAAATCTTACTCTGCTTCTTGTAGAGACGGGTTGCTTAATGAGCTTTTATTATTATTTTTTTGCCCCCGGAAGCTGTGCTTCTTCTGACATTTTACTACCCCCACCGCCCCCTCCCCAATCTCCCAGCTGGACTTTCGAACGCCGCCGGGCTTCGACCGGACGCGCAACGCCGAGATCGGGAACAAGGATATCAAATTCAAGCACCTGGAGGAGGCCTTCACCTCCGAGCACTGGCTGGTCAGGATCTACAAGGTCAAGAACCTTGGCAACAGGGAGCCGCTCGACCGCAAGCCTCGCAGCGTCGTGCCCAAACAGAAGTACACGTCCAAAAAGGTACAAAGCACTCCCAACGTGCGTGTACGCGTCCAAAGAGCGTTCCTATTGACACTTTGAGGCCCTCTGTTAATTTTTCCGTTTGTCTCAGTTGAGAATTGACGTTTACACTACTGATGTTGATACACGGAATGCACAATTAATTTTCAGGGGGTGTGTTGCTTTAAACATAGCTTACAAACGTATCAAGACTCCACACCACCACAAGTATATCTTAGCCTCTGTTCTCATTTCTGCTGTTTGGAAATGAGGAACCTTAATGTGTAAGCTCACTTTGAGGAAATAGACTCACGATAGGTTAGCAACTAGGCAAAGCTTGCTTCGAGATCTTTGACACTCCTGCTTCAGGTAAAACTATGAAGCTGACTCTTAGTAGAAATGGCTTAAATTCCGCCATATAATGGGGTGGGGGCGGGGGCGGCGCAAAAGGTGAGCTATGATGAGTTCATTGGATTAATCATTGTGGTGCGTTGTATTTGCTCATTTCAGACGGCCAAGAGGAAGCGAGGCTTCGTGAAGAACAAGCTGCTCCTGAAAAAAGGCAAGAAAGTCCAAAAAAAGTAACCCCGATGAACTCTCCTAGGAAAAAAATTAATAAAATAGAATGCGAAGAAGCCTCTGACAAACAATGAAGAGCACCAGGGTGTGGATTTCTGTGGCACTTGGGCTCAAGCGTTTTTTTTTTCATCAAGAGCACCCCCGTGCGGCGAGAAAGGTGAAGTGTCAAATTCTGATTCTCTCCAGAGAACTGTTGTCCATTTTATCTTGGAGGGGGGTGGGGGGGACATTTTGTCTTGCTTCTTTTCTCCACTTTTTTTTTTTTTTTTTACTTTGTACTTGAATGTGCGGTGAGGCATTGGGCTGCTCTGTTGGTTTGTGTCAATTAAAACAGTTGTGGTACACGAACGATGTGATCCTCAGTGCACGTGGTGGGGTGGAGAAGCAGGTTTAGAACGGGGAAGCGGGGGCAGGGCTGGAGGGGTAGGGGAGGGGTGCGGGGGTAGGAACATTTTCCACCAAAGAGCCCTTGACGTGACCTTTCTCCATGGCACACGTGAACTCCGGAAGAAGCGAGGAAGTGCTCAGGCCTTGTTCCTGCCACGGTTACACGCGAACGCATGCGGTATGGACGGACGTCACCCACTGGTTTGAAATCACCTTCTTGATCATCGTGGCTTCCTCTCCCTTTTTAAATCATTTACAAACCAATTGGCTGCACATGTAACTGTTGTGTAAAGATAATGTCAAAGGTGTATAATATATTGGATTCTTGTCGTGATTATTTTTTTTTAATATGCAGAATCAAAATTTGTTTTATGTGTTTTTTTTTTTTTTCTATAACAGCAAATAGATCAGTGAATGCAATAATTCTTGTACAGATTTTGTTATGGATGGAATGAATGTGAATTTTTACAAATCCTAACCATCCCCCCTCCCACATAAATAGCTTAGATTGTACATTTTTGCTGCTCAGGCTTCAAAGTGGCAAATCAACACCAAGTAAGTCGGGGTGTTCTTACATTAAGCCTCCCTTCCAGCAGAGGGAGCTCAAGTTGAGTGAGCGAGCCCTCGTGCCTTTCATTGACTTACATTTTGCTGTCTTTCGTTGTTAGTTAGTCGTCTAGCAACAGGCGTGGAGGCTTTGCAAATTGATAACTCGACATACTGAAAATGCTGAGGGAAAAAAAACCCCTGCGTTTCGTTTTTGCCTCGCTCTCCAGAGCTCATCAGGAAACACACATAATCACCTTTTTTCCAGCCACTCGTTGCTATTTCGGGCCACACGAGGAGAAAAGTCCCAACAATTATGCAAAAAATACAAGTAGGACAAGTCCAAATTTGACGGTTGTAAAAAAAAAAAAAAATCTCACTACAGAGAACTCCATATTTGCAAATTTGTTTTTACGCTGATGCTTTTATTAAATTCTGTTTGACCCTCTCACGTGTTCGTTGGTGGCTTTTTGGTGCCATACTTCCTGCCGACTTAGCATCACCGACTTGCCTCTTTTTCGCTCATGCCCGACATGTTGCTCAAAAGGCGGCAGTGCTACAATGGGAAATGACCACATGTCCGGTTCTTTTAATTTTATGCACAGACAAGTTAAACGAAATATGTGAGAAAAATGCTCATTTCCTGGAATGCATACAGTAGTCACGCATGCTGCAATTTTGGTGAACCTTGTTTGCACAGGGCAAGTAAAATGCTCTGTTGATTTACTAAAACAGATTTTTTTTTTTCTTAATCCTCTTTCACGAGATAGCAATTAACATGTGTACCCAACTTTAGAACCCCATCGATTTTTATTTAAATCACTCTCGTTAGTGGCATGCAGCAAAACTGACTGGCTCAGGGAGTCATTCATTCCGCCGGTCCACAGTAATACATGTGAGCACAAATGTCATGTTTCGCACACTTTGTCTTCATCCTATATGGACAAAACAAAGAAAACATGCTTGTTTGCTTTATTGAAAGCTCTAAAATGCTAACCGTGATCAATATGTGGCCTGCAACTGGTAGATGACCTGTCAAGGGGTACACCAAATCAGCTGGGACAGGCTCCAGCTCATGCGTCACCCTTGTGAGGACAAGCGCTAGACGTATATCTAGTTTATTGATTTTAGTGACTGGCAAAAAAAAAAAAAAAAGGACTCAAACTGTATATACAGACTGCACACCATTTCCTCACTTCATTTTTTTCCCCATTGGCTACAGACAGCACAGACGAGCAAGTCTTTTGAAACTTCACCTGACACTTCATGGCAAGCAATGACTGTCATGGCTTGATGTAAATTGCCAGAATTGGAATTCATGCACAATCAAAGCACTGAAAATAACACTGAGAAAGGCATCGATTTTTTCAAGCCTTCTCGCTAATTGCCAGCGAGACAAAGCATGTGATGCACATCATTCAGTACGCCGAAGGGTGCACCCATGTCACAAAAAAATATACTGTATATAAATTGGCCAGAAATGACATTGCTGCATGAGGAAGACGTTAGTCGATTCTCTGAGTCGTGGGTCAGCATGTGAGCACAAATATAAAATGACACTCGAGCGTCCACGGATGAATCACGGTAGGCACCTCTCGTCCGGCATGCGTACCTGTGAAGTGCTGCGACGTCGTCCTTTTCGCCCATTAGTGATTGGATTTTCGGTTCATTTGGATCGGTTCGGTGAGCTGGCTCTTTTTGGCTCTCAAACGGCTCTTTTAACTTTAGCTTTTCTTTTAAATATTTATGACAAATTTAGCATACATTTTGATAAATGACTTGGTGAACTAAATATTGCACTCTACTGACTGCAAATAGCAGCAATTATCAAGCAAAGAAATGGCTTTTTACTTATTTTTATTGAACATTAAAAAGGCGTCAAACAATAAACAAGCAAGAAAATGTTTGCAGTCAACAAAACTAAATACAGTACTTCAACTTGGACGGGCTGATCCTGGTCCTTCTCTCAGTAATTATTTGTCCAGTCTTTGAGAACACCCTCTCTGACGGGACAGATGTTGCTACAATGCGCAATCCACTCTCCATTACTTTGATCAAACGGGGGTAGACGGAAGCTCGGTATTTCCACCAGCTCAGTGGATCAGCTGCCCTTGAAATCTGTGGTTCTTCAAGATATGCCCTAATGCAGTGTCTCAGCCACAAATGTTTTGTTTTTGCACGCGTGGCTAATACTGTCCTGTAAATTAGATTCAGATTGCTTGCCAAACGCCTTTGTGGTTTCCCGGACAGTAGGGGGCGATATGAACAAAAGACATCCAATTCACCAAGAAGAAGAATAAGTACAAGCACAAGAACGGTACCACATCCGGTTCAATGAGCAAGTTTTTCCGCTGTCCACAAGCCCTGTACTCAGTGAGTAATTTTAACATTTTTAACTGACTCCGCAGTTTATCTCTGAATGTATACATGTAGACAATTGGGGAGCGTTATTACTAGTGATGGCAAAATGAAGCCCCATAAAGCAGTGAAGCCCTGCAGGGAAATACTGTACTTCACACCCGCTTCGGGGCTTCAAGATTAATCATTTCCTCGACTACGCCATCATGTGGACAGGAAAATGTATAACATGCTTGGTCCGTGCAATAACATGGTGGGGTGTAAATCATGCTCTGAACACATAATATGTATTTGAGGAGTGTTTTTACATGAATTGTTCTGTGTTACGTTGTTTATGTTTGTGCTTACGCAACAAGTGAAAATGTGAAATAAGGAGGTAAAATAAAGTGCTTATTCGTTTTTATTTAAAAACAATATTTTATCCAAAGTTTTTGGACTCGGGCGATTTCTTTTTTTGTAGAAAATTTCACCTGCTTTGGAAAAATTGCGTTGCGTTGGCGTTGAATCAAATGCCAAAAAGTAGCACAATAAGGGACCCGAACCCACAAAATGTGAAGGGGAATCCATAGCGTTTCTTTATCGCTTTTATTTCGAACTACATTCGAACCTATCGTATCATTTCCTGAATCAGTCACGTGGTACACCCCCTTCGCAGGGCTTCAAACGACACCACTGGCGTCATCAACACGCTTAAACTCCCCATTCATGAACCACTCATCTAGATTACTCGGCACACGCTTCAGGGATTCGACCCCGTGGAGCACATCACTAGTTATTGCGACACGTTGCTCCTCTAATTTTGTTGTTGTGACTCACTAAGTCACTGGAAGTTATCGTTAAAAACAACGCCAGCAAAGGGGGCAGTGAGCGAGCACGCCGCCGACAAGTAGACCTCAGCTGTCAATCAAAAAGCAATCGAGAACAGCGTTTGACTTGAATACTATTCTGTATGTTTTCCACTGCTCTTATCAGCAGTGGAAGTGTGATGGCTTCACATCAGGGGGGGCAGATTTGTTTCAAAACTATTTACACAAATGCACCCGTGACTTTGTTCACTTGTTTTTCGAAAGGAGGTTGCTCATTGTAACGGGAAGAAGAGCAAAAAGTGTTGCCTGCAGGTCGATGCTCGTAGGTGGACTCTGGCGGTGAGCAGGTTACTCCCTCTTGTGGCACGGAGGACCCAAGAACAATCTTCCTTCGACACTGAATAATGAAGAGGCTTGTTGAAATGAGACTTCTGACCAGCAGATGGCGCAGAGTCACGTTACACCTCATTGCAGTCCAACAGCTCCATCTGAAAGACGAAGTACGGGCGGTAGACACCAATTACAAACCAGAAACGCAGTTCCGTTTTCCTCTGCTCCTCATTTTTCAACTTGCTTTCCAAGTGTTAACTGGAACCAGTTGGTCGAGCGTGATCAACACCAACAGGCCAAGCTGCTAGTGGTCCAGTGACTCATCCAAGGTGGTCAAACCTGCCAACACCACAAACGAGAGACCAGTCACTCTTTTGTACCTTTCAATGGCAACGTTGTAAATGGAGGCAGCAGTGAGGACCTGCTACAAGCTTGTCGCAGGGGAAATAGCATGCAAGAAACGCAACAGACTGAAATTTAAAACACTGGAGCATCTTATTTTTCTAAATAAAAATTTGTGAAGACAAAGCCCACAAACATCCTCATTCACATGATTTTCACATTATTGAAACACATTGAATGATACAATATGAATGCATGGATGTGAATGATATTGTATACACTTCATCATCAAATCAGTCAGTTCAGTCTGTCAAGTGGGTTGGCTGCAGGGATTTTGAAGGTCCAGCAGGTGGTAGTGGTCAGCGACACAGTATCAACACAGTGCGTCAGTGTGTCGACACGCCTCATGAGGCCTCATGGACCCACCACTAGAGGCTATTAAAAAGTAAAAAACTCACCTTGTTGGGAGTTTTCCGTGGTCTTGTGGATGGCCGTGCAGAGCAGGAGCAGCGGGAGGACGAGCGGAGGCTGTCGAAGGTGAGAAAGAATGAGTGACTTGGTGGCCCGGCTTAAATAGTTTGCTGCGATGACGTCACTTCCGGAAAAAAACTTAATTTGAAACAGGAAGTGAATGTGAAGATGTCAAAAAAATACAAGCCAAACAACAAAGGCTTTGACGGGGGCTTGAACTTGTGTTCACCAGTGGAAAATGCCTATCATATACCACTAGACTGTCCTTTCACAGTGCTATTGACTACTATTACATATATCTATTGTCATCAGATCGTCCCGTGTGTAGGTCTATAAATATAACCACCCGAAAAGTTTGTTCAGTGACTTAGCGTGGTCGAATGGATTATGACAATACTTGATATCCAGGTTCAATTCTTGCTCAATTTATAAATGGTCTCCAAGCAAATACCATTCCTATTTAGTGCAAACATTTCTAAATTTTGATATGTAGTCGTTTTTAGCCAACTTGGTTTCCGAAAAAACGACCATGATAGTAAGGCGTTTTTTGCTGAAAAAAACGACCTGTATAGTAAGGCATTTTTAGCCCCAAAAAAACGACCATGTATAGTAAGGTGTTTTTGCTGGAAAAAAAGACATGTATAGTAAGGCCTTTTTTGCCGAAAAAAAACGACGATGTAAGGCGTTTTTTACCATATATAGTAATTGCCGTTTTTTGGACCATGTATAGTAAGGCATTTTTAGCCAAAAAAAGAGACCAGTATAGTAAGGCGTTTTTCCGAAAAAAACGACCATGAATAGTAAGGCGTTTTTTGCTGAAAAAAACGACCATGTATAGTAAGGCATTTTTAGCCCCCAAAAAAACGACCATGTATAGTAAGGTGTTTTTTGCTGGAAAAAAAAGACCATGTATAGTAAGGCCTTTTTTGCCGAAAAAAAACGACCATGTATGAAAAGGTGTTTTTAGCCGAAAACGACCATGTATAGTAAGGCGTTTTTTGCCGAAAAAAAGGACCATGTATAGTAAGGCATTTTTAGCCAAAAAAAACGACCATGTATAAAGGTATTTTTTGCTGAAAAAAACAGAACCATTTATAGTAAGGCATTTTTAGCCGAAAAAAAATTACTTATATCATTCACATATATGCATTGCAACTGATCCCACTGACTGTACAAAGGCACAACAACTTAACAAGTAATTGGTCTTGAAAATAATAGTCATGCACTTTTAAGATTAAACGATATTTATAAAGAAAGGAATTTTTAAACCATTTACACGAGCATATAAAATCTAAATGTAATCACCGACTACACCTTACAAACTAAGGAGAGTGCTATAGTATGTGTAAAGAATAAAGTATTCACATGTCCTTGATAGCGTCTGCTGTGTTGGGTCTGTCTCAGTGACAGACTTAGGCTGCCGTTGTCTTTTCCTCTGATCAAAACAGTGTGTCCCCCTAGCGGATATTCCACGAATTGCACCTTATTAAAAATATTCATTCCGTGTCTTTTATGCATTTTTTCACTTTGAAATTATCCTGCGGGCCTGATCAAACCTCCTTGCGAGTTCCGGCCCGCGGGCCGTATGTTTGACACCCCCAAGAATCTTGGCGATCGTGAATAAAGTGCAAATAAAACACCCATTTCGCACACTACCAAAACGTGCAAGCCAACTTTATTCATTGTTTCAAGATGCTTTGCTGATCAGGGCAACTCCGCTGAAATAGTCGAGATGCAAGTCTCGTCTGGATGCTTGCGGGGTGCTCTCTGCTGGTCCCAACTGGCCCGGGGGGCTGACGAACCTGCAAAACCCAAAGGATCGCGGTGAAATCAAACTTCGTTTCAGATTTGGGAGGAAACACCGGATGACTTTCTAAGGGCCCCGATAGCTTTCCCCCCTCAAAGTATTCACTGTATATCGATCAACATGCCGCCACCGTTACCCCTCTCTCTCTCACCCCTCTCTTCATCCTCTCTCCATCCCTCTTTCTATCTCTCAGCCAACAAAAATGAAATGGAATCACCTGCCATAAACTACGGCAAACCCGGCTCTCATTACACATCCGTCCGTCGTCTTTAGGCGCCCACGTTGTTACCCTTTCCTGGTCAGTATGAGAAATGCTGCCGGTGACAAACTCCGAGAACGCAAAATAAATAAATGAGTCGATTTTCCACCTCCAGCTTCCCTCACTTTTTTAAACCCTCTGCGTTGTCGTCGTGGTCTCGCCTCTAAAACGCGCATCCGCGGTCTTTCCGGATGTCTTTACAAGTCTAGTTGTCCACTAGGTGGCAGCGTTAACCCTCCAATGACTGAACGCATCCGCGACTGCTGAGAGCTGGTGGCTGTTTTTTAACAAGGATCCTCAGGTTTGAAATTTCATACTATTTCAATCACGAGAAAATATTGCTCAAATTCACAGATATCATACTACTTGTATATTTTACAATAAGCCTACAAGTCAAATGTGTACAAATATGTGCTCACGTTCACCTTTCTTCAGCGCGGAAGTGTTTTTTTGGAAATGTGACTGACACAGTGCCATCTACTGGATCTATTCGGTATTACGTCGACTTAAATACGCTTTTGAGTCGAAATCGTGGTGACGAAAACATCTCTGGCATGAATTGGACAATCACAACGTTGTCAATTTGTAAGGCATCGAAACAAAATTTACTCAACACAGAATGTCAGCTTATTCGGTAAGAAATCACATTTAAAAAGACAAAAGTATGCACATGTTTATGTAAACCCCGCCATGAACATGTGGCTATTTGAGGAGTTGGGTACACTAACAATATGTCACGAGAAAGCCCCCCCCAGGCTAAATGTCATGTTTTTAAGTGTCAACTACGTGATGTTAATTGCAATTCATTAGTTTGACAGACACTGTATTACGCAGTCGGGACTCGAGAGGAGAGGAAAGCCTTTATAGAAACTAAACTATAAATAATATAACACACACACAAATAAAGCAGACAATAAGATGGGTATGTGGGGGGCAGGGAATAAACCATTTAAAAATGTCTGAATACATTCAAAAGTGCAGACCAAACAATCAAGGCTGTTTGCAATTAAAGCCAATATACTGTCTTAAAAAGTCAACCCTAAGATACTTCAAATCATATTCTTCATGGAGTACATTTGTCTTGGCAATATGATTTCACATTTATGTCCGGCTCGATGGACCACCCTGATTGGCAGACAGATCCAAAGATTATAAAAGTGTATCTTGACTCCGCTGGTAAAAGTGCTTTACAAACTACTTGTTTTATTAGCGTTACGTGAGCCAAGTAGAAGACGATATGTGAGAAAACTATCGGATTGGATGTAAAAAAAATACCGCCCACAGACTTCTTTAACGTGAATGTGCAAAAAGGCCTCGGCACGGGTGAAAAATAGAGGGAGGGCTCTAATCACTCGAGCAACCGTGTACAAAATGTTGTTGTCCTTTGTTTCATGTGGAGCATTCCCTTTGGCACCGCTGCTTGTTTCCTGTCTGTCTCTGTGGTAACAGGGTGAGTAGAAATTGCCGCCGGCCAGTTTCAAGAAGCAGCTGCTCCCCACGCCGAAGCCCGCGCGCGGCCCCCAGAAGTGACGCCTCCACTTGCCGTCAGGTGGACTTCCACAGAGGATTGTTGTACATCCAGCCATCTCCCTGCAACATATTGTCGCGCTTTTGACGTTTGTCCAGGCAAGATGTAGAAAGTGAAAACACCAGAACCGAATCTGCGGATCAGTCCGGAGTGTAGTGGGTGCAATATTACTCTCGCTATACTATTTGTATTTGTGTTGTATGCGCAATTTATTTGCTGACTTTCACCAAACCAGAGTAACCATGGAGACGGGCAGTCACATGACGGCAAACTGACCCGAGGCCTCACATTTACTTTTAGAGGACTACTTTGGACTTAGACTTGAGTCCTCTTAACGCGAGTACAATTTTTGGCTCCCCAACTCTGAGCGTCATGTTTACTTGCGACGTCAATGGATTGTTTTAGCTTCGGGTACATGTACAAAGTGCCGGTGCAGAGCACCCAATTAAGAAATTGATCAACATGACCACATATATGAAATGTATTCTTAATGTTTAACATTGACGGCTGACAAGCGCTGATTCAGCAAAGCATCACGGCTAGCCGTGACCTGCTAGCTAACATCTGTTCTGTAGCATAGTAATCACGTTACTGTCTCGGGGCAATGTCTGTACCAGAAAAGTCAATCGAGCCATTGTTAAGCGTGTCTGACTTTTCACTCCTACGCACATCCTTTAAAATGTCGACTGCAGCTGACTGCGTAATGCGTAACATCGATATTTTCAAGATGCTGCAAACGTTGTTATACTCTTGAGCGGCACGGTGGTCGACTGGTTAGTGTGCCGGCCTCCAAGTGCGGAGGTGCGGGGTTCAGGTATTTTAAAGTGCATCATGTTGCTTGCTTCTTTAGTCCAGTACAAACTCAGTTCAGTTGTATTTAACTTTTAAGTATGATATGATACGATGCGCATGATACTGTTGTCAGAGATTTCTTTAATTTGCGCAGTACATTTTTTAAATACAGTCAAACCTCGGTTTTCGTCCATAATCCGTTCCAGAAGGCTGTTTGAAACCCAGCGAAATTGTTCGAAAACCGAAACCACGCTCTTTTTAAAATGAAAATGTTTACTGAACACGTCTGCTCACAAAGGAAAGCAACATGAGGAAGTGACGCTTCCTCGTCTAGACCCGAGGAAGTGACGCTCCCTCGTGTAAGGAAGGCGAGAGGAGTCAAATGGTGCATTCAAGTGCGCTCAGTTTGTTCAAGAACCGAAACTTGTTCGTCATCCGAGGCATAAAAAACTCGAAATTTTTGGTCGAAAACCGAATTGGACGAGAACCGAGACGTTTGAAAACCAAGGTTTGATTGTACGTCATTTTTCAACATTCAAGCGCACAGTTTCTGTTGCTTACGATATGAAATGGACATTGAATACAAACTTTGCGTCCTCGTTTTTAATGAACGCCGCATTTTAATGTGGGCCAACGTGTTCATTGGAGTATTTTTTGAGTTGGCGTAAAATGCTGCCGCATGAGCGTCTGACCTCCTTCGTGAAGTATTTCGGCGTCCAGGCTTTGTTAAGAGCTGCTCTCCGTCTCCCGTCCGCCCTCTGTTGCTCCTCCAGTCCGTGTTTGTGCTCCGTCGCCTCATCCATGTTGCCGTCTCGCAGCGACTTGGTCACGTGTTGCCACAACCGCCTACAAGCGCGCAATCAATCCCATCAACGTCCATCCGCGCGCGTCGGTCGGTTACGTCCCCCCCCCCTTACCTGGACTCCGTGCGTCCTTGTTTCTCGAGCGGTCGCAGCTTCTTCCTGGTGACAGGGAGCTTAGCCGTGTCGATCACTTTGGTTTCGCCGCTGCTGTAGGTGAACTCCAGGGTTCCGTTCCACTCCCCCTGCGCTTTACACACGATGGTGTTGGTCGGGTTGTGCTTCACCTCCGCAGTCACTCTAAGACGGACAAAGGCGCGTTAGCAAAATACTCAGAAGGGAAATTCAATTTAGAATTAGAAAGAGCAGGACAGGCAAACGTGATCTGACCGACTTCCGCGGTCACAGTCGAAGGGCATTCACGGGATAGAGTTGTCGCGACCTTCACGGCTGAACGTCTAACAATCTGACAAGTCAGTCCGTCGTCGAAAAAAGCCGACCGACGGGAGTTCAGCTGGCTGCAATGGCAACTCTGTGATCGGCGGCCAAGATTGCGACGCCCACCTGTGTACTTTGCCGCCATAGAAAGGCTTGGTGTGGAACGTGACAGTGGCCGAGTAGCCGCTCTTGGCGCAGTTGATGGAGACTTTCCCTCCCAGTTCCACCCAGGGCACGGTGAGGATGGAGCGGGCGTAAGCCGACGGCAGCGAGAAGACGTACTCCTCCTCGTGCTCCGCGAGACACAGCACGCCTGTCCGGCGGGGGGGAGGGAAGGAACTTGAAGTACGTCAGAAGTCCAACGCAATATTGGACATCGAAGAAAAGCCCGAGGCGTTTGCGGCACATCAACTTGAGAAAACGGTCAAGGAACCGATGCCTTTCTGTGGTCCGATATCAAGGCCCTGCCTTGTTAAATCGTTTCCACATTATGGTCACGGCGCAGCTGACGAGCCCCTTTTGTCCCCTCGTTACGCTATTAAGGTCTTTGCATGTGCAACAAAACACAATGAGGCATTCCGCCAACATAATTGGATCATAAATGAAAGGCTTTTTTTTTTTTTTTTTTTAAAGAAGCTAATAGCTCCGTACTTGTTCAACAACCTTAACGGCAGCAGTCTTTGGTAATTAGCCACAAGCGATAATCTTTATGACAACCATTAAGTCAAACCGCCATATTAACTGAATGCTCGTCGTCGTCCGTATGGATGACAAAAGAAAACATTCGATATTGTAATTGCGCCGAATGCGTCTTTACGGTTGTACGATTAAAATCAGTCCAGTAAGGCAGCTCATGCACGTACGACATATTTATGAATTAAGGTTTAGGTGCGGCAACAGGTGGATTCTGTTCCTGAAACGTCATGGCGATACATTATAATGCAGGGTAAAGCTTTTCATTGGTCAAATTGAAAAAAAAAAAAAATAAAGAAATCTGGGGAAAAAAAAAATGTGATAAGCTAGGAAAAAAGTAAACATATTTGAAATCTGCGTCAAGGGACAAATAGAGCTAGCTGATTAAAAAAAAAAATTGCTGTTGACCAATCTAATTACAGTATTTTTGAGAATGGCCACCTTATTAATCGACAAAAAAAAGCAATCAGCAGATTCATCGATTATGACAATTTGTAGTTGCAGCCATACTCTCAAAACCCGCCCCATATTGCAGTACATACAGTACCATAATAACATACAGTCAAACCTCGGTTTTCGGAGGTCTCGGTTCTCGACCAATTCGGTTTTCAACCAAAAACTTTGAGGTTTTCATGCCTCGGATGATGAACAAATTTCGGTTCTCGAACAAACTGAGCGCACTTGAATGCACCATTTGACTCCTCTCGCCTTCCTTACACGAGGAAGTGACGCTTCCTCGTGTTGCTTTCCATTGTGAGCAGACGTGTTCAGGAAACATTTTTATTTAAAAAAAAAAAAAGAGCGTGGTTTCGGTTTTCGAACAATTTGGTTTTCGAACAGCCTTCTGGAACAAATTATGGACGAAAACCGAGGTTTGACTGGACTGGAAATCGCCCCCCTACTTATTTAGAATGCTTCTGGAAATTGTCATTGCCTTCCACAGGCATGAAAAGTTGAGTGGTTATCTTTTTTTATCTCAATTTGGGTGACACACAAAGTAGCATTGAACGATATTCATGCTTGGGATTGTCTGGTTTCAGGAAAGAGGACAAATGGTTGAGAGAGACCCACCTTCTCCCAACATGGACACTCCGATGGACATGCCCATGAATTTGCTCTTGGTCCACACATGTGCGTTGACGCACACCCGCCTCTCTCTGCACTCGCAGTAAAAAGCCGAAACCGGCGGGTGATGCGAAACCTGCTCGGCCACAAAGCGGACTCGGTAGCAGCCGCCGCCCGCCGCGCCGCTACCCGACTCGCGAGCGGACCCCTGGTTGGCTCGGACCCAAGGCTTGACTTTGTCTCGAGGTACTTCCCAGGAGCAGTGGAAGGTTTCCCCCAGCACGGGGTTGTAGGGCTTCTTGGCAACAGCCCCCTTGCGCCCCTCGTGGAAAGACGTCAGGTAGTACTCCACGAAGCGGACGATGCGCTCCTCGGCCGTAACGCCGGCTGTGATTGACAGGAACAAGTCTGGATGGGCCATGAAGTTGGCGTACATTTCCAGCAGCGAGCGCTTTTCCAGAATAAACGTCGGCAGCACCACCTAGGGGGAAAAAAAAATAAATAATCGAGAGCGTTAACGACGAAAGCCTTCTTTGGAAAGACCCGCCGGCATGTTTGAGGAAGACCACGACAGAACTCACCCGGGTGAGGTCCATTCCCAGTTTGAGCTGGGACAACAAATGCAGAATGACACTCCTCTGATCGTCCAGCACGCCCAGGTCCTCCTCCTCCTCCTCGTTGTCCTCCGTGTCCGTCACTTCCTCGCTTTGGCCGATGTCTCCAAGCCCCGCCGGGTGCTGTCTCGACCAAAAAGGCAAAATCGGACAACGTTAGCTTGAAGCTAACTAGTTTAATAACTCATTCACTGCCATTGACGGCTATAGAAGTCAAAAGGTTTTCCCCATGGGCTGGCGGCGAAAGTCATAAAAAAAAGCTCCAGAAGTTCTGCTGAATTTCTTGCCGTCAATAGCAACATGTGTTCGGCGACATGTGAAGACAATTCCGTTTTCACGCCACGTTTCTCATTGTAGGCCCTAGCTTGGAAAGGGCAAGAGAAAAAGAAGCTCAAGCTTTCTTCTTTCCATCAATGACTTCTCGTCGCGGTCCATTCATCCGTCAAAGCGCTTTCAGCACGTGGTCGTACGAGCGCTTTGTATTTCTTTGAAGCCCCTTTTGTTTGCCTCCACGCCTGATCCACGAAAGCAAAGTGAAGATGCGCGCTTTGTTTTTGTTTTCCCGGCGTTCAACCGCAGGCCGACAGAGCGCGCTCAAACGGGAGCGGATGCCTTTGATATCTCCTGCAGAAACGTGACGGAGGCAGGAAGAAGAAAAAAAAAAAAAAAAGATTCTAATGTATAATGCACAAAGTGCTCTCTAGCCTGTGGGCCACAAAAACTCTCTGCTACTTCGCCTCCAATCGCTGATTTTGTGCAATACCATCGCTGGGATCTTATTTGAATGACGGCGCCTCTGGAAATAACAACAAAACTACAAAAAAAATAAGAATCCGTCATCCCCTGGGTGCCGAATTGCATGTCGTGCGTGCGCAGGGGATGTTCAACGCGCACGGACGAAATTTCCAGGACGTGAGTGCCTGCCTTGTTACCTGAATATTTCATCCCCCTTGCACGCAGAGTGCACGCTCGACACGGAAAAAGACCCAGCCGGGACACAAAAGTGTAACGGGGAGTTGGTCGAGGTATATTTATAGACTTGTGCGGAAGCAGTCTATCATGATTTCCAGCGCTTCTGATTAATTTAATAAAGGCTCTCGACTTTGGCAGGAAATTGCTGCTGAGAGGGGGGGGGTCGGAGATGTTGAATGGGGAAGATTCGAACGAGCTGCTGTCAACACAGAATTTGAATATGTTCAATATGTTCTGGAAAATGAGCTAGTCGCTTATTTTATGTCAACTCGGCCCCGCAGGCGTTTTAAGGGGGGAAAAAAAATACAAATTCATGTGACTCGGTGAGTCTTGTGCTGAGATGTGCCAGAAGTAGGGGCGGCGAGAGTTCCGCACAGAAACGACACATTTCATAATGACTTTTCATTTGAGGAGCATTTCATTGATGTTTGGATGTAAACATGACCCGATTTAACAGACTGTTATTTTTATTTTTATATTTTTTTTCAATACAAACCACCTGTCGTTCGAGTTCATGAAACTTTCAGCCAAGACGACGACTCCCGAATCGAATTGACATGAGTACCTTGTACAACGTTTCATCTTAAGCGATCGGTAACTTCTTCCACTTTCAAACATGTTTACTCCTAAAATTAACGGGTGCCCCCCCCCCTCGCCCCCAGTAGCTAAACCATTCACAGCCCCCCCCCCTCCACTCCAAAAACAACATGCAAAAAAGTGCACATGCAGCACACAAACACAAGCTTTTGAACACTCACGTCTTGTTGTAAATGCTTGACCTGCAGACAACTGGACTTCATCTCCATAAAAGGCAAAATAAATGAATGAATTAAAAAAAAAAATAAAAATAAAAAAAAAGGAAGTCACCTCAACACCAGCGACCCCCTTTAACAGGATTAAAGTCAAAGTTGTGTTTCAAGCTCCGGTAAATCCCTGTAAGAGCACATTTTTGAGTCGTGGTCGTGAGCTGCTGCCCCCCAACCCCCTGAAAAACAAGGAAGTGCTTGAAACAAAGCTGAGGGCAAGGTCCCAGTGACGTCTCCTTCTGCTTCTTCCCATCACCCCCACCGAATGCTGCGCTCCCCCGCCAAGTGCTTGTGACTTCCTCCTCCTCCTCCTCCTCCTCCTCACTTCTGCCCTCCCCTGTATTTTCTCTCCTGACATCACTTTCCCCTCCTCCTCCACCTTGGATTCAGTATTACAGCCCTCCCCCCACCCCCTCCCTCCTCATTTTGTAGACTCCTCTTCACTGATTTGGGGGCTGCATGGCACCTTGCTAAAAATAGATTTTTTTTTTTTTAGTCCCGCAATATGGGACTTCTTTACCACACCAATGTCAGTTTATCACCGTTGTAAAATATTTTTAACTCTCAAGGCTAAGCGTGCATCCTTTTTAATATTCTTATGTGTCAACTTCCACAGCAGGCTCAGGACGGCGTCATCAATTTAATAAACTAATCAAGTAAGTGATGAGTCCAATTTCTGTTATCTTCCACTGCGCCGTAACACAATCTTTCCTTTGCCACCGTTTCCCTCACCCGCCCTCCTTTCCTTCCTCTGCTTGTTCCTGCTCCCCTATGACATCACAGTCACGCTCCCTACCCCATCTGTCTCCACATCCATCCCCACGTTTTCCTTCTGCTGCTGTTTCCTGCACGTGCTCACATTCCCTTCGGTGTCCATTTTTTAAAATCTATTGCCCAGCTCACTTCCACCCTGAACAAGGCAAAGCGGTACAGCTGATGGAAAGCGCCTTCTTATGTGGATACAAAGCAGCGTGCTGACCTCTGCTGGTGAAAACTGGAAATTACATCACGAGGAAAAAAGAAATTTTTTTTGCACATAAGAAGCACACCAATAGTGTGACGTAAAACCACAACTATTTTTATTTCTCACCTCTCCATCGTGTGACAGACTCCTTTCCCTGAGGGCTGGCGAGGACTCTGCAGAGCGCAGAGGAGTCAGGCCGCCGTTTTTCAGATGCTGCCCTGAGGGTGACTTTGGTACCGTCCACACGGGAACGCCATCTGAGGAAATGGCAACGGGTTAGAGGTCAAAGCGAAAGCTGAGAATTGAGTTGTGTTGTATTGATGCCCAGTTGGCTTGGCTGGGAATGATAATGACACGGGGGACGGAGACAGCTCGAATCACTTTTGATTTACTTCTGACATTCAATATTTGATTCCATAAATCAATCAGAAAGGCGCTGGTGGGATTGACACAGACGAGACAGCAGGAAATTGCATCTGGTGTGTGTGCGCGTGCGTGTGTGTGTCATTTTTGTTTCGATGTAGCAGAAGCTTTAAGATTATGTGTTAGCACTGACTGGTCATTTGAACTGTTCATAATTCCCTAAATTCCAGCTCAAGAAAAATTGCTGCAGGTTGATCTTTTTGGGCCCTAATTTCAAAAGGTATGTTTGGCACGTCGTCATAAAAAGAGTCACGGTGACAGGAATTATGAACCATTCCAGTTGGACAGCAGGAAATATTCCATCTGGTGTGTGTGTGTGTGTATATGTGTGTGTGTGAGTGTGTCATTTTTGTTACTATGTAGCAGAAGATTTCAGATTATGTGTTAGCACTGACTGGTAATTTGAACTGTTCATAATTCCCTCTACTTTTTTCCAGCTCAGACAGGTACCCCAGTTAGACAGCAAGTTCCAGAAGCTCAGATTAACTAGTAATTGAACGACAGGAAAATAATACTGATACGTAGGTTGATCTTTATGAACAGTAGTCATGTATTTTGGGCATTTTAACAGGTAGTGTAACTTCTTATATCCATCCATCCATCCAAACCGGATATAGGTCGCGGTTGGGCAAGTCTATCAATCGCAGGGCACACAGAGACGAACAAATCCAGACCTCAAAGGTGTCCAACAGCCTGATGCATGTTTATGGGAGGAAGCCCAGTTCTGGGATCAGTTGCAGAACAGCTAACCACAAGAAATTATATTCACTGTAAAAGTCATCCTAATAGAGTCCGACAGTGTGACTGGGAGACATCCCTTTCTATCCTCTCACAAGCCTCAAATTTGCTTTCACGCCTTTGGACATTTCGCTTCGTCACAGGACCTTTAAGCTCTTCAAGACACAGGAGAGGCAAGCGGGAATTTGCCTCTGCTGGGCATCAGACAGCCCATCAGCCCATGTAGAGGCTGTCAGAGTTGGCCATGCGATGGCCAAGTTTTTCCATTAATTCAAACACAAACAGACTTCTGAAGAAGTAGACAGAAAGGAGGAGGGGGGGGGGGGGGGGCTTCCAACAGTCCAAGAACGGAGCCCAACGACCACTCACCGGCAGGGGCTCCATGAACGGTGTGATTGCGATGAGTAGCCTGAGACAGAGGCGGTGCCTGACTATGGCTATGTTGGAGGATGTTCAGGCACTCTCCCAGACAGCTGAGCGTGGCGGCCGACGTGGCTTTGAGCAGCAGCAAGTCCTGGTCCAGACAGGAGATGGGGCCTTTGGTGGGCAGCGAGTCGATGGACTGGACCAGGTTCTTTTGTTGGCCCTCGGCCTGGGACATCATCTGAAAGGACGGCGGCGCAACCGGTGATAACTCAAAAACTCATGACTTCTCTCGGTGAGGTACTCTGACAAGAGTTACTTGCAAAGTTACATTTCATGACCTCATAGTATGATCAGATTGTGTGCGTGTGTGTGTGTGTGTGTGTGTGTGTGTGTGTGTGTGTATGTATATAATGTTATACAGTCAAACCTCGGTTCTCGACCAATTCGGTTTTTGACCAAAAATTCGAGTTTTTTATGCCTCGGATGACGAACAAATTTCCGTTCTCGAACAAACTGAGCGCACTTGAATACACCATTTGACTCCTCTCGCCTTCCTTACACGAGGAAGTGATGCTTCCTCGGGTCGACGAGGAAGTGACACTTCCTCGTGTTGCTTTCCATTGTGAGCAGACGTGTTCAGGAAACATTTTTATTTTAAAAAGACCATGGTTTCGGTTTTCGAACAATTTCGGTTTTTGAACAGCCTTCTGGAACGGATTATGGACGAAAACCGAGGTTTGACTGTATATATAAAACGTGTGTCTTAAAATGAACATGCATTGCTATCGACTATTATTTAATTTTTCCCCCTCTTGTTTATTAATATACCGCCAATCTAATAAAGATGACCTTTTTTTTTTTTTGTACGCCATTCCGTACTCACAGCGAAGCCATTTAACAATGACACTAAATTCTAATGAAGGGGATCGGAGTTTCGTATGCATTTTAGATCATAAAACACCCACGTCGATGCGTCCCGATAGAGTCACCTCATCTGCTCCAAAAGAAGAGCGCCAAAAATAGCGGCAAAAACTTTTCAAATAAGACCCCCCCCCCCACCGATGAGAAAACCTCCAGTGTGAATCACCGACTTGGATCTAAATGCGTCACAAAAGGGAGGAAGACAAAGTTTCCTCTTCCTTGTGGGTAATCAGCTTTTCTCGGCACTAATGTATGCCGGTTGCTAATCTTGCCTTCATTAATATTGTATATGATCGCCGCCCACACCTCGTCTTTTGCACGCGCTTGACGAGCACATCTGCAGCATTGGTGCGCAAGAGCTATTTCCGAAGCACTAAAAAGCCGCCGGGGTGAGCCTCGACGCATTTTCAAAGCGCGAACGGAAAAGACGCTTTCAAGCACAACGATAATTGTTAGCCCTGCGTGCGCTTGGGGTTGGAGGCTTGGATTGTATTCTTTTTTATTTAAATCCGGACAAACGATGGTGCCGACACGCTTACAAGAACAACTCATTTGTCCACTGCTTTTTTTATCAGCATCGGAGACCTTTGAGAGTCAGAATCTCGTAAAAAATCTAAATATAACCCAACAGAGCTTGGGGGCGGGTTTCCCTGTTAATGAACATGTGTTCCCATGAATTAATAACATGTCATAAATTCTATCGAGATGACATGATCACGAAGGGCCCACAATGCCATTACAGCAAATCTTACTTTGCAGACGACTTAAAAAAAATTTTTTTTTAAAAAGGATAACAAGAGAGGAGCGAGATCTGAAAAGGGACCGAATTGGATTTGAATAAAAACAGTTCATGAAGTGATTTTTTGTCAACATTGTACACAGCCCCTTATTTAACGTCTCCTGCTGGGTGTTATCAACGTACTTGTATAATATGTGGTCTCTCAGGTTTTTTTTTTTTTGGAACACATGACCAAAAACCAAAAAAAAGGAGCAGACTTGGCCCTATTTCCCACCCCAGCGCAAAGCAGACTTGCTCCGCGGGAGTCGACGGGATCGGCAGCCCTTCCAGAAATAGCCTCACCCCAGTGATCCAGCTCCAACACGGCTGTGTCGAGTGCACGGGGCACCGTGCTGCTGTTTGATGAGCTCAACATCAGTCGGCTGTGACAAGCTGGCTGAGAAGGGGGGAGGTGGAGAGGGGGTGGTGGGGTGGGGGGGGGGGGGGCGCAGTCAGGGGATGGACAGATACATGCACAAGTGGATGGACAGATGGATGAAAGGTAACAAATGTGACGACGACGGGTTCTTCGGGAGATTGTATCGCTGCACGAAATGGATCTCAAGGCACAGAAATCATGCGCTGGGTAATTTATTTCCTTCGCCATTAAGCGGCGGCTATTATTTTCCCCATAAAATGTAAATGGCTTACAGTCATGAGCATTTTTGTTGTTTAATAGGCCGTCGAGTCAAGCGAACCGAAAACCCGACTGTGCATCAGTGTTGGCTTTCTGCCTGGAAGGTTAAGTGAAAGTAGCTGAAGGTCAAGCTGACAAGACAAACCACGTCGAGAATTCACGCCTGCGTGAAGGAGCCAAGAGTGAACGTGATGAACGACCAGAAAATGTGCCACGCAACATCCTAACAGTAATATTTTGCCCATAAAAATCATGCCGTGGCTTTTTTTTTTTGGTCTCTTGGTGGTGCCCTGGGATAGAAACGACAATAGACGCGGTCTCCTGCACGGTCAGCATCACCGTCATGCCCCCCCCTCCCAACTGTGTGCGCTCATGGCCGTTCGGAAGGAAGGAAAGACGACAAATTGAGAAAAAGAAGGAAGTGGAAGCGCTAAATGACGGCAGCCGCAGTAGAAATCAGGTCAGGCGAGTGTGAAGCCTAACAGTGAGTGAATCACAATTCACAGAGGACTTTCTTTTTTTGTTTCTTGCCTTGGGTTTGACGTGGAAACACAAGCACCAGAGGAGTGTTTGTTTTACTTAATGAACACGCCATCTGCTCAGTATTCACCCAGACTGCAGCAGGTTGACGCGAATTGGGGGAGGTGGGAGGGGTGGGGGGGGTGGGGGGGTGCAGACCGCTCCTTCGGAAGTGAGAAAGGAGTCTGCATTCACTTCACGGCAAGATGCTCTCTTTCTGTCAACGCGACGAATCACTTGGATGGAGATGATGCTGCCGACGCCCGGCGGAAGGTGCGAGCGACCGCACGACTTTGAAGGGTGGAGTACTTGAAAGGAAAAGCGCCGCGCAAGATGGCGTCAAACTAGGAAACTTTCAAATGCTTCCTTTTCAAGTGGTTTGAGTCAGGCCCAATTTGACACAACCGCTGTCGTAAAAACATCGTACAGACGGCTTGGCGCATGATTCGTAGTGGCGCATGACAAGAAATCATCGCTATTATTTACGAGACCTTTAGCAATTTGGGGGATTTCAGGTCAACCACGTCATATTTTTGGGCAACCCACCTCTTTGACCTCCATCAGTCGTCCCGGGTACTGACCCTTGGCCCGCCGCGCCGCAGCCGGCGACTTGTGATGCGTGATTGTGACGATGTTGCCCGGCGAAGACGTGTGGGCCAGTTGCCTCTGAGAAGCCGGTGATGAAGTTGGCGTGAGGTGCGGGAGGAGAGAGACGCTACGGTTGCGACCAGACGATGAGGAGCCCTAAAGAAAAGTAAGACAAAAAATAAATAAATACAAATTTTTAAAAATTCAGAAAATGAACGACTTTTTGTCTTCTGTGCATTTATTGACTTCTCTTTTTGATCTAATGAGTAGTGATGAGGGATTTGTGAGTACCGATACCAGATATCGGGCCGATAGCGGCTTTACATCAACGTATCGGGTGCTCGCGACGGATGCCGATACCAACGACTGATATATTTGCCCCACAAAAATTATCTGACATCCTAACGTGCGTCAGAAAGGACTTGGTTCACAATTTATCGGCAAAAAAAGTGATACAGTGAAACTCCTCTACAACAAAATCATGTTTGCAGCAAGACATTTTTCACAACGGGGGGGGGGGTTTTCACTGTAGCAAATTTGAAACAGGAAAGTGGGAATGGTGTGAATGCATGACGATTTTTTTCACACTAGGGGGTATTTTCACCCATGTAGATTTCGTTGTAGAGGAGTTTCACTGTATCGGGACTTGGGAATGGTATTGGGTGACGACTCACGAGTGGTATCAGTCTGAAAAAAGTGATATCAAACATCTCTTAATTCGGGGCTTTTGATGAACCAAAAAGCACTCGTCATCGCGAGGTGAAATGAAATTGACCTTCTCTAAAATCTCAACGTCCCAACTGGTCACTGATTCCGTACGTTTTTGCATTCTCAATCAAGTCAACACTATGTAAATGTTAATATGCATGCCCCATCCACAGTTTCAATCCATATTATTCACTGATGTGCCCTTTGCCCTTCTCTGGGAGACTTTCCTTATCAGCATGACTCACCTCTGTGCAAAAAACAAAACACACAGTCACTTCAAACTACTTATCTTCACACGTCTGTCTTTTCTTTCCCCCTTTAGTGGACAGGGAAACAGGGCACCAGAGACGATCTGCTCCGAGATAACGGAGGTCTGGTTTACAGTGCCGGTGAAAACAAAATTGATCAAGCTTGCACAACACAGCACTGCTCACCGATGGGCAAACAATCAGCGACGGTCATGGCGCTTGCTCTGCAGAAATCCCCAAAACCAAGCAGGTGATTAAGGATCTTTGACGATCAGCGATTGATCTTATTTTGCCCTGTTTAGGTAAGCGTACCGCTACATTTTTGACCGCTGGAACATCTGGTGGCTGCCATGTAAAAGACTGTTGAGAGAGATTTACTCGAAACGTACTGGAGTTTAATGATCCTAAACAAGGATGCATGACAAAAATGTTCTGGGGCTGCTTTGTTACATCCGGCATTGGATATGAAAGCAAAGTGGAGATAAATGTGCTGCACAGGGTTTGAAAACGTGGTTTCAAGCATGGGTCCTCCACCCAAAACAAAACATTGGACTAATCTGAATTTGTCTTTGATGAGCCTTGATTTTTAACACCTTTTTTTCGTAGTGAAAAAAAAAAGGTAACAAAATTGAACCCAACAATTCAAATATGACATCTTTGGTCATAAAAATAAACTCCAGCAAAAGGTGAAACAAAGAAGGCATTTTTCACCTGTGGTTGCTTCACGCCGGCAAAAAGTCAACAGCACCAAGTCCACGGTCTGACTCTTCCTACACTTCCTGTCGGAAGCGCACGCCACGTACGATAAGGACCCGTTTCGCTTTGCTTTTGAAATTGAAGCTCTGGCTCTTTCAGAGATTACGGTAAAAATCCCAGGAAAACATCCCGGTTGCATTTAACAGCGACAGCATGTTGCGCTTTTCTTTCACGCCATTTCTCGTACTTCTTAATCAGTTCATGAATTTGCCTACTTGATACTCCGTTTCAATTTCCTCGCAAAATTTCCACGACAGTGCAAACTATTTCGTTCTCCTGACGAGCACCCCCGCAATTTCCTTTTTCTGCCCCAGATAAATTTTTTAGACCCAAGAGGTAGCAGAGCTTCCACGTAAGCAGAGTAGCAGTCAACAATCAGGGAGGGGTGGGGAAAAAAAAAGCCCACTCGAGATGCAGCGTGCAGACGGCAAGACAGAATTACACTTTTGAGTTGTTTGCCAGATTTATTTCCTCCTTGTCATTCACCTCCGTCGGGCCCGGCAGCTGTCTGGTCGGGAGAAAAGCTAAACAATGATCCTTAATAAGTGCGTGACAATACGAGCCATCACAGAGGAGTACATCACAACACACACACACACACACACGAGACGTTATGAGGTTGAAATGAAGCACCCGTGCATCTTTAATAAGAAAGTCGTCGCGTGTGTTTATTTTGTCGTGACTCACCAGCACATCTTGTCCTCCTCCGGATACTTCTGCACTCAGGTGTTCATCCGAGCCCTTCGACTTCCTGACCTGATAACCACACAGACACGGATGGGGTAAGAAAGAGAAAAAAAAAGAAAGAAAGGAAGATGGAGTGCAAAGATTTCACAAACAGGCCGCTGATTGTCGAGTGTCAAAGCACTGAAGTCACAAACCCGAAGAAGACATTTGTTGAGCTATTTGTGGCCTATTTATTTATTTTTACCTTGGCACTGCAGTCTGAATGTCGCCTGGCACACGCTTGGAGCTGGCTAACCCAACAGTGCTGCTCTTTGGCATCAGAGGCTGAAGAAGAAAAAAAACAAACAAACAAAGAAAAAAAAACAATTCAAAGTTAATTCACTGGCTTTTACGGCCTATGCATGCAATAAATTCTTACAGGAGTTCACAGTCAGGACGCGATGTCGTTAAAAAGAAGTCCTCGTATCCACTGAGGGATGCCATCAGTTTTCGCAATTGCACAGATGAACCTCGGGAATTGAATTAAGGATGATCCGAAGAGCTCAGGACGAGCTGGAACTAGTCTCCTCATCTCCAGAAAGCTTCTTACTTAAGTGGATGGCTTGAATGAGAATATCGAATCACATTTGGGGGGGGGGGGGGGGGGTCCACCATGCTACTTTCATGAATATAAAAATAATTGTATTTTTCATGTGAAATGACACCCGTACATATGTTGTACAGTATTTTGGAGCAACCAACTGTGGAATGAAGAAACCCCACCTTGGCGTTGGTTAAAGGGCGCTAATTTTGTGCGCCGAGACTTCGGCGTGAGCTTGTCACACCTACAAACGCGGAGAAACTGACACGCTCTCTCGGGAAAAAACGCAAATAAAATCTTTCTTTCTACCCCCGGGAAGGTCGGCCTGAAAAAGAGCCAATTTCAAGGTAGGAGGAAGCCTGGCTGGGAGTTTTAAAATAATCGCAGTGTGGCTATGTGCTGATGTGCACCTGCTCACAATTTGCTTGCTCGAGGCATGCTGGCTCAGACGCTCGGATGGAAATAATTAAGAAAAAAAAACAAAAACAAAAACGAGAGCCCTGCCATTCTTGCACGAGAGTCCCATTTTCTATGAGACAAGCACAGAGCTGTGCGACGGTCGACATTAAGGGAGTCCTCTTCTGTTAATCAGTGTCTAATTGCAGACGGCTTTATTACAATGGAGTGAAAACAAACCGCCACCGTCATAAAACCTTGATGATTTTTTTTTTTCCGCAACGTTTGCGTAACCTTTTAACATTCTTAGCCGGAACAGCCTTTCATGTATTACCATCCATCCATTTTCCGATCCGCTTTATCCTCGCAAGGGTAGCGGGGGTAGCTGTTTTCGGGTAGTAGGCGGGGGACACCCTGAACCGGTTGCCAGCCAATCGCAGGGCACACAGAGACGAACAACCATCCGCGCTCACACTCACACACCAAGGGACAATTTGGAGTGTTCAATCAGCCTGCCATGCATGTTTTTGGAATGTGGGAGGAAACCCGGAGTACCCGGAGAAAACCCACGGAGGCCCCGGGAAGAACATGCAAACTCCACACAGGTAGGCCGCAGCTGGAATTGAACCCAGTACCTCTGCACTGTGAGGTCAACGCGCTAACCACTGGAGTAACGGGCCGCCTCATGTATTAAAACAAAATCAAAATCCCCCCCCCCCCGCTCACCTGGTCTGTTCGCCCTTTTTCGCACGACGAATGGTGCCGTGTCGCCGCGCAGGACTGTGAGCGCACCCCATTTAAAAAGGGAATGAGAGTCGGCTGGAAACACAACCTCAGTGGAGCAGCCCGCCCTCCGTCAGATCCACCTTCATGCGCCCCCTCAATGAAATTACCAACACCTATCTTAATAATTAATTAATTAATTAATTAATTTAGAAGCCGTTTAATATTTCAGTAAAGTGCTAAGTTGCTCACGATGTCCCTGTACCCAAAATTAGAGCTGTGTAAGGTGCGTAAAGAAACACATGCAAAAAAAAAAAAAAAACTAAACAAAACGTTTTAAACTTTTCACTCCCATATGTAGGATGCTGGTGCCTTCAAGTTTTGGACCAAACTAGGGTTAATATAAACGTCCAGTTTCAGTTCAGTCACGCCCAGCATGACAATAAATTTGCCGGAGTCACCTTCAAATGTCACATGAAGACGTGCATCATCTCATTCGCTAACTGTAGCGGTGTGACCAATAGATTCACTTGGCACCTGAGCATCCACGCCGGATTAAATCAAAGCTGCTCAGTACCAAGCGAGATTGTCCGTGGCTTCTAAAGTGTCACTCGTGCCTTTGTTGTCAAGTCAGACGAACCCTCGGGCTGTTGGAGACCATTCATGAATACAATTCCGGGTTCGTGTACACAAAGCAAAATGTGGTCAAACGGCGGTCAGCTGCTGACTGCCTCAAGGGGAGGCCTTGCATTAGCGACGCATCGGATACGTATCCTCTTACGAGCGCACCAGTGAGAAGAAAAGCATGTTCGGAGAAAAAAATAAAATAATAACAAGTCAGAACTACGAAGGGCAGCGTTTAGAAGCTGAGGACACTTCAGAGAGATGATACACCCGGCAGCCCGCATCAAAAGCGACATGAGCCGGCAAAAGTGGAGAAAAATGACTCCTTGCTGAACTTTAAAGTTCCGCTCGGCCCCTCCCGAGGTAGGATTTCAGGGGGTTCCCATGGTAACCAAAACCAAATCTGAGCACAATGGCTAATCTTCATGACTGAATGTTGAGACGGCACATGTGAGCGTCATACTTTCCTGCTGGTTGAGCAAACACTTCCTTTTGTTTCTTTCTACCTGTTGGGACGCTTGCTCAAGCATTAAGCTATCTATCTGTGCTTTGTTTAAGATGCATCAAATAGTTTTTTGGGGTTTTTTTGGCGATTTCCTTGGTGGGATCATTGATTCGCCTTCGCTCAATAGCCACGGACCGCCGAGTTATTCAGGGAATATAGGCCAAGTTGTTCTCGTTTTGAAATCTTTCCCCTAAGAGAATAAGGGGGCAGACCGGTTCCAGTGGTTAGAGTTTAGCAACAGTTCAAAAAATAAAAAAGCAGTGAGAGAAAAGGCTCAAAGCGGAAACTGTCCGCTGTTATGCCTCCCATCTTCATCCTCGTCATATTCGCGGAACACAAACATGTCTGATCAAAAGTCAAAAGTGCACAAAGTTACATCTACATCCATGATTTTTCTATTGATTCTTTTTTTTAAACTTTATTGGCATATGCCAACATTGAGCCATCGATCTACCATACTGCATAGCAGTCGGTCAAATTGAACCTCAGAAATGCCAAGGAACGACTTAACAGGCTCTATTTTCATGCCCAGCTAAAGTCTAAAAGAAAAAAAAGGCATTTTGCGCCGTTGTGGGTGTGACCACTTGATTCGCCGCCAATCAAAGCCGCAATGATTCAATGCACGGTGTTGTTACATTTATGAATGGAATACATGACATGCATCATGACAAAAAAAAATTTTTTGCCGTGTACCGCCTCAATAAAACACAACCATCCTCCTTGAGATTGGCATAAACAAAGCGGCTCGGACACGAGTGGGGGGGTCATACCTCGGAGTTTGTACAGCTCTCCGTTGACAGCGCTGACAACGAACATATGCGGAACGTCATCGCTCGGAGTCACCGTGGCTCCGATCAAGGGGAGGGACCCTCGTGGCTTTTGACTCATTCCCTGCTCGTTCACATAGTACAGCAGCAGTCCCAAATCTGGATCTAATACAAAGTACCTGGGAGGAAAAAAAAAAAAAAAAGATTAGGTTAGGAGGGCAAGCAATTCATTTCCTGTGGCCACCAAGGAACGGACAGGCTCGGCTGTGACCAAAATATTCCACTGAACTTTTTTAAGATTCTGCGAGTGCAGTGGTTGTCCTTGCACTCTCCTTCTGCCCTGCATTCTCTTCTTTTGGCTGGAACTGATAATCAATGCCCCCCCCCCCCCCACACACACACACACACACATCCAATTGCAGTACAGTATTGATTTGCAATCCAGTGCCTTATCATTGTTCAACTGAATGGTCCAAGACGTGCCCCCCTCCCCCTTTTCCTCCAAATGTCCCAACGCGCCACATAGACCAAAATCTAAAGATACGGGGCTACTTTCACATTCTTTAGCTTTCCTTTCTTAAACACGCTAATATTAAATCCATAAAGTGCAAAAAGTGAAATCTACATCCATGCTTTTTTTCTATTGAGTCATTGTAACAACTTTATTGGCACAGCATATGTCAACATCAAGCCATCAATGCTTTCTGTTGCTAAAAAAAAAAAGAAAGAAAAAAAAAAGAAACAATTCCAGTTCCCTTGAGAGAATGCGGAAAACTCCTATCTGAAAATTGATCCCTATTCACACTCTTGTCAGTCCATGAGTGATAACGTCGACCTCAGCAAATCAGTGAATAATCGGCCTGCGTCAGATACCCAGATACCCAGCCGTGCCCTTTTTTTCTTTCTTTTCTTTTTTCTTTTAAATCACACACACGCATCCATACACACACCAAAAGTCTAATCCCGTGTTTAGTCAGCAGAGCGGGGGGCCTTTTTACAAGCAGTCTTGCCGTTGCGGCTAAATAAGAGGACAGAACTTTAAAACATGACGGACGGCGCTAGCATAATAAAGACAGGGCCGTATGTCCCGTGCTCATGTGTAGCAGAGTTGAAAATGCTGACCTGTGATACGCAGGCTGCGTTACCTACCCGAGCTTTATTAGATTTTATGCCCTCCAAAAATAAAATAAAATAAAATAAAAACTGCGCAAACAATGCTAACACACAGGTTAGCCATCATGTTACCTGTTAAAACACCTTCAAGCTAGCATTGTTAGCATTCATTTTCCCAGCGCTTGTATTCAACTTGATTTTTATGTCTATGTATAAATCCCCCCCAAAGAGAATCACATTTAAATTGTGGATGGAATGGATTGATGAAAGTAAAAAGGTCTGTGGGCGAAAAAAAAAAAGAAAGAAAAAAGGTTGCACACCACAGGGACCCCTCACTCAAGCTTCAATTGACACTTTTCGACCAAGGAAGGCGACGCAACGTCATGATTCATCCCTCAAAATGTAACCCCCCCCGCTGCCCACCCGCCACCTCAACATTTGAAAGCAGTCTAAATTTAGAATCAACACATGGAAGAATCGGCAGTGGTTGCACTAGTATAGATTTATATTGTAAAAGTAGTGGAGGAGCCATATATTCTGTTGATGTTGCTTCAGTCATTTGAAAAGTTCACTCTGCTGCGATATCGGTTGAAATTCGATTAATCGTTCAGCCATAGTCGATCGCATTATCTCACTTTGCCGTGAACATGAACAAAAAAACAAAAAAAATGCCAAGCCACATAAGCCCACTGTAACAAATGATGCTCTCATCACGAACGAACAGTCAAAGACGGAAAAAAACCCAACGAAAAAAAGGACAAGTATACTCATGATCTGTTACAATCGTGCACGTTATTTTCCACAACATTATCAACAGTTCACACTGGTAGAGGGCCACCTACACAGCAGCATATTTAGCTTCACTCGGGTCCATTTTCCCACCACTACACAAAACCGGCCCGGCGCTCTCAATACACTTAGAATTTGAACACACACTTTGATCCATTTTATCAAAAGATTTGAAATGACAAACTGTACATCATTTTAGGGTGCTGTTATACTGTATATGATTGCTTGGCACGAAGGATGCTTGTAATGAGGATGTCTGACTCTAAAGCAGTGGTTCTTAACCCTTTTGGCGGTACCGAACCCAACCAGTTCATATGCACATTCATCGAACCCTTCAGTAGGGAAAAATAAAAATATGATTCAAGAAGTGTTCCTTCAGTTACGTTTTGCTCAACTTGACATGACAAATCATGCAGATAGGACACGGAGTCCCATCACGTTTTGTGATGCATGTGAATCCATGTTGTACATATTCGTAGAACCACATAGTTATCTAAGTATTAAAAAAAAAATAATTCGAAAACTAATAATAATTCACACGATGTACTATCACAACAGTCACTTGATGACGACTGAGCGATCGACATTAGCACTGATTGGACAAGCCATATAATGTGATCAACTGCATGTTGAGTCGATCATCTCCATGTTGACTCGGGTGTGTCGTAACTTCCATGGCAGAGGCTCCATCGAACCCCTGAGACCGATTCACCGAACCCCTAGGGTTCGATCGAACCCAGTTTGAGAACCATTGCTCTAAAGTAAACTTGTGAGTGCCATTTTGACATGATAGCTTCTTTTAATAAGGCCACGGGAGGGGAATACTTAGCTTCTCAGGGCAAGTACACTAAAACAACCATTCACACTCATAGTTTGAGTGGGAAAAAAACCCCTGTGCATGTTTTTGGAATCTGCGCCAACACGGGGTGAATATGCAAAAGGTCTCAAGGGAAAGATTCAAACCCCAATCTCAGAAAATGTAAGGCAAATGTGCTAATCCCTATTTCATCATGCCAGGATTCTGACAAAGTAGGAGCAAGAAGTTCAGCTCTATTTGTGTGCAAATGTAGAGAGTAAAAAAAAAAAGTCTGAGGACTGAATATTCAAGTAAAGAAAAATGTCAACCACTACCAACTCACCAAAAGTTTGGATTTAAATGCCCCCCTCGCTCCTCACCTTCACGTGCAACATGGACAACAAACCATTCACACGCAAAAAAAAAAAGTGAACCAACTCCACGCAAGATTTTGCTTACCTGTTCTGCCAGCCTTGGATGAGATTAGTGTACTTGCTGAGAACTCCTTCCATTTGTCGCCTCCGACCCTGCTGCTGCTGAGAACCGGAACCGTTCCCCAGGAAAGCCCCCCGGCCGCCTCCTGCCCCCGCTGGGCCGCACTGGGGACCGGAACCGGGGCTTGACGACACCGTCCTCCCGCCGGCTTTTCTCGACGAGTTGCTTCGGTCACAAGAAGAAGAGTTCGATTTGTTAGTGCCGTGATGTGGACTGCTCGGCGTCCTCTCCATGCTGATGACGGGACGCCACGAGGAGGAAGGGGAGCAGGGGGGGCGGGGGGAGGGGGGCAAGGATGGAGCCCAAGCAACCGTGGGAAGGATTTCACCACCAACACATTGAAGTAGCAAACAAGAGGGCGCAAACTAAAAACGAAAGCTGTGGACGTGTCGTGACCGCTCTGTGACGTCGATGCGCCCGCCCCCCGCCGCGTGTAATAACGGACATCTTCCAAGTCGGTGTTCGAGTCCCGGCTGTCTCGTTTCTGTAACGCTAGGCTCATGTGACACCGCTACACCAGAGCCAGAGTTTTTTTTTTTCCTTCATAAAGACACGCCCACTCAAGCCTCCCACCCCGGAAGTTACAATGGAGCCTTGTGAGCCACATCATCGTGCGAAAATTGGATTCCAGCCACAGTTTGGCTGCCAAAAACCACTTAGAATATTAACAAGAGTCTTGCGCTGCGTGGAAACAATAAGTCGTTCGCCTACTTTATTTTTCACGAGTGTGATCGTTTTATCTATGATAAAAAAAGTGTTAGAATCATCATGGGGTGGAGTGAATTTGCATTGCCAGAACTATAGAGCAGGGATGGGCAATTTAAATGCTGCAATGGTTTGGGATGTCATTTTTCATATGTGGTACTTTGAATCACGTCGGAACAACCTAAATAAATTTATGACAAAAATGCTATTTTAAATGTGGAGATATTGTGTGCTCTTAATATACGTATATTTCTTTTTCAGAAGACATCTCTCAATGTGTGTAGAAAAGATTTTCGATCCTAACCTAACAACAAAGAGTTTGAAGGAAACAACAATTGTACTGTAGCATCGGGCAATATCAAATCCACTGTATGCGCAATGAAAATCTGGTTATCTTAAAACAGGGGTGTCAAACTCATTTTTGTCACGGGCCACATTTTAGTTACCGTTTCCCTTGGAGGGCCGTTATGACTGAGACCATATAAGAACGATTTATTCAACTATTGTATGTAAGTATGTAAGTTTCTGTAATGAGGGGCTTGATCACAAGAAAATGCTTACAATATGTCTCTAATTTATGAAATATGAGCATTTTAAATTTTGGTAGGGATTTTAGCAAGCATCACTGGATTTGCTTTCGCGGGCCACAGAAAATGATGTGGTGGGCCAGATCTGGCCCCCGGGCCTTGAGTTTGACATCTATGTCTTAAAAGCTACTATCAGCAGATTTTCACATTTATGGATTTTGTTCTTTTTTTTCCCCCCTCAATATTTTTTCATATTTTCGATTTTTCCCTTTTTTCGATGGAAATTTTGTGAGAAACATACCAGTCGAAAGTTTGGAAACATCAACATCCCAAATTGTGTTTGGACAGTACAAAGGAAGATAAAGTCGCACGATACAATTGAGTTGAACTCGACTTGGCCATAAAATGTCCTACTAAGTGAACATATATTGTTGTTTATTTATTAGCGTGCATCCAGAGTGTTACCTTGTGCACGCAGCTCACACTTTTCTTCAAATACATTTTGACATTTACAACACCGCCGACCTTTTCACAAGGTAACGGATGCTCGATTCGCCATAGAAAAAAAAAAAAAAGAGTGAGAACAAGACTCGGCTTTGAAGGTAAAATATGAGGGGGAGAAAAGTCGTCTTTCAGCCGCTCTATTCTTGTTCTATTTCTCTCCATTTTTCTCTGGCATAATATTTCATAGCTCTTAATGAATCATGCTCAAGGGGTTTCATTTCCTGACGTGATACGGCAGACCAGACGTTCATTGCTTGGTCGGGCTCGTTTTGAGAGCTTATTGGAAAAAAAAAAAAATGCAGCACGGCAGAGTTCACGTTACAGTGATGGCAGACTTTGAATACGGATGAGTGCGTTTCATAACAGTGCGCTGATGGAAATCTACAGACAGCCCCATTGTCGGACACAATTGATAACTTTGAAGCACAAAAATACAAAGATTTATCAAGATTCAGACTAGGCCACGTATATGTGAAAGGGTTAACTACAAAGAGATCAGAGGGTGGTATCGACCGCCTTCTCTGACACAGTCAACAGCGTGCGTGTGTGTCTATTGTTGGTGAAGATGAAACCAGGAGGGCGTGTGGATTTTTTTTTTTAAGACCCCCCCTTACTGCTTTTCCCAGGGCAAGATTTAAAGATGACTCCATGAATGTTCATTGCGTTGTTTTAGAGCAGGGTTGCCCATTACGTCGATCGCGAGCGACCGGTAGATCGCGGACTGGTCCCAAGTCAATCGCGAGGGGTGGAGAGGAGAAAAAAAAACAAACAACCATTTGTGTGTCTTTGTGCATGTTAGTAAGGTATTTTTTTGTGTTCATGTACACTGCACCCTAATCATCCTATCAGTCTAATTTTAACAAAAAAAGTATTTCAAAAATTAAATTAAATAAAGCTGGTAAATCTTTAATCGTCATGGCGTGCGTGCGTATGTGCGTGCGCGGTGACGGGTCGATCGCGGGAGGTTGGTTGATCGAAAAGTCGATCTTCGATCCAAAAAGTTTGGGCACCCCTCATGTTTTAAAGGAAAGGTTGTTGCGCTCGACATACACAAACACAAAGGTCGGGACAAAACGGGAATGGAAGTTGATGGCGCATGGACATTCCCGATACATTTGAGTGGACTCTAAACATTTTAATGGCTTTCTTCCTCAACCTTTCTCCCAAAAGTCAACTGCATGCAGTCGGTTGAACTGTATCATCATTTTATTCTATTTCAATTTTACCCCCATTTATATCTGTATTTGATGGCTGATAAGGTCATGCTTAAATCTTCTGTCAAATTAATTTTTATTTCAGGTCTGATTAGCGCCAGCAGAGTGGGAAAAAAAAAGATTAGGGCAGGTGACAGGTCTTCTGTACAAGTGTCACGAGGCTCAGGCCGGCTCAATTAGCGCTCGAGTGAACAGGGACAGGAGAAGCCCAATTAGCTCCCGAACTTGACGCTATGAAAGGAAGAACCGCTCCCCTGAAAACTAAGTAGAAGAGAACCTGTCCGATTGAAATATGAATTTGTTTTGCTTTGTTATTTGTCTTGTCAAGGATGCTAGAGGTAGAAGCGTGAATCCTTTCAAAATTAATGAAAAGAGAGTCGCATTTCTTGGCTGCATTTCAAGGAGCAAATGCAGTCAAATTAGGATAGCCTTCACACACAAAGATGTCATAGGCTTCATGTGGAGATGGGCTTAATGGTTCCGAGTTCCCCGGCTTGGATGAAACCCCACTGACAATTCTGACTCGGAACGTTCTGCTTGACCCTTCTCTTGAGAACCCCTGAATAGACCTTACAGTAACCGTGGTCACTCAATGTGATGTCAGGATGGAGACATTTCTGTTTAAAAAAACAAAAACAAAAAAACACAATGTACTGTTGTATCAATACTATGACTCTTCACCTCACAAATAAATAAATCTGTGTTTGTCATCATGCATCCATCCATCCATTTTCTGATCCGCTTCATCCTCACAAGGGTCGCGGGGGGTGCTGTCTTCGGGCAGTAGGCGGGGGACACCCTGAATTGGTTGTCAGCCAATCCGCGCTCACACCCACACACCTAGTGACAATTTCGAGTGTTCAATCAGCCTGCCATGCATGTTTTTGGAATGTGGGAGGAAAATCGGAGTACCTGGAAAAAACCCACGCAGGCCCAGGGAGAACATGCAAACGCCAGACAGGGAAGCCGGAGCTGGAATTAAACCTCTGCACTTTTAAGTCGACGCACTAACCACTGGACCATCGGGCCGCCTACTCTAAAAATGAATGAAGCTAATAGAAAAGCATGATCAGTCCTGACAATGAGTTAAATATACTACAGCCTCCATATTTTGTTAAAGCCACTTTAACGTTCATGTAAGCTATTATGGGTCCTCACATCCCAAATGATTCCCTTCTCTGCTCTCAATTTGGGAGATAATCTTGTTTCCGGACATCAGACACTCAATGTCTGCTCACTGTAAAGGTCACAGAGGATGTCTATGTGCTTCAACCTTCCACTGCACTATTCCACTTCAACTTAGTTTTAATGGAAATGGTCCTTGAGTACAGCCAATTGGTATGCTGTCGGGAATAAGGGTCCATCTCTGCAGTTTAAGCAGTCTGGAAGAAGGGAAGTCATGCTTTTTGGAAACTCACTTTTACATACACTCTCCATGACATTAGCATTGATTGTCCTCTGCTTCAAACTGCATTAATTACACAGTAGAGGGGGAGGGACCACAATGTGACCCACTCCAACTGGTATGAATGACAAACAAGAGGAAAACTGAAAACCTAAATTGTTTTAATCATCGATTAATCTGTTGATTATTTTGTGGGTTAATCGAGGAATCCAAGTTTAAAAATCATGTTTTAATTTCCATCCCTTTAACTATAAATGGGACATTTTTTTCTAATTGACAGTGCAGAAAATTATGCTTCAGTACATAGGGCATAATTTTTTATGATTCTGTTACTGGTTTGGTCCGTAACATGCCAGAAAATAGGCCAAAATGTTGACCGTTGTTTTCCATAGTAAAAGCAGATGTTTGCCAATGTCTCATTTTGATGCACCACAAAGATAATCAGTCTACGTTCATCGAGGACAAAAGATATCAGAGAATATTTCCTGTAAAGGGGCTGAAATTAATCGATTATGGAAAATAACTATCAAAGAATTTGATAACCGATTAGTGGCTGTTGTTTATTTCGGCTATGATATAAAATAGTGATTTACAGCTACATGATATGCCATGCGCTGTAAATCACTATTTTATACAGGCTTGATTTTTTTTTTTTATTGACGTAAATAAAATATCAAGTCGGTGAAATATGAATTTCACTAATTTCATTGTTTATTTTTTCGTCGGCCGCTGAATATAGTTTAAAAATGGCAATCAATGTAACGACAAAAAAAAAGACAACAAGTCCCATAATGCTACGCGGGCCAATTAGTCCACACCCACCACCCCGTCGCTTCTACAGACGTATGCGCTGTGACTGCCCCCAAACGGCCGAGTGGAGAAAGTGCACCGCACGCCACCACATCAGAGCGGCTTTTGAGCGGTGAAGCCCGAGAGGTGGAAAGATGGAGTAGCCCATGATGTATCTAAGCTGTCATCCTTCAAGATGTTCCCCGGAGTTTTCTATGCACTGCTGGCGGGTTTCCTCGCGGCCGTGGCGTCGTCGTCGGCCAAGCTGTCCCTGGGAGCGGACTACCTGAAGGGAGTGTGCGAGACGGGGCTCCGGACGTGGGGCGAGCAGCGGAGATTTCGGCAAGTGGACGAAACTACCGCCTGTGATCGGGTGAGTCATGGAAGCCGGGGGAGCAGTGAAATGAAAGCACCCTCAGATTCAGCACCACTCACGACGAGGGTGCGCTCGCGTGATGGGTGACATTGCAAAGGTGTGTGCTATCGCGTTGTTTGCAGGTCACAACGCGGTTTGTGTCTCAACGGGGTGTTCGTTCTTTGACCTTCACGCGCCAATAAATGCTTCTTCATTTTCTTAACGAAGGCCGGTCAAAAAGCGGTAACTCTTAAGCCAAGCACCATATAAAATCAATTCGCGCCTTTGTAATCAATTAAAAAAGACCGTTAAACACCCCCCCCCCCCAAAAAAAAAACCCACCAGATGTTTTTTCTACGCGTGTTCAAGAAAAAAATAGCACTGCATTTATGAAAACAAATGGGATGTACACCCCTGGACTGGTTGCAGCCAATCAGGACCATTTAGAGAAACAATTCAAATTTTTTTCCCGTCTTCAATAAACTACCTAACGTGCATGTTTGTGGCTAGCGGATGAAAAGTTGAGAACACGCAAACAAATAAATACAAGATGGGTCGTTTACTTTACTTAATGAAAATGTGTTCTTTCATGTCGACTCAAAAACAGAAACAAGGGCCGGATTCAAACCCTCAACCTCAGAATTGTGAGGTGAATTTACTAACAACTCGTCCACCCTGCCTAAAAAAAAAATCTTAAAACATATTAGTGTCAATAGATTTTTAGAGAGTAAGATGAACATCACACACACACACACTCCCAATTTAACATTCTTCCTCCCATGCAAGTGTAAAAATAAGTTAACCACTGCAGTGATAAAAGAAATTAATCACAACGATTCAAAGGTTCTGCATGTGGTGCATCTGTGGTTAACCTAATTTACAAACAAAAGTGTAAAATAGGTTAACCACCGTTCAGAAACGCACGCACGAAACAAAAAACGTGGTCAGGTTCACAAGTGTTCTTCTGAACTTGAATTCGCATAGAAATGCGGCCAAATCTCCATTTGCGATGATGTTATGTTCCAGCTTCACATCCCTCTGAGGCTGCTGTGTGGCGGACTGCTTTTCACCTGCAACGCTGTGATGTGGACCTTCCTTGCCAAAGCACTCAGGTACTCCTCCTCCTCCACCCAAACCACTGTGACCACCACTGCCTCCAACTTGGTGTCTTCCGTGAGTAGCAGCCTGTCTCTCGTTCTCCCGCACGCACAAATTCACACCCCCTATGCAAATACGCTTGCTTTTACTTGCAGATTGCTTCCTGCTGTTATAGTGCCAATTTGACCTCTTTATGTGTTGCATAGGACTTTATTAAATACCTACGGTATATAGACTCAAACAATGTGGGTGAAAATTTGTGATGTAGAGACCATGTAAAAATATTTTTAAATGTAGTTTTATCCTTATTAAATGATTTAAACACATTGGAATTAATTAAAGGCAAGGCAGCTTTATTTACAATTTGTGGCACATTTCACACACAAGGTTAACTCAAAGTGCTTCACATAATTAAAATACAATTTACAAAGTAAACACAAAAGACTTGAATACATTTAAAGGCAAAATGAAAAAAAAAAACCTGAATTGAAAATGCTGAAAAGCAAGTACCATACAGTATTTTCCGCACGATAAGGCGCACCTAAAAGCATGAAATGTTCTCAAAACCCGACAGTGCGCCCGAAATGGCTCAATATTCTGATTTCTTGGACGTAGTATTTTAAATGTTCAGTAAAACGCTTTGTTACAGCTTCAGCAGTTGTGAATGCTCTATATGTATTGTATTGTATTGCATTCCCTTTAGCATAGCTCCATCTAGTGGCTGCATTAAGAAACCGCAGCCACAAGTGTAGCTTCTATTCTATGCGGCCTATAGTGAGGAAAATACGGTTAATAAAAAGTAGTTTACTAAAATGACAAAAATACAGCACAAAAACTAGTTGGGGGGGGAAAAGATATGCTCTAAAACATCCACTCTTATGAAAGCACACAAAAGTGCAGTACAAATATATTATTTGATACACAATGTCAGTGAATCATGACCCTGAACAGGCCAAGCGGTGTAGAAAATGGATGGATAGCATCACTGGAATTGATTTGTCGTATTTTTCTCATCTTGAGGCTTTCCTGGGCCAGCTGCTCTTCGGCGAGGCCCAAATAACACTGTGGTGGGTCGGGATCTCCCTGACATTCTCTGGCCTGCTCGTACTGCAGAGGGTTTCGCCGCAGGATCGACAACCCAGCGCTGTCGCCAAGAGAGATGAATGACGCCGTTTCATCTCCACTTAACTGTGTTCAACCTAATTCGGTTCTTCTCATACATATGCTTTGAATAGCTTCTAAATCTGATTTCTCATCGCGCCAAAGAGCCATCCTATGTCAGAGAATGTTTTTTTAAGGTGTCTGTTTATGAAATCTGTCAAATACAGGGAAACAAACCAAAAAAACAAAGTGATTTTGTTTCGACTCTTGCTAAAACGTAAAAAAATATATTCAAAATTAATGTCTGCGCCTGGTTCAACAGGAGCTAATTAGCATCGTCATTATTGGTCTGAATGGATACAAGTCAGGCTAGCAGTGACAAGATACATCTTAATAGCTAACAATCAAAGAAAAAAACAATTTATTTATACTACAGTGGAATCCGTAAAGTTGACGCTGATCAGTTTTGAATAAAAATTTCCCATGGAAAGGGCTAGTAAAGCAATTCAGTGCAGGGTCAAACAATTGTAAAATATGGACTGTACAAACAATGGAAATAACATTTGAACGCTCTGAACTGTCATACAAGTATAAAGAAATAACTTCATATAGAATCTCTTTGAGAACACTCACAATTAGCAACCAGAGGCAATGGGAAGGAATGGGGGAAAGCTAGCTAGCTAGCTAGCTTGTTAGCTACTTGTTCAATGGAACCATTGAGACGCAATTTACTTTATTTGCGGAGAGTTAGATGAAGAAATTAGTGTTACATTCTGTGTTTAAAGATATCAATGGCCTGAGGGGCAGTGGTTAGCTCAAATACGCATGAAAATGGCAAACAGGAAGAAACTGCTTGTCTGACTCTTGTCCAAGTTTTTTTTGTTTTTTTTTTAATATGTGAAAATGTGTTAGAACAACAACTCCTTTGATTAGTTCTTTGGCATCCTGGAGTTTGATTCCGTGAGGTTGCCAGGCAACAAGGGAGCAGTGGGTTTGTCAACATTGGCACAATGTCACCGTGAATTAATTTGGGTTATATACAGCAGCTATCTGGTTACCAAAGTGTTTCTTTCAAATCACTATGACACTCACTGTAAACATCTGTGCATACTTAAATCTTTAAAGAAAAAAAAAAAAAAAAGAGGTTTTCTTTTCACAATAATATAACTGTAGCTATGAAAGGCTTTGGACTCTTAAATACAAATCGATGCTATTGGCTCAAAAGCATCAACGTTCTTGATACAGGTAGAGGGGGGGAAAAATAGCTCGGGCAATTGTGCTGTAGTTATCTTCAGTATAGCAACTAGTTACGTTTCGCCAGCGGTTTAGACATTATTAAGGCTAATTCACATTTACTGCCATTGGCAATTCGTTTGCTTTTTAAGGGATACGCCTAATCGACACATCTACTGTAGCATATTTGGACTATATTAATAGTGTCTGCTTTCACTGTAGGTTAGATTAACAGCAGCTGGTTTTTCACGTGTTTATTTTGAGTTGTTTGGGGGTGGGGGGGGGGCAAAGATGTGTATTGTTCAGTTCTGCATTTCATTTTCAATGTAACACGGCAATAAGAGTTCTTGATCAACCAACATACAAAGCTTCAAATATATGCCTGTAGTTGAATAAAGTAATGTCGTTGAGGAAATGGAGGACATTTAACTTTGGGAGTAAATAACTGTCCGTCCACATCAAAGGCTTTCTTTTGGTCTCACATTGCTGTTGAGACATAATATGCATGCATCATGGTAGCAAGAACAACAAGGCACAAACGCTGTCCACCAGACGTGCTTTCAATTGTTGCGTGTATCTTATGTAACATGCATCCCTATTAATGTGACCACAACGTGATCAGAGAGATTTATATCTGTAACTAGTACAAAAGAATGTTGGACGTGTCACAATATTTGGATTGCGCACCTGAATTTTGAGAACACAAGATACTGTATTGTGTACTTAAGTCTAGAAACTAAGAATTAAAGGATCATGGCTGTCTTTTTTTTTTTTTTGTGGTCTTTTTTGGTTCACTCGTGTAATTGATAAGCACTCCATCTCCAGTGTCACACCCCCCAAAAAAATTTTTTAAATGTGTATTTGGTCGCCGGGTAGACTTTTGAGCAAGATTATTGTAATGCTTATTTTTGATGACAGGTTGAAATGATTTCAATGAAATATGTATTTTTTTCCCCTCATCTAGAAACAATGTCTGTAACTCTTCATAATAGTGTCATTTAAAAACAGACAGTAATAAATTACAGTTTTGGGGTAAGACTAACTTTTTGTACCTAATTCATGATGCTTACTTATTCACCTGTTAAAAGCTCTCAAAAGAAATACTGTAATGAACGGAGACTTTTCCCAAGTGAAAATACTGGAAGAAATAGACATGATCCATTGTCTCAACATAACTTTATTCCTCTGTCCCTCTCCTTAACTCAAATACATTATAAAAGAAATTCCTGAAATGTACTGAAATAGTATTCATGACGGACAGTACAAATTATAAACTGCCAGCTGGTGTTATTCCTGTAAGATGTATGTTAAAAAAAAGATATTGCAAAGATACTGCATGAAATTTTAAGTCGCTCAATTCAAATGGTCTTCAGTCAGAACTCTTTTATGCTTTAAGGCTCGTGAGTTTATACAGGAGCACCTGATTGGTCAAATATTGACATCATTTACGACTTCTTTAGCTTAAACGATAATGCATTTTCCCTGGTACTAGTTTGGCAGTATCTAAATCAGCATTTCATAACAAATATACAATACAGCATCAAAAGTTTAAGGTCACCACAGGGTTTACGGTTAAAAAAAAAGGACTAAAAAAAACCCCGAATAGTATAACTACCGTATTTTCCGCACTATAAGGCGCCTCGGAATATAAGGCGCACCTTCAATGAATCGCCTGTTTTAAAACTGCTTTCTTTACAGAACATTTAAAATACTACGTTTGAGAAATCCAAATATTGATTCACATAGAAGGCGGATTAGAAGGCGGATTATAAGGCGCATGTGAGAAAACGGAATGCTTTAAGGTGCGCTTTGTAGTGCGGAAAATACGGGGAATTGAATAGAGGCTCGTGGGTCAACTCATGGTAAATGTGCAGATGCTCACAATTTGAGTGGATAGCATAAAGGAAATAAATGAGAAAAAAAACACTAACAGCACCTCTCCATTAATGATATATATATATATATATATATATAAAACAAATCTAATGGTGGCTGAAAACTTTTGCGCAGTATTGCACATCCGCTCGTGACAACGAGGCTGCGATAGTGTCACTTAGTAAAAGGTGGACGCTTTTATACCGCTCTTCAACTGAATCACATTAACTGTCAGTTCGACATCCCCTCACAGTTTTCACACCTTCCAAATGGTATCAACGTTCACGTAACAAAACAATCCAACATGTTTCCAAGTTTTGAACATCAGCAAAAGTTAGTTACGGTACTTGTTGCACGTTGCATACCCCAAACCGTGCATCTGAGCAGTTGATTGACAGTATTTCCTCAAATAGTGGCTTCCGTTCTAAATCGACGCCATGGCCCATTAACTGCTCAAAAATGAGCGCCGCACCTCAAAATGATGCCCCCCCCCCCATGCGCAACACCGGCTTCAGTCACCTTTTCGCGTTCCATAACCCTGTCTCCGTTATTTCAATTTAAAGTTCCGTTTACAGAGCAAAAAGTGCTAAATGTTTCAACAGTTAGCAGAAATGAAGATTTGGGGAGGGGTGCGGGGGCGTTCTGAAGTCACTTGATAAAAGACTGCAGAACTTTTGGGATCTAATATGTATGTAACTTGTAATGGATAAAATAAAAAAATATGATCATGACCTCTACCCTTTCAGTACGTTAGAAAAGCTGTAATAAACTACAAATATTGTATTCTCTACGTCACCATTTGTGTTCAAATATCATCGAGCTCAGACAACTTTAGGAAGGCCAAGTTTTTGCTTTCAATCCCTCTATGTGTGTTTTGTTTTTGAAAGCATTGTTTGCCATCTGCTTCAAGACTCAATTTGGGTCAGCCATCTCTCAAGGCAACACTGTTATATATATTTATAATATTGTACATTATTATCATGATTATTATTATATTGTCGCCCTATGATTGGCCCACGACCAGTCGGGAGTTGTGCCCTGCCGCTGTAGGCTCCAGCTCACCCGCGACCCGACGGCCAAGCGCTACGGAAAATGAATGGATATTAAATTTGAATACAGCGAACCCGTCGGTTCCATATACAGAGACCGCATAAAAACACTTTTCTAAAATAGAATTTGACATTTCCTGCTTGCCTTAAAAATATTTCAACAGGTCCAAATAGACTTTTCAAACACATTGTAACGTGTATTTAAACAGAAAAAAAAAGGTAGTGGAATGTACAGAAAATACTGTAGATGAAATGTATCGGCCTGTAAGAGGCGGGACCAGGCGGGGTGGATTATGACATCAGCCAGCCTGCATGTGAGTGTCCGGGGAGAGCTGTGGCCAACCGCGGCTTCAGCACGTGTGTGCTTTTCGTGTTCTACTGTTCTGCTGACTAAGTGCTGAGGCAACTGTGGCTCTCCTTTCCCACAGGCAAGGGCACATCACAGCAGGGGGGGAACAGTGAATTGCTATGAGGTGGGCAAAGTATTTAAAAAATATGAGACATAAAAAAATCTTGCGTGTTCAATAAAACCCTTGACCCCCGATAAACGCCTTAACTCTAACTCTGCAGTGGAGTAAACCACCATATGAGAAAATACAGCATTACAAAAACTATTTTTAAGAAGGAAAAAAAAAAGATCACAAGAAATTCACTCCTAAAATCCATTTCCTTGACAGAACCATCTCTGGTCCATGGTTTCACATATGGAGACGATACAAAATGACATCCATGTGTGCTTGACGCCTCGGCCCAAAAATCGAAGGCAACTCAGCGGCAGCGTTCAAATGACCAAACGTTACAGGAAGACAAAACGGCCTCGATTTGTAGTGCACATTGTAAACCAAGGTCAAGATCACACACACACAACACGCGACCATTCCTACGTTGTCATTCGAGTCAACCCGTTTGCTTTTTGTGAGTATTTTTTTTTTCCTTTTGCAATATACGTGGTAATCTGCAGCAAGACAGACGTAACATAGTGAAGGAGTTTTATTTATTTTTTTCTCCATTAATACGTCGTTTCGTGCCAATGCGCAACGCTCGAACCTTCACACTATGTACTGGTATACGTCCGCTTTGCCGTGATCGGGCGTCGCCAAGGGATTGAGCCAGGCCACCGAGAAAGGGTGGCCGAAAACCACCTTCATGTTCATCCATTTGGACTTTTTAAGCCATTTCTCTCCTCCTTTTTCAGCTGCTCGATACCCTGTGAGGTAAAAAGATGAAGCTGTTATTTTACGTTTTTTTTTCTTCCAATGGTGTTGATGAACCGAAACCCAACGTTATTTTTATATGATTATATTTTTAGAGCACCCGATTGATTTTTTCCCCCACCATTGACAATTATTTTCATTTAAAAATGAAAAAGGTCTTAAAGGTAGCGATGACATGCTGGAACGTAAGCGCGCTGCAGAAGATGCCTCGTAGCATCAGGCCAGTCCAACACGTGACAACATTATTTTCCGAAACAGGTGACGCAAAGACGCAGGACACGGATGGACTTGATGCTTACCGTTTCATCAGAGCAGATCGAGTGCACCTGTGTCCCAAACATGATCGCCGTGAAGATTAAGAATAGAAGGCCCTCGAAGCACAGGAGGATGAGGAGGATGACAGTGGCGGGCGCAGAGAAAGCGCTGCACTCTGATGAAGGAAGGGAAATTGCGATTGCAATATGTACGAAACTATTGTCAACTTTAGCGATGGTAAAGGTATACGATATTGGTGATAACGCCACCCTTTGACATGGCACATTCAAGGACTCGCTTTACAAAGTGCTGACAAAGCATTCGGGAATAAAATGCTCACTTACTTGACCAATCTTCTTCAAGGCAGACAACAAAATGGAACCCCACCATGGCAAGCGCGTGGAATGATATTAACGCAATGTACAGCTAGATATGAAAACACAGACGGACATATTTTGAAATAGGTGACTAACTCCAACGTGCGTATTTTGTCTAATCACAAAAAATGATGGCATTCAAGTTGCCCGTCTGTCTACGGTGTGTGACATAAGCTGTTCTTGGAACAGAAGACAATTGCTATGTGACCGCGTAACTGTAGTTTGAAGGACTTTTTTAGCCATTGCTATTTGTCTAAATGCAGCGATGGAGGATGTGATTTTGAGAGGCTCACCGTGAAAAGCACAAAGTACTTCTGATTGTTCTCCCCAACACAATTGTTGACCCATGGACAGTGGTGATCCATCTTTTTGATGCAGCGTTTGCACACACTGCACACACATAGGCAGGAGAAAGAAAATTGGACCTGATAAGGAAAACCATCCCATCTGCGAGGTCACTGAACAATTCTGGAGTCATACAGACTGCGCACAATGTCTTTAAGTGAGTATTGTCTTCCTTTGGCATGCATTAGTTACACATTCTAAAACCAGTTTATAGTGTTACATTCTCTTTTATGTTTTTATACAATGCAGTGCTATTTGTTCTTTATTAACAAGCACACAACAGAAAAATTGGTGGTGGTTTTTGGGGCGGGTGTGGAACGCATTAATGGCATTTCAATTCATTTCAATGGGGCAAACTGATTTGACAAGCAGATGACGAAAAATGCCTTATTTGGATTCAAAAGATGCTTCCGCGGAAATGGGAGAATATTTACAGTCGAGAGGCTGAACAGGAAACAACAAATCGTTGATTCATCTGTCAATTGTAGTATCTTGAGACGTAATTAAAGCATAACCAAACCTTCGTTTAGTTTTTACACACTTTAACTGCAATGCATTCAAGTCAATGCCTGTTCCTCTCTGCAGTTGATGAAGGAAATGCAACCCTTTGATCTGCAAGTCCCTACTCACTACTTGACATTTTTCAGTTCCTACAAAGTGTCTAATGTGCGTGCAGGAGCGTTTCAAGTATATCCTTTCTCACAGACTGACACAATGCTCTGCCTCAAAGCGCTCGCTCTACGGTTGAATTATTCACCTTCCATGCCAGAATCAAAAAGGAGTGCTGCCACAGAGGTAGGTCATTATCAAGCTAGGGAAAAATCTACAGGGATCGCAGTGTCCCTAACAACAACAAAAAAATTGGAAACTGCACATCAGGCAGGAGGCAGAGCTGGAACGTCAACTAATGAGGACGTGTGTCCCTTGTGAGGAAGTCACATCAGGGCGTTTTGTTTTTGTTCCTGGCAGGTTTGCACGGATTTATAATTTATAATACATTGTCCCCATGCCCGCCTGCCAGCCAGCGTACCTGCAGTGATGAGCTCGGTCAGGCTTGATGCTGCAGCATTTGGGACACTTGTAGACCACCTGTCCTGGTTTGAGCTGGAGGCTCTCAATGAATTCTTTGGTCGCATTTCCTTTTGGCACAGTGCCCTGGAGACAGAAAAAATATATATATTTTTCCTCATAGGACTTTAATAGGCCTGGAAAAAGTGACAAATTTTCCTTTTTTTTTTTTACTTGTGAGGGTTTCATTGTCTTTTTTTTGTCCTTTCCGTATCACAAATTCATTAGCACTTGCTACTCGATACAGTTGTGTCTTTGCGCATGTAAAGAATGAAGAGATTGTTGTCTATTTTTCCAGTCACTGTGCTCGAACAGTGAAAAGTGCACGCCAGACTCACGATGCAAAATGGAGGCAGCAGTCAGTCACAATTCATCACTCTGATTGGCTGTTAGCTCATCAATCGGACACAGAAATGATAAACGTAAACAAATGACAAAGACAAAGCCAGTCAACCAAGCATCGCTGAATGTTAAGAGTTGTTGCAGTGTGTTGAGCAAGGTTGGTATTCTACTTTATTCTACTGCATCGCAATGTTTGATTTGATTAATCGTTCAGGCGTGGACTTTTATGGTGCTTTAGATAAATGCAATAACAGACAATAGTAGAGACACCACAAAGACATTCCATGTGATGGTTTACTAACTAATATGAATGGTGGCCATCAACTAACCGGGTCAGTGCACATGGCCCTGGCGTGCGAGGCGAGGGCGAGGAAGACCAAGCTGTTGAAGAGCACCCCGTTGAGGAGGCTGTACGCCACATTCTTGGCGGGCCACAGCATCACAAACATCACCACGAACTCTGCGTAGAAGACCAGCAACCAGGTGATGACGGCGCACACGATTCCACAGCCATCACGGATGAACCACATGGTGTCGGAGGTTCCACGGGGCGGGGGAGGGGCGCAGTGCTCGGGCCTCAGGTAGCCAGCCTGACGCTCGATGTCCCGAGTGCGGTGAGCTGGGCTCTTCATTCTACAGCAGCCGTGGCTTCAACCGCATGCTGAAAGGCACAATTCAGAGATGAGTTAGCAATCAGGATTCATTTCCACTATCAGAGAAACATTTCACACTTTGTACCAACTGATTTAAAGGTGTGATGTTTTCTTCTCGTGCGTCAGTGACACGCTGAGATGCAAACATTGTAAAGGTGTAAATGCAACTGTTCCAATACTGCTGTGCACCAACCACAATAGTTTAATTGTTACTTGTCTTTACTTCAAACGAAATTAATGATGTAAAAGTCCAGTGAATTTCTACAAAAACACGTTAAAAAACGCCCTAGTGCAAACATGACTCTTTTTTTCGTATCTCAGCACTTCAGCTTGTACGTCCATCATGTGTCCTTCAGCTGCGCTGTCCTCTTGACAAATTCATGAATTTCTGACCTCTGGGTGCCCTGAATTAATTCAATTGCATCCTCAATATTTGATGCTTGCGTTTTCCCCATCAAACACGACAGTAGGAAGTAAACATGCAACTACAAACGAAAGCAGGGTCGCGGTGAGCAAAAGGCACATAAATGCAACACACTCAGTTAATTATTGTTTTTTAAACATCTTAAAAAACATCTTACCTCCCAATGTCTCTTGGCGCTTTGGCAAAAACGTCACCCAGTAGTTTCTATTCTCTAAGTTAAATCACTAAAGTAACGTGAAAGGCGTCTCCTCCACCGTTCCGCGCCTTTAGCGCGAACCCAGCTAACGTCACTGGTCTTTGGGCAATGGCTGTCCACACAACTCTGGTCACACTTTTGTCGCGGTTGCAGTTTCAGTGCGATGTTAATGAACTTGTTCATCAAGTAAAAGTGTTACAGCTGTCGATTTTTTAGCTACCCCGGTACTTCCCTCCCTGTCGAGTCCTGAAACCTCCCCAGTTCTTGAGACAGAAAAAACAGTGCTAACCAGGAAGTACCTGTACGTGAGTCATGTGGATTGTAGTACCTTCACTGTACCCTCGACTATGACTGCCAGGTTCAACTTTCCCCTAAACTGGTTGCTTGTGCTTTCGAAAGTTAAATACTTGCATGCCAGTTTTAATTTGCTTTGTGTTAGCGAGTTAAATGTAGTGCATACTATTAGTACAAATAGCATTTATTTTGCATCCATGGCGCTGAGGATGTTTTGTCTTCAACTACAATGGTTTTAAAAATATCAGCATTGCTTAAATTAAATAGACGTAGAAATCACACTCTCAAAAGAAACCGCTTCTATTATTGGATCTGAATAAAATACGACTTGTTGAAAAATCATTTAAGTGCTGCCGGAGGGGAGTAAAAAGCAAATACTGTAGATGCTGTTTCTGTCGGACATCCGGGGGTTAACTGTCAACACCAAGCGTTTCTTCCGCTGGTTTGCTTTTGATGACGTATTATTCCCGCGACGGACACGATTCCACAATGGCAACAGTACAAGTTAGCGAAGCTGAAAAGGTGTATATTTTACATGGTATAAGGGTGAGTATCGACAACGGGAAGATTTTTCATTGCGTTTATTAATTGCTGATTAATATATCATGTTTCAATTATCAGGATGACCTGCGAGTGGATGGAAGGGGCTGTGAAGACTACAGACACATGGAGATTGAGACCGACGTGGTGTCCAATACTGACGGATCAGCCAAAGTTTCTCTGGTAATATTGTAATATTTGCTCTGCCTAGTTGCATATAATACTATAGGCCATCTGACTGTTCGCGTCACTCAGATTGCATACATTTTCCAAGATGCATACAGGCTTGACAAAATTATATTCATGTTTGCAGGGCCACACAGCAGTTCTAGTGGGAATTAAGGCGGAAATAGGAAAACCAAGGCCCATGGCCCCAAATGAAGGCTATTTGGAGTTCTTTGTTGATTGGTAAGTTGGATGTGTCTGCAAGTGTGACAATACTCGATGCAATCCAGGCATATTATCTGACATAAATTACGACTTGATATCTACTCATCGGACACCCAATCAAAAAATATGTTTTGATTGACTCTGTTGGGTTGTTCTTCATTTTAACTGTCATTTATTTTTTTTGTCTGTGTCGTTTGTACTTGCACTCACCAGTTCAGCAAACGCAACTCCAGAATTTGAGGGGCGAGGAGGGGAGGAGCTCGGTAAGGAGCTGAGCAACACACTGTACAAAGTCTTCAACAATAAGCACAGCGTGGACCTGAAGAAGCTGTGTATCAGTAAGGGAGAACACTGCTGGGTGCTCTATGTGGATGTACTGGTGAGAGAATAGTATGTTTTTCTTTGCGTCCTTGAATAAGCAAATGTTCCATTGCTAAAACACTGCCTTGCGTTGCACAGCTCCTGCAATGTGATGGAAACCTGTATGATGCCATGTCAGTAGCTATCAAGGCAGCTCTCTTTAGCACCAAGTAAGTCCTGTTTGAACTCTTTCTTTATGTCCAAGTGGGATACCCACGCAGTTGTGTTCGGAATATCTTCTCTTTAAAATAGAACTAAAGATCTTATCGTGTGGGGCAGAGTGTGTTAAAATACACAAGGAATTTGTCGTCGGTAGTTGGGAGTCACTGTGACTCTAAGAAACCTTCGGTTTGATCACAAGGCATTTACGAAAGAGCAGAAAAACCTGAATAGTTGAGTTTTTCAGAATACGCAATAATGGGACCGTTGCAAAAAGACAGTTTAGTACAAAATTTACATTTTAGGCGGACCAAACTACAGATATCAGCAAGCATTATATACAGGAATGGATATAAGTGATGTGTAGATGTGCATTTACGTGAAAAATCAAAAATCGGACCAGATTTAAGTGTGAACATTGCTCTTTTTTTGTCATCGGTCCGCCCTGACAAGTCTCTTTCAATGTCTTTTCAGTCAGGCCACAAGAGGGCATCATATCCCATGCGACAACAAATCACAGATTACTATGGAACATCCTCCATCCAGCCATTTTCTAATCCGAATTAAATTTCGACTGCATGACAAAAATCCAAAATGGAGGATACATTGCGGTTGCCTACAGTCCTACATTTGTAGTTCTCAGTATTTTTGATCGGATTCTTGTATTTGAGCAGACGAGGTACTGAAGTGCTTTTGCTGACAGAATTCCCAAGGTGCACATATCAAACGATGAAGAAGGAAGCAAGGAAATTGAGCTGTCAGATGACCCCTTTGACTGCATGAGACTCAACGTCGAGAATGTTCCCTGCATAGTGACATTGTGCAAGGTAAGCTCACTCAATAAGACTCACACAAGAAAAGTATGATTGCAAAAGCAGAGGCCAGATTTTCTGCATTTTATTTTGGTGGGTGGTTAGGTGGGCCACAGGCACGTGGTGGACGCCACTCTGCAAGAGAAGGCGTGTTCCGTGGCCAGCCTCATCATTTCCGTCACACACAAGGGAACGGTCACCTGTGTGAGGAAGATGGGCGGAGGTAGCCTGGACCCTGAGAGCATCTTCGAAATGACTGAAGTGAGTCATCGCCGCTTGCCTCAACTCGTATGTTTGCAGTGGCAACCACTAAAGCAAGCCGAATTTTTGCTTCAAACGTCAGTTAGTCCCTTGCATGATCTTTTTGGGGGTGCCAGTTTTTCCCACTGGATGAGAACCTCCACCAGCTACATGTTGCAAAAGTCTGCCAGACTACTGCTAGCCCAATGCTAACATATAATGCAAAATTGCATAGAGGAGCTAATGGCAATTAGCACAAGTATAAAGCTTCAAACAACTAAAATAGCACCTAAACAATTCACATCGTGGCTGCTCATGATTGCAATGGTAGTTTCAGCAGAACCTTTACACACTGTTGAATTGTGACTTTTTGACTCTCCAGACAGGTAAACGTGTTGGAAAAGCCCTCCACGTGCCTCTCATGAAGCTGCTGCAGCAGGAGGAGAGTTTAGGAACGAGACAGAAAGTGGGCTTTCTTGGTTAGAAATGTCATTGTTGTGTACAATACAGTACTATGTATATATATCATTGTGTACCTTTTTTTTTCCAGTAAAAACTAAATAAAGTTGTCTTTATTTTTGAGAAAATGTACTTTATATTTTTGGTGTGAATGTACTGAAGTATACAGTATGACAAAAAAAGGGATTGAAATCCGTTCAATTTTACCGAGACAGAGAGACACGCACACGATGCAACTTTAGGTTTGTGAACCACAGATGAGAAGAAAACTAAACAGAAACCATGACCACCAGATGCTTTGGTATTTCTTTTCATACAGAATATGCAAGCCATTTAAATTTTTATTTTTAGTGGAAAACGTCTCTTTTCTCCAAAAGAAATACGGCCTGTTGGATAGTTTATTCAAAGTTATGAATGTCCTGTTCAATATACTAAATAAAGTTTAATCTCTCTTCTTGTTAATGACAGTCAATATTAGTAACTGAATTATGGACAAATGCAAGAAAAAATGATGCATCCCTTTGGTTATATCCATTGTTGCCCAAGAAACAAAGACTACCACAGACCTCATTGGAAGAAGAGAACCATTTATTCTTTGCTCTGTTCTACAAAACTTTATTACAACATAAAGCTGACGAACAAAACTGTGTCTCCAAAAAATGTGCGCAGAATTGTTCTGAAAAAGCGGGTATGTTACTTTACACTTTTGATTTGGGCAGACAGAAAACGAGCACATTGGGGATGTAATACTGATGTATTAGCACCCTTCTGCAATGTGTATAACAAAAGGAACCAAACAGTTTGACACGTAAGTAACATTAATCGGTAAAAGCACATTTTTCACCTTGTCAAGGAAGGACAGCAGAATGTGGTTTATATGGTAAGGGGAGTGGTGCTTTTAAAACTTGATGTCCCAGTAAAGTGGCGTCTCTGTGGTGGTTTCAAAACCGTCGTGATCGGCGGCCAAGTTGCCGTCCGTCGATGACATCATTTCAACGTCAGGGTTTAGACCTCCTGAAAGGAGATGTTATGTTACATTTTTTTTTCATTATCTCAGCAACAGCCATCAAACGTTTCTCTTTGGTCTCACCTGGGATGCACTGAATTTGAGGCCTCTCCCAGGTGCCCCCAGACCGACAGCGGATCAGTGGATTGAGTCTCTGCTGGAACCCCTGAGAGCAGTGATAACGCACCACGCTGTCTGTCTCGTAGCGCAGCCGAGGCTTCCCGAAGATGGAAGCATTGCGGACCTTTGGCGGTGGGCCGCATGATGCTGTTGGAATGTGGTAAAAAATCTAAACCGATGCGCCTTACATGTGAATAGTGTTGACTTGAGTCTGCTAAATACGCACATGTGCCTTTCTTGCAGGTGTAGGCCAGGTGGTAGTTGCATGGCACGTCGCTCCAGCGGCCGTCGTCATGCCACACCATCACCACGCAGTCCTCACCGGACAGGAAGTAGCTGTCAGGCTGCCCTTGGTACCAGTTCTCGTATAACTGTACGGACACAGCACAAAATACAAATTCGATTTACATTGAGGTAGTAGATTGTTGAGTCTCCATCTATCATTTTCCTGCAGCATGATAGATATTAGACTCTTAGGTGAACTGAAACGTATCCCAGCCGTTTTAGTGTTAAAGAAGTACAAATTCAACACTGAACATTGAATGAAAACAGTAACATCACCGACTCACCAACGGATTGCCATCAGACCACCTGAAATCCATCTCAATGGTCTTATCGTTCAAGCCCGTCCACTGATACTCTTTGTAGTTGTCTGGTGATGACAAAACAACATAAGAAGGATAATCACTTCTTAAGAACACCAGTGTAAATACAATGCATGGACAAATGAGTGGCGGTCATACTGTTGATGTAGGCTTGCTCCTCGGGGGTCATGATGGAGGCTAGATGGGCACCTTGCACGCGGCAGTGCTGCTCGGCCACCTCCCAGCTCAGACGCTGGCTGAAGTGTCGGTAGCAGAAGCCGTGGAACTTGTCCCAGCCTGGTTCGCAGTTCTCCAGGTCTGGAAAAACAAAAAAACAAAACAAACACAACAAAAAAAAAACAAGAGTGTGGAGTGGGCATCGACTGAGAAATGCCTGATCAAGTAAGCCAAACTTCAGTGAGCTCACCCTGCTCACACAGATCTCCCCCGTAGGTGGGTAAGCAAAGACACTGAATCTGGCCCTCTCGCTCCATGCAAGTGCCACCATTGAGGCATGGTTCCTTAAAGCAAACATCTGGAACACAGAGTGTCGATTCACATCAAACTGCATTAGAATACGCTTTACTTGCCATTTTGGGGGGGAAAAAAACCTCCAGAGATCTCCATTTAGACACATTGATCTTGCCATGTTTTACCATATACATATGAATATAATGGGGTTTTTTTGGTGTTTTTTTTTATTGTTGACTCGTAATCAAAGAAGGACACAAAATCATGTCGCTGCTTGGCAAAAACAAAAACTAAAAACATTCATTTGGTTTGTGCGAACACCAATAAAGTCCTACATAGAAATAAATACTCCTCATGGAAAATCCTTAGACAAAAAAAGTCTATTCCGAAATCATTCCCTCTTTCATTTTCTATACAATCAGAATATTGCTTTACGTGCATGAACCACCACATTTACAACAACATTGTTCTTCTAAACATGTGAAAAGAGAGTTAATTTCAAGAGGACATTTTCGCCCAATATGAAATTCAACAACCAAATAAATATTTGGTGAATTGCGCGTTTCTGAAAACCCGTGTGTGGACGCAGGGTTCTGGATTTTGCCAGATTATGATGGCAATTCAACCAAGTGACATCATTATGCCCTCGCACTGGGTTTCTCCGCCCATGCTGGTGAGAGAGACGAGGTGAATCACATTCGCCACAATTTCAAGTCTTCAGATAACATTTAACAGAGAGACGGGGTACACTCTGGACTGTTCACATTCCATGCACATTCATACCTATGGGCTATTTTAGAGTATTCAGTCAACTTGAAAGACATATTTTGGGAAAATAGGAGAAAGCCCACACAAGCACAAAATACAACCTCAGACTCAAAACCAGAACCTCAGAACTGTTAAGCAGACAAGCTAGTTACTAGCCACCATGGTACCAGAGAACCGTTTTCAAAATTGTGAAGAAAAAAAATGACATAGTATGTCTACTTTAGAATATGAGTGAACAATCAAAAACGATCAAAACAGATGTCACATTTAACATATTGTCCAGGATCCCCTGTTGAGCTACTTGCAGACTGTGATCAGACATTTAAACATGAGCTGACAGACATATCACTGTATTATAGGACGATACTTCACAGAAGTCAAAGAGCAGAGAAGAAAACGTCACATGTAACAAGACTGGACAGTTAGCCAAGCGTCAGATGGAGGAGTTTCCCAGTTGAGTGGAAGAGGGGGAAAACGTTTTTGGTTTTTTTGAGGAGGGATGAAAAACAATGCAACAAAGACATAGAAGTACAAGGCAGGTCGGAGGCAGGCTTGGAGGTTTTAGTGCGTTGTCAGGAAGATGAGGACGGTTAGGCCGAGGAAAGTGACGTTAGTGTTACCTGCGACTTTGACTTTACCGGCTGCTGCAGCTGCCGCCGTCTTCTCGTTGGGCAAAACGTGGTCGGTGGTAACCTGGGTGGGGTTGTCGTCCGGTTCAAGTGTCGTCGTCGATGTCCAGGTCTCGGATGTCCCTCGGAAGACGTCGGGAGAGGCAGCGGTCGGCGGACTCCAGGTGCGCTTTGACCGCCATGTGGTTGGCCGAACCGTGGAAGAGACGGACGAGGATTTGGTGCTGATCTCTAAATCCTTCAGAGACTCTTGCGGTCCGGTGGTGGTAGTCAGCAGAGCCCAGTGGGACGCCTCGGAATCGTACGGTAATACGGTGATCTCATCAAATGCCAGGTCGGTGGAAGAAGTGCTGTCGTCAAGCGCTGTCGTAGTTTCTTGAGCTTCCGCCTCAAAGAGTGTGTTTGCTTTCTCTTGAAAGGATGGAGTAACATTTTCTGCAAAGGTCGAGGTTATTTTAGCTTCTTTTTCGAATATTCCTGATTCCTGTTCATGCTCGGCCGGTGTTGTTGTATCTCTGTCAAAGCTTTGGGCGATAGTAGAAGTCTCGTCAAATCTTTGCCCTACTTTTTCAACGTTTGGCATAGATTTGGCCTCTTCTTCAAATATTGGAATGAGAGCAGTTGATTCTTCAGGGTTTGATATAGCTTTAGTGTCCATTTCTAACATCTGTGTGACTGTAGGTCCTTCTTTTGGGGTTGGCGTGGCTTCTTCGTTCAATTTTTGACTTCCTTTTTCAATAGCTTCAGCTTCTTCTTCAAATATTGTCGTAACAGTCATTGATTCTTTGGGGTTGAGCGTAGCCTCAAATTCAAACATCTGCATTAATGTTGGTCCTTTTTGGGTTACTGCACCTTTGGCATCGTCTTTGAAGATTGTTATAACTTCTGTTTCGTCTTTTGGGCTTAGCGTGACTTGAGGCTCTTCTAATATTGGCGTTACTGCAGATCCTTCCGAGTTTTGTGCCGCTTCATCCTCTTCGAACATCTGTGTTACAGCAGAGCCTTCTTTTGGGATTCCAAAAGCTTTGGCGTCTTCTTCAAATACCGGTATATCTGTATTTTCATGTTTTGGGGTTAGCGTCGCTTCAGCTTCAAATAACATTGTAGCTGTAGATAATCCTTTTTGGGTAACAGTATCTTTGGCCTCCTCATTAATTGTTGTTGTCACTTTAATTTCCTGAGGTGGTACAGATGCCGTAGCCTCCTCTTCAAATATCGCTATGTCTGGTTTGACCGTAGCTTCAATCTCTTCCTCGATTGTGAATGGGATGGGAGGTCGTGCTATCGGGTTAAGCGTCGCTACCGCCTCCCGCTCAAATGTTGTTGGTGTGACTTGAGCTCCATCTTTGGGATTTGGGGTCACTTTAACTGTTTCGTTGAGAATTGTAACTTCATTTGTTTCCCCGCCAACATTACCGCTGGGTGAAAAATTCCATACAAAGCCTTTGGAAACAATAGCTTGATCTTCAGTGGTATCTTCATCAGTCTTCGGTTCGGTAGTTGGATCAAGAGCGATGTGCCCTTTAGTCAGTGCAGGAAGTACATCGGGTTCGAGTCCACTTGCCTCCTCATAGCTCACGGTGGAGCTGTCAAAGAGTACTGCATTACCTGATGGTCGATACAGTGCTGTCGGTGAGTCTGTCGGCACCTTGGAGGACATCTCGGGAGCGTCGGTGGTGGGCGAGCTGACACTAAAACGGGTAGACGTCGTTGGAACCAGCTGTTTTTCATCACTTTCCATGCTGTCGCCAATTTCCAAACTGGTGCTTCCCTCCTGCATGGAAACAGACTCCTTCAACTGTGATGGTGTCGAGAGATATTCAGAGCCCAGACCGGGAGAGTGCTTTGATCCGGGCAGGGTGGTCGGATCTTGGGTGGTTGGCAAAGACTCAGTAGGAGTGTGGCTGGTTGAGGCAGAAGGTGTTTGGTGTGTGCTGGACCCTGACTTGGGTATGAACTCGAAAACGGTGACTTCCTGACGACTTTCTGGAAAAAGAGACACTCAAGTTGCTGCTAACACACCAGCGGTAACGCATTGGTATACTCTGACGCTATTGAATTCTTACCTTGAGAAGTATCGCCTGAGCCGCTCACAGGGATCAACAATGAGGAGAGATCCGCTGGAGTTTCAGTTGTTGTTGCAGGCTCTTCTTTCTCCTTGGGGTCCAGAGTTACGGGAGGAGTTTCTAGAATCTCCTCTTTAGTCTCATATTCATAACTCTCGGTGTGCATACTGTTCAAATCCAAATCCTGCAGCAATTTCACTTTTTCAAATGACCGCGTGCTCTCTTTGGGGATGTTGTCTGTCAAGTTCTGGGTCTGGGTGGCATTATCATCATGGAGACTCGTTGTGCTTTCTAATTCGGATAACTGGTCAGTAAAGTTCTGATATGGATCTTGGCTGTTGTCAAATGTGGACTGGAATGAAACGTTTTGAGGAGAATAGTACATTTCAGTGCTTTGAATAGTGTTATTTAGTGCTGTCGTATGTCCAGAGTCATATTTTTCTTCTGGAGAAGAGGACGTTCTGTCAAAAGGTCTTAGGTTCTCTGAAGCATCCGTGGTGGTCAAAGGAGGCTCAGTTGTATTGGACAGTAACCTCGGCTGCTCTTCAACCACGCTTCCATTCGTGGGAGGGCCCGAGAAAAGGGGGATGGTTTCGAGAAAACTCTGAACCTCCCGCTCAATTTGTTCTGAACTTTGCCCAAGTGGAATTTCTTTGTCTTCGTCCATTAAGATGACAACTTCTTGTTCAAAGGTGCTCGGCTCGGGAGTGCTTGTGATGTCCATGGCAAAGTCAGTCGGTGTTGTTCCACTGCCTGCAGATGTGACAGATGAAGGAAAAAAAAAAATCAACACAAACACGTATGTTTTCTAAATGATTGAATGTTTTCTTCAGCGTTGCCCTCAAACACTCAAACACAATCCATTCCGGAACAATGTTCAAACATTCGTTATTCCAGTTAGTTTTACTTGGTTTCCAAATGTCAGTTTGTGGAAAATCAGAAGTTACAAAAATGTTCAAGTTTTGAGGGTACAATGCAGGTTTTAGTCCTGTCTTTTGGTCCACACGCACCTCTGAAACAATAAACGTCGTACAAGCTGGACGGCTCTGGGAAGACCGTTTGGTTGATGAAGGGATACACAGTCTTGACACCCGCCTGGGGACCTCCGCAACGCTCTCTCGGGGTCCTGATGGGGTAGCGCACGCTGCCGTCAGAAAGCCAGCCGGGGCTGCAGTTGTCCAGACCTTCGCTCCAGGCCAGGTAAAGTTGCGCCGCCGAGGCCAGCTGAGCTCCCGAAGCCCTGCAGTGTGAGCGGGCCCCTTGGAAGGACAATTGCTGTGGGACGGGGTCGTGGAACACCTCCCCTATAAATTGAATGTTAGAAATGATCCAAAATGTGATCCTGGAAAGGAATAGGGTGTGCAGGTCGTACCATGCATTTCTTCTACGTAGCAATAGACGTCAAACTGATCCTGTGGATTCATCATCCCGTAGTTTCTCACTCCTGGTTCCCCATCCATGTCTCCATAGCAAGGTTCACGAGGTGTTTGGATTGGGTACCTAAGAAAGTGGTGCAAAGGCGGAAACGATCACCCAAGTAATTCTGGCTCACTGATTCTCAAATGAGGGTTCGAATATCGGCTTCAACCTTCCTGGAGTTGACATGTTCTCCCCGCACTAGTGAGGTTCTGGGTACTTCTGCTTTCTCCCACATCCCCAAAACATGGACATTCATTGAAATAGTCTCCCGTTGGAAATGCGAATGGTTGTTGGTCTACAGGTGCGCGAACGATTGACTGGTGACCACACCGGCCTCTCACCCAAAGTCAGTTGGGATAGGCTCCACCTCTTACGCACAACCCGAACGAGGACAAGCGGAAAAGTAAACGGATGGATGAATCAGCAGCCAAACATACCTGACAGTCTGGTCTTCTAGCCAGCCTGCGTCGCACTGCTCGTAGCCATCAAAGTAAGCCGCCCGAAGCTGGCTAAGAGTCGCCATTTGGGCCCCGACGGTCTCGCAAGCCCTCTTGGCCTGATGGAAGTTAAGTGCATATCGACCCATGGCATCCCGATAATGAAATACCACACCTAGACACAAAAGCGTGCAATATCAACCGGTGACTTTCAAGAAGTTGCCAAAGGTACTCAGTGTGTAGACTCTGGTAAAGCATTATGTAAAGCAGTCTGGTTTTTTTGTTTGTTTGTTTTCCCAGGTCAGACAGAGCATTTTTGAAGGCCATAGATGGGAATTTCTTGCGTCGCTGAATCTGTTGTTGGTAATGCTCCCTCGTTCATCTTCTTCAATGCTGATTCGGTGCCTGTTTTTTTCCCCCTGCCTTATGTTGATTTCACCGCTATCTAAAAGTAACAAGCCTATTTTAAAAAGTAAGGAGTATAATCGAGATACCTGATTTCAAAAATAGGGGTTTAGCTGTCAAGCGATTAAAAAATGTGTGAGATTAATTAATTAGAGCCAGTAATTAATCGATCTAATTAATCGATATTTTAATCTCATCTAAAAATTACTGAGAAAACCCCAATTTTCATTTTAAATTCATTACATTATTGGGCCAGATCAAAAGATAAAAGAAAAAGTGGTATTATAAAGTATTTATTGTTTTTCAGCAGACTTGGACAGATGCAGTCCTATCCATTTACTTTCTGCTGTATTTGAGATTAGTCAAAACTTTAGTTTCGACCACGAGGAGGAATATCACTGTTTTGTTTGTTTTTGGAAACCTCCAAAGAATTACAAAATAAAAATAAAATAGAACATCAGGTCCTTAAAAAGTGCTTAGGTTAACATATCAAAAACAGTAAGAACAATTTTCTGAGCAATACAAGTACTCAACACTGAACTTGCTTCAGATAATATACAAAAAATAAAACAGACCCTTAAACCACAGTGCTGTAAATTAGCACTTCAGATATAACACTGTTCATCATGACAAACTAAAAGTGATGAAATAAACATCAATCACTTTGAGTAGTCTACAGAGGACACATCAACTATGCCTTGTATGTGGGGTGTTCTTGAGTTTAGTTTGCCGAAGAGCTTTGCTACGTATGGCTCGCTCACTATATTGCTAATGCTTTCGATGCTAACGTTAGCTGTGGCTGCACTCACGACTGGGTACTTTGCATTGATGTGGGAGGCTAAATTTGAGCTGCTTCGGTGGTACGCAAACTCCTTCTTACAAATTAGGCACAACACTCTACCTTTATCAACTGTGCCGTCAGGGCGTTTTTGGAATGTAAATTTTCCATTAATTGTGCCGAGAACTCTCACGTGCTGGTCCATTTTCACCTCTCCACTCCTCACCGCTGCTTACTAAACCCTCCTAACTCCAATGGGAGCCTATCAGCTTCGGCTAAACAAGCCCCCAACATAATGGCAGCCAATCAATGTCCGCTTCAGGCTGTAACTGACAGTTGTTTCCTCACACTCAACAACTCGAACACAGGAAGCCAACACATAAAAAGGGATATTAGAAAAAGCCAACCCACCTACAGAAACAATAAAGGCAGAGATTAAAAATTAGATTAACGCAATTTAAAAAATTTAACGCGCTGTAATTAATTAATCGCAACTAACGCGATAATTCGACACCTCCAGTTTCAAAGTACCAAAATCATTACAAAAAAACATTTCCAACCACAGTTTTTTCATTACCTTTGACCTTGAGTTGGACAATGTCGCTGGTGTCCTGCAGGCCTTGCTGCACCTCGCAGCGATAGTGCCCCGAGTCACTGGAGCGGGTTTCCAACAGCCACAGTGACAAATCTTCGGGCGAGGAGCGGTAGTTGAGCAAATCGGCACGACCTCTGTATGTCTCGTTGACTTTCACCCTGCCGCCCTGCGCCACCAAGATTTGCGTCTCGGTCCTGCCGGACATCAGTGTCCACTTGACCCGCGGCAGCGTGAGAGGCGACGAGGACGCCGAGCAGGGGATGATGATGGCTTGGCCAAGCGGGGCGTAAAGGACACCCGAGTGGGAAATGTTCACCCGCAGAGGCGTCTGGACATCGTCTGGAAAACCAACACGGAATGTGAGGATTCTTTTTTTACAAAATATTGATGCTAATGGTCAAGAATTACTCACCATGGGCAAACGGGAACCGAGTAGGAAAGGCCAGAGACAAATGACAAAGTACACCGAGCAGTGCAATGATTCTGCGGAGACAACGACAACCATCATTCAGGGTAGGAAGAGTGCGTAAAAATAATAAAGACACATTATTTCTCCTTAGCGGTTTCGACTTTCCAATTTCACACATGTCTAAACTTAAAGAGCTGTTGCTTCAGGTAGCCTGCAAAAACCTCAACACGGAGGCCCTTAATATCTGCTACTAAACTCAACCTCAAACCACAAGCAATGATGATATACATCCAGACAAAAACACCAAAATCAAGCAATCTTGTAACCTCGAACCCAAAAGATCAACATAGTAACCTGAAAGGTTCGGATCTTCGGTCCGGCTTCGGATTAAATTTGACCGATGTGTCAAACTGATAAGATCAACCTTTATGAGATTAACCCTCATGCAGTATTTTTAAGTGGCTGCATGAAGGGTATTACGTCCCAAAAATGTCCCTCTTCCAATGTGCCACAACTTTTTTCACTTTTAATTTTTTTACCACTTTCAACCCCTCAAAATGTTCAGTGGGAATTGGCCAAGACATAGATATACATCCTATGCAAAATTTCAGCTTCGTGGAGTTATTTTTCACTGTTTTGTCTGTGGTGTCCATTTGTCCAACAGTCCAAAATCGTCCAAAGTGTCCGAAATGTCCAATTTTGGGATAATTACTGCATAGGGGTTAAAATGGCTTGTGGCTGGGGTGGCACCATTGAGGGTTCAACTTTTTGGATTGTTAAGAACAAGTCTGAATTTTTTTTGCGGGATCTTGTAAACCATGTTCACGCTCTGCAGGTCAAAGAAGGTATACCAAAAAAAAAAAGGTCAAGGTGTGCAAATGCTTGCCACTGGGGTGGTAACTTCTTAGGTTCAACTTTTTAGACCCTTGAGGACGGTACCTAAAGGTTCCTTTGTGGACCTGGAAAAACAGGCGCTCATTTTGCATCTTGACAACCAAATTTGGCCCATGGGTCAGTCCCAAAAAGATCAAGCACAGAACGGCAAAAGAAAAAAATGTTACAGCCAATTTCTCCTCTGGGAACTGAGAACGATGGATCGCCGAGAGCATCCTTCCATGGGAAATTACTGCATTGGCCATTGGAAATTGGACCATCACTGAAAACCAAAGACTGAAATAAACATTATGCTTGGAAGTTGTGTATCAAGAAAATTGCTCAAGTGATGATTTAGTGCATGGCCACTGTACGCGGCTGAATTCTGCCCGGTAGAAAGCATTCCCACAAATCGAAAAGGAAGTCTTTAACGCATTGAAATCATCCGAGAGACTTGTTAGGTGCCTTCGGAAGGTGCTGCTTTTTTGTTTCGCAACTGCTATTTGAGGGACAAAAAAAAATTAAATGCATTGCGACTCAAAAGGCCTGCATATTCAAACCGTGTCTTGACGAGCTTGGACTGCAGCGTCAGGGGAAAAAAAAAAAAAAGTTTGGTTTCCAAGCGCAGGCTCTTCCTGACCACAAGCCACGCAGCATCCTCGTCCAGCGGCACCCTACCACAACTCTGTCACCAGTCTGGCCCTGTTATTAACCCTCCCGGCAGCTGGGGGGGGGGGGGGGGGGGGCGTATGCTTGCGGTGCCCTCGTACAGCCTCCTGTTCATTTATCATTGAAGAAGAGCTGCTCACACACGTGCACACCAGACTAATTACACTTTACGATCCCAAGTCTATTCTCTGCTGTAATAATAGACGGCCATCTTCCACGCACTGTTATGTACTGGATTGTCATCGAGAACGGCACGAGCCTTTTTGGAGGAATCCTGGGAATGAGCTTGGGATTCCTTCAATGTAGGACGCATGGAGGGACCAGTGGAATGATTGGGCGATGATATACCAATAATGATCCAGGTAGATCGTCCAGGTAGATCGTCGATGGGCGGGTAGATGAATGGATGCATTGACACTTAGACAATCAACCGATGAATTAGTTTCCACAACTTTATCGACTGATTTGATTATAAGTGCCCAATAATTGACTGACCATTTGAATTTTTTTCCCGATTATCATTCAAATTGCATTGCCTTACAATAAATGCGAATTTCGTCTTTACAGTCGATATAAAGTCGACACGCCCCTGTTTGAATGCCTCATTTAGAAAATATAGCTCGATCAGTTCGGCGTTTGGTTGATTGGACCGTTGGTAAAACAGTGGCGAAAGTGACCATTGGTTAGTGGGAACAGTAGTGAAGAGATGTGAGCGACATCCCAATCAGATCAGTGGACAACAAGCAGCGATGAAGTTGACTTTTCAACTGCTTTGGCCCTCAAAGGCGCTCATTGAGGGCCAAATAGTTGTTCTAGTGTGCGTTCCCCGGCCAGCTGGGTGGGCCGTGAGCGCCCTTCACAATTAGTATGCTCTGCAAGAAAAGGGAGAAAGAAAGGGACGGCAGCTGCATACCACTGTGCTGTACAAAAAAAAAAAAAAAAGCCAAAGCTTAAAACGCCTCCGGGTGGAAATGAAAGGACGGTCACTGGCACACTTGCTTGCTTTTTTTTTTTTTCCTTCCCTCCTCCATTCTTTTTCTTCTTTTAAAATTACAGACAGTACCTTCCATTGCTTACGAGATCTGATTGCGGTGCCTTCTTTTGCATCACTTTCACTTCGGGGCCCACACAGCCTGTCTCCAAATCAAAATGGTGCGCCACGGAGGGCCTTTTTAAAAGAGTGGAGCTGCCACATGATGAATAAACGAATCACAATGATGAAACATGGAGGCATTTTGCACAAGGCACTAGTTCTAAAGGGGGGAGTGGCAACTTTCCGAGAAAAAACGGCAATACCACATTATATATATATATGATGTTCAAGTAAATTGAGACAAACATAAACTCTGCTGCGCTCACTTTCACTTGACCACAGGCCAGCGGACCATCAACTGTCCTCCCTTTTCGCTACCTTGCTACCTGCACATTAGGCTGCCTAGAAGGGAGGAAAGGGCCCTATAAATCATAAGAGGTGCACTCAAGACTAAAAAGAGGAAGCTTGCGTGATTTCTTGCCGCCCTGCAGGGCAACATTGCACTTGGGTACAGGACACGCTTTCAAAACGGGCTCACCCAAAACTTTTTCGGTTCAAACACAATGACCACTAAAAAAAACACCCAAAAAAACGTGAATTTATGAATTCTACTGTGTTTCTTTTCTACCGTTACGACTGACCACATCTGAAGGAAAAAAAAGGGGTTGGGGAGAGAAGTAGGAAGGAAAGAAGTTCAGAACTAAGGATGGAAGACTGAATGAATGAAAGAAGGCGAGAAGGTGGAATAGAACAAAGGAAAGAAAGAGGAAGGAATGAAGGAAGGAAGCAAGGAAACAAGGGTGTATCGAGGAAGGAAGGGAGGATGTGACAAAGATGTATGAAAGAATGAAGGGTCTCCACAAAAAAAACACATTTGGCCTTGAGACTAACACTGGTATTGAAACTTTCTCCCTTTTAAAGTCGTCCTTTTTAAAATGCAAGTGAACTTTGTTGGATTTTTTTTTTTTTTTTTGGGTGCAGATTCCGATCCTCGGTTTTTCCAGAGCGCACCAGGTTCCGTGACAAATAGATTTACGGACACAAAGCCATCTTTGATTAAAATGCATTGTTGACCAGTGGAGTACTGTAATAAGTGCAAATTTCCCCAATGTGGGACGAATAAAGGTTAGCTTATCTTATCTTACTCAACACCCCCCACCCCCCACCCCCCCAGTTTGAATGTGACATTTTGCAATTTGACCTGCAACATAGCTGGATGTTCCAAATGAATTTGAGGCTATCACTGGGGGCGCATTTTGTCACCCAAGCCACACTTTGGAAAGCTCTCCTTTTTTGTTTTTTCCTCCATCCAAATGAATGGAAAGTGATGCACTACAGACCATAGTCAGGGACAGGAGGGAGGGAAGAAAAAAAAACTTCCCCTAACATTTGGAACACAATGAAAAGTAAAGAGCTGTCTGAACATATTTAAAAATAGAACCACGAGCAAGCAAAATTATGTGCAAACGATATTTTATCCACTTGATCTTTCAAAGCTTGCACCATCAACAACGATCAGAAGAGCCTACCGGAGGGGTTGAAGCTGCATCGCGTCACCGGCGTGAGGTCCCCGCGTCTCTTTGCTGCAGTGCGCTCTGAAGAATGAAAGGAAGAAAAAAAAAAGTGCGTGTAGAGGGGTGGTGGGGGGGATTTGGTTGCACCGTGCTGCAGGTCCTGAAAAGGGAGCTGCGACCCACTCGACGCGCCCCGGGAGTGAAAGAAGAGAGAAGCAGTTGAAAGTCAACAAAACTGCCCACTTTTTCTTCTTGCGCATGCTTGTCAAGCAGGATGATGGGGCGGGGGCGGGGGGGGGGGGGTGAAAAGCATCAAGCTGATGTCTTTAGAGTGGCCTTTTATATGAGGTTTTCACCTCGAAGGGAGGACATACACAAACGCAGTATGTATACAAAAGTGTGCACTTTGGAGTTTTTGGGAGTCCTTATTGTTTTCTTTTGGGGGGGGGGGTATGGGGGAGGGGGGCAAGTATTCCCCTGGGGTAAAAAATAATCCCAAAATATCAAAAAGGTTTGTGCGCAATCACAATTTTTGCTCCTGAGCAACTGTACTTGCTTGCCGTACCTCAACATGTCCAGCAGAGGGCACTTTGGTGAAGATAGGAAAAAAAAGTTGTTCAAAGTGTGCCGAGCGATGACGTACACGTCATAATAATTCACTGGCAAAAGTGTGGGTGTTTAAAGCGCTCGCTGGGAAACACGCGCCCTACATGCGTGTGCTAGCTTAAATATTTAAACCACATCACCGCAATAAAGGCTCCTCGGGCCTGTCTGAGGGGGTCTGCCGTTTTGGTTAGCAACAGAGCTTTTTTTGTATCGTTCGCAGCCTCCCCGTGGTGTACTGAATGGCGCTTTGTGGTGTGCACCTGAGGAATCTCACACCCGCACACCAGCCTGGTGTGGTCCGAGAGGCCAACGTCAAGGCTGACCTGGCGGAAAAGAAGAAGAGCAGCCGTGTGTGTGTGAGCTGGTTTGCTGCCGGCTCCATTTTTGACCGCCGGTCAAAGTGATTTGTGCTGCTTGTTAAATGGAGGCAACATTCAGCTCACTGGGGCAAGATCGTCTTAACAAGATACGTTTCGTACGAAAGGGTAAAACCGGTGACCATTTCTCCACGACCCATCATCCATCCTTGCCGTTACAAATTCATCTGTCCGTCCTCCATCTTTCCAAATATCTACCACCGATTCTTCCTACGACAAAGTCACCCGTCACCCATTTATTCAAGAAAAAAACCCAATGTCTGAAAAGTGCAAGTGAGGCATTTCGGTCAATTTACTTTAAAATTCACAATATACAGGAGGAACAGTGTATCTTACGTAGCAAGCCTTCACCTCATTATCGGCCCATCAACCAAAAAAATCAGGCAGCACGAGAACATACCGCCCGGCTTGGTTTTATCATCTCAACACCCTGCCAAGGTCACGCGCACGCAGGAATCCAACAAAATTAAAACAAACACAAATGAGCTCTCCGAGTGGCATTCAGGCTAGCATGACATTTTCCAACGCAGCCTTCAAATAACTCTGCGATTAAAACGCTGCCCAGTTTAGATCATTAGGTCAGCGACATGACTCCCAACGCAGCAATTTGGTTCTCTCAAAGCATCTTCAGATGTTGAAAGTTGTTTTAGCCAAGTTGGATATTTTACTGGTGCATGTCCAATTCACCTTTGTGTATTCCCAGACCGACACCGAGCCTTTTGGGCCATTTTCCCCTCCAGCAAGAGGCAAAAACGCCTCAAAAGCTACTTTCCGCTGACTGGACAGTTTTATTCCTTCTTGGATGGGAACAAGACGGAGCGGATGAGTGGGATAGAAAGGGGGTGGTCTGGAGGAGGAAAAAAATAAAAATGCTGCCCTCATCGCCACGTTACTGCATCGATGGGCAACGGCAACGAATCCAGACTGTGACGCACTCAATGGCTTTGGCAGCTGGATGCGGAGTCCAAAAATAACTTCATAGTCTCCCAAAAGGTCTTATATTTCTTCGGAATTCATGGAAAAAAGTGAACGAACCGTTCCAGCCTCAAATTATCAGCGTAGTGAAATCTGTATTAACTGTAAGTCAGTATTTCAATTGAGGGTTTCAGATTCATCACCGTCATTCAAGTGGAAGGAGTTGAATACTGTATTGCAAATTACTGACCACTCTGTAGACTCTAGACGTCACTCAGGAACTCTAAGGGGCAATATTTTAAGTCGGCATCATATGAGTCAAACAACATTTTTGAAAAGAAAAACAAAACAAGTGCTGGATCATAAAACCAAGTCAAATTACACAGCCTTTTGACAGTCGTACAGTTAAAGAGAGACATTATCCGCAAGGTATCTATGAAACCAGAACACTAATAGTCCTGTAATATAAGTTCATCACTGCATAAGTCAAATAAAGTCAAACACAAATCTCAGTCAGAGAAAGCTTTTTTTTTTCCTCATCTGGGTTGTACATCAGTCACAACAGAGAACAGCAATTCAAAAATCTCTACGGATGAGTCCTGATGTTACGGCTGAGCATCAGTCACTACAGTAATTGTTTTTTCTTGCTGACACTGAAATAATAATGTGACTTTTTTGTGTGTGTTTATACAAGGAAGAAGGGGTGCATTAACTGGATGCTGGAGGGGGGTATGCAATGTAAAAAAAAAAGTTTTATTGCGAGTGGGCCTTTGATAAAATAATAGGGATTGATTAGCATAACAACGGTGCGGTAATTGGCACTTGAAGGCCAGCAAGCAGCATAATAATTTACAAGCCCAACGCAGTGTTGCTTTACCCCCCTCCCCCCCGGACCCCCCCATACATAATAAACCAATAAAGTGCAGCATTCACTGCAGGAATCCAGACTTGTGGCCATGTTAGAAACGTCAAGTCCAATCCCTTGTCACTTTGTCTCCCGGCAAAAAATTCCTGACTCGTTACTTTTCAAAATGATATGGCTGCCTTTGGTTTTTAAAAGCGGCGTTAAGTTTTACCGCGCAGTAAACAAGAAAAGGAAATACACCAAAAATAAATGAGAGCAGCCGCAAAGGATTGTATTTGTTTTGTCAAATACACGTGAACATTCAAGTCAGACTGCTCGACTTGGACAGAGAGATTCACTGCGCATGAATTGGATAATTTAGTCATGACATCACAACATCCAGTCCATTTTAAGCAAATCATCCTGCGACGTGTACCGTCCAGGCTCAGTACCAGTAGGACCGCTGGTGCTTCCTGTTCTCCTGGATGCCCATCTTCTCCATGACTTCCTCCTCAAGAGTCTTCAGGGAGGGCGCGTAGGTCTTCTCCAGCGTGTCCTCTGGACTGGTGTCTTTAGGACCATCTAAAACAAACACCACATTTAAGAGAGTGGCAATCCAAAGAGTATCCCCCTCCACCGGTGTCCTCACCTTTCCACTGCTGAGGCACAATGCCGTCTGGCCGCTCCACCACCGGCTTTGGGATGATGCGACCGGTCCGAAGCGACACTCGAACCCGCTCGCCCTCCTCGGTGAACCTCCACTCCACCTCAGTCGGCTTTCTGTAAAAGCGAAGGGCGGGTGGAGAAGGAGCGCATCATTCAGAGAGCATAGAGACAAAGGCCAATCCTGAATGGCTTGCCACTCTGTGGCATGCGGCGTGACCTGTCGGCGGGGTCGACGAGGCGGATGTCCTGCAGCAGGAGGGGAGCCTCGCTGGCGATGTAGGTGCCGCGGTAATCGGCGCTTTTCCCGATGTATCTGTAATGCTTCCATGGAAAGTGACAGTTCATTCAAAATGTGAATGAATGATTGCTGGAGGTGCAACGATTCATGAACTCATGGCTTATCAAATGAATTGGCAATTATTTTGGATAAATCGATTAATCGGTTGGATAATTATTATGTATTTTTTTATGCTGGGAATTTCAGCCTCTCAACAGTAAATACAGTAATATCCAATTTCTCTAGTACTCCATGAAAGCAGACTGTTCCTGTGTTTTGATTGTTAATGATTGTGTTACGGACCAAATCGGTAAGCGAATCATTTGTGCAATTTCTACCCTGTCAATTTGATATCATGTCCTTTCTGAAATTAACACCTTTTTCTTGGATCTGATTCATCAATGAATCGACCACATTATCAACAGATTAATCAACCATTATAATAATCATTAGTTGCAGCCCTAAAGACTGAGATGATTTTTCAAAAACCAACCAATGCATGCTTACTGTGTTCAGACCCTCCACTATGACCCAGTTTCTGCGTCTGAAGACCTGGGTGACTTTCCCCTGTTTGCCTTTGTCCTTCCCAGACAGAATTTCCACCTGAAGGACACAAATAGGTGAAATACTGAATTTTGTGACAAACGAATGGATTAACTGCATTCCCATTCAAAGAATAAATGAAACTCACGACAAATTCACTGTTTGCGAAATTATAAATGCAAACACAGTATTTATGTAGTCTTACCCCTCAAAAATGGTACGATAATTAGATTTGGTGCTAATTATAATACTACATGAGGATTTCTTTAAGCAACACAAGCATTCATTGGACAGCAGCAGCAGCTACAACACTATAATACTTTGATAACATTATTATTGTACCTCATCTAGTATTTGGTCTTCCCTTTTTTTTTAAATGGAGAAATTGAAAACAATTTGAAGTTACATATCGTCGTTGGACAATGCCCATTTTATTGATAACAAATACTATACTGTATTTGGAAGACACCTTTTTTAAAGTCATATTATTCACTTGTAACAGTACTCTTACTACTCAGATTAAAACCACTTTTGGGCTCACCGTGTCCCCTCGCACCACAGACCAGTCCTCGTTGGCGATGGTCTCCACGAACACCTTGTTCCGTCTCTTGCCTGGCGGATTAAGACGCTTGGCAGCCGCGGTCCACGGCCTGTTGGTGCCGTAGCGGTAGTCCTTGGGCACCACCACCCGCGCGGCCATGGAGAGCACCGCCGTCAGCCTCATGATGCCAAACGGCCTCTATCCGGAGGAACTGTGGCATGAATGGTAGTAGCTATTGAGCAGTTAGCCGAGAAGCTCAAGGGAGAGACGCTGCGGCTACGCTAACGTGAGCGCGTCGATAAATTGTGAATCAAGTGTCGTCATCCGTTCCACCGTAACCTTGCACATTCGTACAGGATTAAAATTGACACCAAATAACATTCTGGAAGTAAATAAAACGCATCGAATAGGTGTACGTGAGTCTTACCTTCTTCTCAATGTCACGCAACGTGAGGAAGAGGCCTAAAACGCAACAGCGCCACCTACAGGACTGGAAGATCATATGCGCGCATGCGCAGTACCCAAACTCTGTCCCTGCAACCATTTTGGCACTTCCTGAACTGATACAATGGATCCCGATTTATACTGTATACTGTATAGCACTTTCACAATTTTACTTCACATGTATCTAAACAGCCTGCAGTTAAACATTTTATAGATCTTCAAGGGCAATTGAAACACATTAAAAAGATAGACTGCATATTTAACTGTTCAATTCATACAGACAACGCTAAAACAAGAGTCTTAGTAATAAACATGTTTATTAAATGGACCAGCAGCTACAATATTAAACTAAAGCGCAGCATATTAAAACAACGGGGGGAGGTGATAGCAACAATTACACTCAGAGAACAAATCAATCAATTCGACGTGTACTTTAAACCGCAGAGTGGAAAACGATGCATGATGTGCGCCAAGGTCACGTTTTGACCATGTTATATACAAAATTATTCTTTTTTTGTTCTTTTTCTTTGCTTGCTCCCACTGGGCTCACGTAGCGGTGGAGAGTTGTGAACTAACGACGACGTCACACATTAACCCTAACATAAATCACTCCTTGTTTAGAACTTCACAATGTTGTTCAACATAAGACTTGTACATAAGTACACTGGGGTTGGGGGTGGTCGTGGGGGGGGCAGGATGTGAAACGTAAGACTCAAATTCCAGTTCAGCAATTTTGGAGATCAAAAATGATTTTTTACAAGGTTTCACCATTAAAAACAAAACAATTTAAGTGTATACCGTATTTCTGAGAATAGTGGCCACGGTGGAGCCTGAAGTTACCCAACTGCAAAAGGTGAAGAGGTCCATTTGTGTGGAGATTGCAATATACGTCTAGTCAAAGTATACTTTTAAGCTGTATAAAAATTATTAGTAGGCAGGCTGGCCCAACTTACAAGCTGTGGGATGTCAACATGGCTGCACTCAACATCATTGCATGACCACACAGAACATGAGTCGTCGTAAAGAAGCCAGCTCCACGTCACGCAGTCGTCTTTCAAAACCACTCTCAATTTGAACTCGCTTAAAACATCCACCAAGACTCTGCGCTCTTCGGTTATTCGAGAAAGGTGTTTGCTTGGCCAACCGGGTCACTATTTGAGGAAATACGGTACGCGTGAAAGATGAAAAAATGAACGCAAATGCCGTCAAATGGTCACAATGACATCATCGACATTTTTTTTTTTTGTTTTGTTCTGATCGCATTAAATGGTGGTTAAGATGAACTTGAAGAGTGTTAACTTTTGAAAGGGTGTAGTGGGCTGTACGCTAACATGGCCCGAGCATGCGGGAATGTCTTTCAGCTTCAGACTATGACCGCGACACACAATTCTCCGAAGTATTAACATATCAAACGCTAAAATTGTCGCTCTGAGACAGGGTCTAAATATATATATGTATATATATTTATATATCATATGTTCAATACACAATCAGATGTTAAATTATTCACACGTGGGCACCCTCAATGAGCACAACACCACCAAAAGGAAGCAACCAAAGATCACCGTACACCGGACAAGACCATGTTGAATGGCAGGCTTTCCTGAACACAAAACAAAGGGCCTCTTGTGTTGAACGGCAGGGTTTCCCCAAAACAAAGTGGGTGCCTATCGTCTTGGGAGTCTTCGTTGTTTATTTGAAGTAAACATTTCGTGTTTATATACAGTTGTAGGCCGATGTTATGGCAATGCTTTGGGAAACCCCGGTTAGGTAAACGGGACATAAACTTAAATATCCGCCGAGCAGCTCATGTAAAACAACCGGAAGTAAAACACTTAAATTTAAAGCTGACAGCATGAGTGAAAATGTTTTTTTTTCTCCCTCTCTCACCATATACAGTAAGTATTACAATATCCATAATTGAAGACCATTTTCAAATCTTGAGTTACCCTTTGTTTGTTATTTAGATTTGACACCTGGCATCCACTCCGTGTAATTACTTAATTGCACTTGGAAATAAAAAATATGTACACACCAAAATCCCCATTTATAAACGAGCCCCAAACAGCTCAATTGGTTTTGAAATCCAATTGTTATTATTCCTATTGGGATATATGATATCCCAATTTGACAAATGAACATTTCTTTGTCTCACCATACAAACGCTTCTTGTTGTTGTTGAAAATATTCATGGATCTTGTGAAATCGTTTTCCTGCACCTCAAGGCGTCTACGCTTCTGTTCCAGATGAGAAGCATCGACGGGTTCTTGTCTCAAGAGGCAAACGTTAAGCACTCTCTGTCACGTTCTGCGGGTGGGGAATTTTAAGGGAGCAGTAGGGGAACACAAAAACACATGATTACTGCTGATATTTTCGCCTTTAGAATGAAAATCAGGGCTTTGGCGCCATCATGTGGCATTCTAGGACATTTCCAAACCAGCGACTGAGTTTTCCGGAAATAATGGAGGGGGAAGTTAAGAAAAAGAAAATTCTGAAAATGTTTGCATTCGTGCATGCAGAACTGTGCAGGGGTGGGGAACAGAAAATATGAAAGTCCTGCTCTGTGCTTAATGATGTGCAAGGGGGGGAGATGGATGCAAAAATGATTTACTGCCATCTCCAGCGTGGTAGCGCTCTCGCAACAATTTACCTTATCTGCCATTTGTTTTCCCGGCGCTGCGGTATTTTCCTCGGGCGCGGCCACGTCATTGACCTTGCCCTCCGTCTTTGCGTTGTCTACGTCAGAAGCACCCTCGGCATCCGCGTCCTTCGGCCGCTTAGGCGACACCTGACAGAGACCGCGCAGGCTGATTGTCCATCTTTTTTCCACTTGTTTGATAAAAGCCATCAAAAGCCCTGATTTTTGGATGCCCCTGAAAGATTATCTGAAGTGATTATCCCGGGCTGTTGTGTGCTCCCAATGATTTTTTTTTTTTTTGCGCCAATGTGCTCAATCAAAAAAACTCCGCCAGGTCTCACAAATCAGTCTTTGTTCTACAGCAGTCTTCGGGGTTGATGGGGGAGACTTACAATACACATAAGTGCAGTAATCACAGTCAGTGACCCCCCCCCCCCACCGCGGTCTTTCACATTTTAAGAATCAGGAAAGGGGAAAACGGTGTTGTGTGGGGTCTCTCATATTGTAAAAAGAGGTTCCGATGTTAGAAATGACACTCACCTCCGCCGACTCGTCCGCCTTACGCTTGTTTCCTCCTCTGTCGTTCTTCTCGTCAATGACCAGGGCACCCTCGTCCTCGTCGCTGCTCCCCTCCGCGTCGGCTTTCTCCGAACCGGCGGCTTCTTCGGACTCGTCGTCCTTCTTTGATGACTTTGAGCATATTTGCGCTCATTTGTAATAATTAAATATTACGCGCGGGCCAAGTGGAAAAGAGCGGCGTCTCACCTTGTAGCCTTCATGCGTGACGGTGGGGTTGTTCTCAATCTCCCAGAGGCCCTCGGCGAAGCCTTTCCTCTTGTTGGCTTTTCCGAACTTCTCTTTGCACTCGTCGTATGGGAACAAGTCCTTGGCCCCGAGGGATGCCCTGAAACACCAAATGCTGTCAAACCCTCGTTGTGTCTACTGAGAGTAACAATTTAACAACCTGTGTGTAGATGTTTTGCTGTGTTCCAAGGTGTGTTTGCCTCATAAGGAAATAATGTAAAATTGATCTACTGTCATAATAAAGCCCTTGAACTTTTGTTTAACTCACCAGTTCACTGTTTTGGAACCAGTCCTACGCAATAATAGCACTATATTCCTTTGGCACAATCTTTTTGTCAAGGAATCCAAAGCCGATAAGGCAGGATAAAAAGATGAGTCGCTGAATTGCCACGCTGTTACTTACGTTTCGTGCGTGCCGAAAAAGAACACCTGGTACTTGTTGGAGGGTGACTTCACTGCTCGCTCTGGGAACTCGTCAATCTGCAAAAGAACAGACGTGAAATGTTTAAGAACTGTGAAGGTGGTTGGAAAAATACCATACTGTCAGTAAATGTGCCACAGGTTGCTGGGAACATTTATTCACAAATTGTAGCACATTTCATGTGCCAACAACGGCGGCCAATTAAGGGCCCCTTTGTTCATGAAGAAACTCAAATTTGTACAGATGTCGGAATGGGGCTCCGACACAGTACAAGAGTCATGACACCTCAAAACTCAAATTTAATTCCACCCTGAACCAAACTGATGAAAATAAACCATGACTTCCCAGGGATAAGATGTGTACTGTACAAACACTCACTCTCCATATAATAATTTAAATACAATATTACCTATTTTTGTGCAACACATTGCATTGGGATCATTGCTTGGAGAGTTTCAAATATGTATACACTATATGTTCAGTGGATTACACTGTGAAATATGCTCATCTCTCTCTTGAGTTGCATGACAAGACTAGATTATTTTAATGTTGATCATAGTGGTAGAGAGCCAAGCATTTTCTTTGAGGTAATATTTGGTGCAAACAGCCACTGATCAGTAGAAAGATTTCCAGCATTTTACTTTGATCTCATAAAAAAGGACCCCCCGACCCATATCTTGGAGAAGGGCATTGCCACCACTGTTTGCATTGTTGCAACAAGTGTCACCCTCGCTGCTAACCCACTCGACTCAATATGATCCACCGACAACGGCGATTTAAAAAAAAAAACGTTATTAGATGGGGGGCGGCTGCTGATACTTCAATGTATTTGACGTAGCCTTCCAGCGTCTACAAATGGCTTGTTAGGATACGTGTAGTTGCACTTGGGGTTACTAAAAGCAGAAAACATAATACTACTTCTGTTTCAAATATGGCTAAGAGTAGAAATACGTGTGCGCGCAGGCGTGTGTGTACGCTAGCTAGCAAAAAGCGCGGTAAGCTAAGATACGCAAGCTAGTAGGCCTCTCGTTCAGGCAAGCATTGTTTCAATGAAAAAAAAAAAGAAAAGCCTTGCAGATCGGAATGGCGCTTACCCTGGCGGGCCAGTGTGGGTAGCCTTTCATTTTGGCGAAGACCAGGTCTCCTGGTTTGTACTCCCGCTGCCTGTTGGACCTCGGCATGTTTTTTTTTTTATTCCCGCAGAAATCGGCGCCGAGACGTAGTCGGAGCAGCGATAAGCTGTAACACGATTATACACCACACCTGAACCCGGCGTCGTTTTTCAAAGAAATCAACGGCGAAAACGCGCCACTCGTGTTTTTTTCGGCGCGAAATGAGCGACTACGCGACCTTTGACGCGATTTTTTTCTTTCTATATCGCTGTCAATGTTTTTTTCAATCGCGTCGCCCAATCCGATGGCGCTGGTTCCCCGTTGCCGGGGTTTGAAATTGAATCCCGCTTTTCCCTCCGACGGACGCGCCTCCACCGAGGAGTAGACAGTGATCGGGTTGCTTTTCGCACGCCGTCCGTTTGGGGCAGTAGGCGCCACGCCGATGCTTGCCTTTCGGGGCGAGAAGTAAAAGTTGACGTCATTGTCCTGCGACTTTGAGAGGAAGGACGAAAACATTTCGCCGAGCTGACTCCGAAGCCCAAAAAACAAACAAACAAAAAAAACCATGACAGTGTGTCACTTTTTTCTCCAGGGCCGCTGTCGTTACGGTGATAAATGCTGGAACGAGCATCCAAGAGGAGGCGTTGAAAGCCATAACTATAACCGCTCTTCGGCTCCCCAGCAGTCTCGCGGAGGAGGCGGGGGTATGTGGTTTATCGTAGTATGTGCTGTATGTGTAACATTTCAGATAATAACATTTACACGAGCCAACCATTATAAAACATGTAGTTTAAAGACAAGCCCTATTGTATAAGTAATGTATCATTATCCTTTGATAATTATTAAGAAGGTAATGAATCTTTCCACCTTTTTCTGCTTTGTTAAACTTTTCATAACTTTCTTAATCGTTGTTCTATTTTCAACAGGTTGGTATCATTGGAAATCTTGCCTGACATTGAGGGGAAAGTGCCAATCTATAATGATGATGTTAATTATTTTAAAGTAGTTAATTTTCGAGACCATAGGCCACAATAGGCATTTGAAATTGATCAAAATGAAATGAAATTGGTCTTGGTAACATACCAAGCTAATGGCAGATCCTAAAAATGTGTGTGCAAATTCAGCCATTTCATTCGGCAGAATCACAGAAAAACATTCAATTCAGATTCTTAAAAGGGATTTGAAAATAGATTTCACTTGCCGTGAAGGTTTTTGCTGCCTATTTATCATCTGTAAATTTTAGTATCTAGTGTTTGAGATTTGTATTTGGTCGATCAGAAAATGTTCATGCTTCGATCGCAATTCAGGTTGTGTAATCGAGTATGTAGCTCATTGCGTGACCACTGCCGACAGTCATTCTGCAGTGAATGCGCACATATCGACATGGATGCCGCAATGTTGATTTGTTTGGCGTGTGTATGTTTCAGCATATGGCAACAAGGTCTGGGTGAATCCCTCTCAGCAAAAAGGAGGCTTTAACCAGCAACAGACCTCCCGCGGAAGCGATCAATGGGCTGGGAGGAGTCAGGACGTGAAGAGCTCCGACTTTAGCTTCTCTTCTCAAAACAGATTCTCAGAACTCAGCAACAATGACAACTTTGAGAGGGGAGGACGGCAAGGAGGTGGAAGAGAAGCGACGGTATCTGGCGAAGAAGATGATGAACAGAAACTGTGAGTCTGCTTTTTGTGAAGTACAGTACTTTAGAATGCATTCACATGACTTAAATGTGTGTTCTTTTAGTTGAGATTTGAGTTAAATACAGCAACTCCATACTTGTCCTTTTCCGTATCATCCAGGGAGGTGATTCAGAACGACATGAAGACTTGGGAGAGCTCGGGCCAGTGGGGCTTTTCATGTTATTGTACCTTCAAGACACATGTATCTGGTGTGTATCAAAAACATCATCTTTGTTCTTTTTAAAAATATATATTTTTTAGAATAAACATGGTGACTTTGTCTGACTTTCTCCCCTTTGTAGGTTTTACTGATCTATCTCCAGAAGAGCTTAGGCTGGAATATTACTCCACCAAAGCATCAGGAGACCTGCAGAGTTATGTACGTGAAGTATTTTCATTTCATTTCACCGTATCTGTCCGTTGCACATACTAACATGCCGTTGTTCTTCTGGTCCATCTTTTAGTTGAATGGTATCAATCTGTTGCTCAATCAGTGGAGAAGCAGAGTCCAGGAATTGCTGCTCATGAATCCAGCCACTCGTGCAGCGTTGGTACACAGCACACGAAACCTTTTAACATGTCCTTATATTTAATATGCAGTGGTTTCTTGACTTTTCTGTGTCTCAAAAGACTCAAACTCAAGTCTAAGTACCACAATAAAGTTTTGAAATACAGTTACGATTTTTTTTTCTTCTTTGTAGCTTGCTGAACTGAAAAATCCCTCATCTCTGGTCTCGTCCGGTGGCTTTGGCTCAACAGCTTCTGGATTTGGGTCATCTTCATTTGGTTTGGGCAGTACAGGTAATTGCCATGATCAAATCTTCAATCTTTGTCTTCGTTTTAATTCATTGTCCGTGTACCTTGGGTCCTTTGAAAATGATTGAACCTGATTTTTTTAATTTTAATTTTTTTAACGTGAGAGGCCCCACTCTATATATGACAAGTAAAAAATGTGAATGTAGCAACCCCATTGTGCCAATTTCACTTTATTTTATTAGTTTTAATTTTTTTTATGTAGGATTTGGAGCAGCACCAGTTCAAGCAAGTACATTCAGTTTTGCTTCTCCTGCGGGTGGATTTGGCTCTTCAGCAGCTCCAACATCCACGCCGGGTTTTGGCAGTGCCACCTCAGTCCCGACTGGGTTTGGTGCCACCTCCTCTTCATCTGGATTTGGTTCTGGTGCTCCTGCAGCTGCATCGTTCTCCTTCGCGGCTCCATCCAGCAACCAGCTGGCGGCTTCATCTTCAGGCTTTGGCTCGGCTGCCTCCTTCAGCTTCTCCTCCACTGCCAATAACAATAAAGCGACATTTGGAAGCGGTTTTGGATCCGAGGCACCTGTGGGAAGTTTGTTCGGACAGTCGAGTTCTTCCACAGGCTCTGCTGGCGGCGCCTCGGACACGTTGTTCTCCCCCGAGAGCGATCTGACCCCTGAAGAGCTGGATCAATTCAAAGCACAGAAGTTCACTTTGGGACAGATTCCTTTGAAGCCTCCTCCTGCTCAAATGCTGCGGCTTTGATGCTCAGAGTATTTTATGATCACACCCAAGGGGATCAGGTGACCAAGTTGTGTTTAATATGAACGAAGGAATAAATATTCGTCCTTTTTCCCCCTATGTTGAAATTTACCCATTTTAGCTACTCACATTTGTACCCTCTCTGAAAGGACTTAAGATGCCCCAAGAGGCTTCCTTTTTACTTATGTTCGAGATCTCAAAATCGACCCATGTGCCCTTTCGAAATGTGTACGTGGTTGATCTCCATTGCTTTGTTGACGGATGACGACGACGGGTGCGTCGACCGCCGCTTGAATGGCCTCTCGCTTGGGAATGCCAATGAGCTGATTGGGATTCATTGGCACATCAGTTTTCACGGTTTGGTGCAACTGCAGACAACAAAAGGCCTCTGAAAGTGGAACATTTAATTGTATCGTGCCACTGTGGTTTCCCTGTTGGGAGTAGAATATTGATCCCCAGCCTTACAGATTTATGTTTGTAATCGTGGCTCCCTGCGCTGGTTATGTTGTTAAATACATATTTCACTTGTGTATGCTGGGCTGGGTTACAAAGCAACGCACGGACAGTAAGAAGCCATGACAGTGTTTGCTCTAAGCGGACTGAGGCTGTCGGAGATATTTATGTGACGCTCATGACCAATGGCATGTGCAGTATGTGCAACTGCACAGGGTGACATTGCTGGGGACCGGCAACGTACCCCAGAATTAAAAAACAAACAAACCCGAAAATATGACGTGAATTTTTATTTACTGGTTAGTGACGTTGTCAAATATCTGCGTTTGTAAATGGAATTGATGCCCCTTAATGGAGTCACACTTCACAGAAGAAATGCAGAGTGGAGAGCAGATATACATCACGGTTTAGTTTATGTCAAGATGGGCCAGAAGCCAAGACATTGGAAGCATTTTTACAATTTAATTCCCGATGTAAAAGAAAGCAAAGCCTAACTTTATTATAATAAGATTCCCTTCACTTTAAAAACACAAAAGCATTTCATCTGTACAATTTTATGCATGGGCTAATGACGAGTTTGATGGTTCAGCATGGTTTGAAAGAGCTACGGTGTCAAATACTGTTCAGACGAGCTAACCGGAAATGAGCTCTTTTCTTTTTTAGTGGGTCCCGTAGGCAGGGCACAATAAAACTGGCCCCGCCCACTGCCCGAAGATAGCTGGGATAGGCTCCAACACGCCCGGGAGCCACGAGACGATTAGCAGATTAGAAAATGGATGCATGTAATCATGATATCAGTGTTTTTTTTTTTGTTGTTTTTTTAAATGAAATTAAATCTTTTTTACATTTTGTAATTTGGCTGCGAGGCTAAAATTTTAATTTGTGCCCAAAATTATTTGTCAAATCCGCCATTTTTCCCCTCCGTTTTTTGTATTGGTTGAAAACGCATTAAAAAAATCTCTTTTGACGTGTTTTGTCTTCCCGCGCATTCGGCGTATGTCAAGTTTGAATTTCCCATCTCAGGCCACACGATGTCGCTGTTTGCCCACGGCGACTTGCGTCCCGCTTCTCCTTTCTCCCCTTCCTCAGCAGCGCCCCCTCGGTTCGGGTCGGCTCGGCTCAACCCCACCTTTGGATTGCAGCTCGAGCAGCCGCGCAGCAAGCACAGTGAGTGCAAAGCGGAGACACCGCGCAGAGCTCTTTTCGCTTTTTACCGCCGAAGCGCCAAAATAGCAGCCGAACGATGACATTGATCCACGCGGGCTACAGGAACAACATCATCTGACAACCTGCGCCCTGCACAGCTCCTCTTCTCCGTTCCTTGTGGTAAGTGCTCCCATTCAGCACCACAATTGTGCAAAATGCAAATATGCTGTCACTGGAATGCGACCCAAGTGATCAGCCGAGCATCTTGAATTAGGGCTCATACTGTAGACTCATGCGAATGAGTGTAAAAATGGATTGTCTTGCATTTTCAATTAGTTACTCACCCTCACGTTCAGTCAGATCAAATTTGACACACTTGACAGGAAAAAAAAAGATGCCATTGTTTCTTCATGAAATTTGAATGGCGTTTCCTCAAGTGAGCCCAAAATTGCAAAAGTAAAATTTGAAAAAAATGTCTTTGGTTCAACAGTCCACCAATGTGTCTGCTAAAATGGCTTTTTAAAATTTATTTTCGATTGTGTGTTAAATTTTTTAAAAAAATGGTGGGAATGGTGGACGTCTTGAATATTTGGAATTGTACATGCCACCAGCGTGGGCTGGACCACTTATAGTGGGCTGGACCACTATAAGCTACAACGACAATTGCAACTGCGTGCCATTGTTTTGGTGCAAACAATTCAAAGTCGCCGACTATACATTTTGAGAATATCCACAGGTATTGATTATTGTATTGTCACCGTTCTCGTTGCAAACCATATGGGCTACGATCAATGAAATTAGTGCAATTTCAAAAAGAAAATTCATTTGCAAATGCAATTTTTAGATCGTCTCCTTTTTACGAAACAATGTATTACCAACTCATCTTATTTTAAATATTCATACATTCCCGCATCCATCTGAAAATCTTGACAAGCTCAAATGACTAATCACGGCATACAGATTAAAAAAAAATACTCTTTGCCTCTGCTGAAACATTGATTGACAACATAGTATGTGTGCATGGAAAATGAACAGTATGTCAGGGTTCAATCTAAATAAACCGCAACTGCTATTTGGTGCATTTTTCTGCATTTGCTGGGGAAAAAAAGATGAGTTATCATGTATTGCGGCGTTAAAGGCTGTCTATGTTATTTCTTGATGATATGTTTTATATAGAAAGTGTGTGTGTGTGGATATGGTTGAGGTTGTCAGGCAAAGGCAGGGCAGAGCACATAAGCATATTATCCTATATAAGCACATTACTAGCACGCACTTATCAGATGGCTCGTCCTCTCCGCCAAGCATGAGACGGGCTGGGCCAAGCTCATGCTGAGGTGTGATATTATATTAGATGACACACACGCGCACACACACATGAATAAAGCACACGAGGAGCGCATCACTCCTCCACCTTCCATCTGTGGGTGGTGAGTGAGTGAGGTCAACATTTGTGTTGAATTAATATAAAAGAAAAAAATAAAAGGAAAGCCTTTCTGATATTTGTGACACTTGCCGCTGTCAAGCCTGGGGAAGAGCGTGACTACTGATACTGGCTCAGAGGAAAGCAAGCACTTTTTTGGCTCTCTTTTTGAAAAAAAAAAGGAAAAAAAAGGAGTAAGAGGATAATTATCCATGTGCTTAAGTCTTGAAATCCAATGCCTGACTCCCAACTTGATCCTCTTTGTAATCTACTGAGGCTGTCAAACTGGGAAGAGACCCAAGCTTCTGCCGTGGAAAGCCTGTCTTGTATAGTTCCACGTGTGTTAAAAAAAAACAAAAAAAACGGAAGAGAATGTGGTCTTACACTCTGATTGTCAATTTCGATGTGAGACGAGCGAGTAGTGGGAATTGGGAATACTTTGTAACTGTACTTAAAGATCCAAAAAGTGAACCAAAAAAAAGTATTTAGTGGAGTGTTTTTGGGGTGTGATATATATATATATATATATATATATTGGTGCATCTGAGTTATTTTGGTGATTTCTTTCTTTTTTTTTAATGAGACAGATAACGCTCATAGTAATGTGGTTTTTGTTTTGTATTTTTTTTCTCATTTTCTTTCGACCACTCTCAGTGTGCATGGCAAGCACATAACCACACTTAAAAACTGAAACAGTCATTCATGGGGCTGTAACATGTATACGAATCCGTGATATGCGCTGATTGCTTCTATCGCAATACACACATGCGCGCGCACTCACACACACACACACACACACACACACACACACACTGCAGCCAATCTGTGGCAAAAAAAATGAGGACTCCAGTCTCCATGGTGAAACGTTTGGAATGGAGCCTCCTTGATGTTAATCATCAAATCTCTTTGCTCCGTTTGTATCATTTTAAATGCTCATTTGCTCGGCCCTTTTTTTATACACTAATCCCTGCTCAGCTGAGCAATGAATCGATCAGACTTAACAAAACAAAAAGTCCGCTCTTGTCACTCCTTCATCTTTCTCTGCGTGACATGCACCCACTCATGGCCTACAACGAGGCACTCTAAAGTAGCCATGCCAGCAGACTATCTGAAGGCAAGAAGCATTTTCGGGGTTCAGGCATAGCTGGGTAGCGGGCTAACATGATGTCCCAATTGTTCAGTCTAACCGCTGATATAAATAAATCCACGACCCACGAAAAGGTTCCTCCCCTCATTCCTCTCTTTGACACCATCACAAAATGGAAGGACGTCAAAAAGACTCAGTCAGCAGAAACGGTTGGGGTGGGGCCTGGAAAGCTAGAAATAAAGTAGAATGGAGGGAAACTGGGTTAAGAAGGATGTGATGGATGAGGCCGAGCGCTTTCCTGACTCATGGCCGCGTTCCCTGGTGACTAATGTGGTCAGTGACATGTCTCGTCTCCTTCTCCCCACCTGCCATGTTCGAAGTCAGCCTGGGGGCATTGTGGCACACCCTGCTCTCGGCCATAATCCTATTTTAGAACAATAATGACTTATTCATTACCCTACATATGCTATATATATATATATATATCACACAGGAATGCAATACAGTCAAACCTCAGTTTTCGTCCATAATCCGTTCCAGAAGGCTGTTCGAAAGCCGAAATTGTTCGAAAACCGAAACACGCTCTTTTTAAAATAAAAATGTTTACTGAACACGTCTGCTCACAATGGAAAGCAACACGATGAAGCGTCACTTCCTCGTCTACCCGAGGAAGCGTCACTTCCTCGTGTAAGGAAGGCAAAAGGAGTCAAATGGTGCATTCAAGTGCGCTCAGTTTGTCCGAGAACCGAAATTTGTTCGTCATCCGAGGCATAAAAAACTCGAAATTTTTGGTCGAAAACCGAATGGGGCGAGAACCTAGACGTTCGAAAACCGAGATAAAATACACACACATATACATACATACACATATACAGTATATATATATGTATATGTATGTATATATATATGTATATATACGTGTATATATATACATATATATATGTATATATATATATACATATATACATATATGTGTGTATATGTATATGTATATATGAATGAAAAACACTGCCACCCAAATGTTCTCATTGTTGAAAGGAGCACTTTTTTATAGCCTTTTGCAAACCTCTGAAACACACAGTCCATCCATTTTCCGAACCGCTTGATCCTCACTAGGAGCCCATCCCAGCAGTAGGCGGGGGACACCCTTTGGTTGCCAGCCAATCGCAGGGCACACAGAGACGAACAACCATCCACGCTCACACTCATACCTAGGGACAATGTAGAGTGATCAATTGCATGTTTTTGGAATGTGGGAGGAAACCGGAGCACCGGAGAAAACCCACGCAGGCCCGGGGAGAACATGCAAACTCCACACAGGGAGGCCGGAGCTGGAATTGAACCGGGTACCTCTGCACTGTGAAGCCGACGTGCTAACCACTGGACTACCGGGCCGCTCCAAATCACCATCCAGGTTTTAATTCCTAAAGACGTATTAAGGGCAAATTCACTCGGCAGTATATGGATTATTTAAGACATTCTGCTACGGGAATGAGTGCTGTAGCATCAATAATCTGTGCATCGGTCCGTACAACCGTTGCCCAGTGTATTAAAAAAAAAAAACAACAATGTTTGCCCATGCTCAAATGCTTTTTCTGCTTCAATTTGGCTTCCTCAATAAGTGGGCTTAAAAGCGTGATTTACGGCTCGTCTATACGAGCAACCAACGCCAGGAGATGCAGTGAAAAGGTTCAGCAGAAGTGCAACAGTAGCACAAGGTTTGCTGAATATGTTACAAGAGATGAGGAATTTTTGAAAATTCTGACGCAAGATACTGTGAATATCTGATTTAAAAAAACAAACAAAAACAAAGCGTATGGCGTAACAATCTGGGAGACACGACACAAAGTCCATGACATGCGACGATAGAACTCAAGTGTGGTTTGGGCCCATTCATCGGTTCATTTCTGGAGTCGATATGAGTAGACAACACACGCAGCCGCCACTGTCAGCTCCACTGACACTGTTTAAAGGTTGGAGACTAAATATGATTCCAGGGAAACACGGCAGACAAACAGCGGCTGACAAGGTTGCCCGCCAACAGCAGGCCATCCTTGACATTTGTGTTTGTGTTATCCGCAGATATATCTTGCCACCCACCGACCTCTGTCTTTTTTGCGCCGCACTCACTGTAAGTTATTTTGGGAGGCTGTGGAGGAGGAAGTCTGCCTCCTCAGTGTTTGCAATTTAGGGCTTGGCTAATACTTTTGTTTTGTTTTTTTAGGGTTAGAGTTAGCCTAATTATAATACGAATTAATCCTGACCCAATCGTAACATTTGGCAAAGAATATTTCTGATAAACAATTGTCCGACTAAAAAGCGCAATGAGTGAAATAACTTCATTTTGGCTCACGTCACACTTAGGACCCGAAAGACATGAATTCCAGACAGAAACTGTCATGATTCGTTTGTGACCAACAGGTGGCACTGTAGGGCTCTCCCTGCAGCTGCACACCTGTTGGTCGTTAGGTAATTAGCAGTTTAAAAGGACTCCCTGCATGACCACTCGCTGTCCGGTCATTGTTGCTGTTTGTTTGTTTGCTGCTGTCAGGTTTGTTCAGTCATGTTTCGGTCACTGTTATGTTTTAGCTTCAGTCATGATTTTAGTTTGATACTTTGGACTTTGTTTGTTTTGGATTTAGTTTTCTCTATGTTTTAATACAATTTGTCAAGTACACCCTGCTCCTCCCTCTTGTCTGCTTTTTGGGGTCCACCACCACCTCGCAACGTGACGGAAACTCGGACAGGTTGACATTACGTCGCCTTTAGTATTTAACGAAAAATCGGCAAAGATCAATTTTTTGGGCCAATCATTTTGGAAAGTTGAAATTTGGAAAGTGAAACCAGGCATGAAACAACAACAAAGACAATCCGCAAAAAATCTGCCGATTTTTCTTAGCTGATTTTTGACGATTTAAAAATAGTTATACTGTACCTCGGTTTTCGACCATAATCTGTTTCAGAAGGCTGTTCGTAAACCGATTTGTTCGAGAATAGAAACCACGCTCTTTAAAAAAAAAAAAAAACTTTATTGAACACGTCTGCTCACAATGGAAAGCAACACGAGGAAGCATCACTTCCTCGTGTAAGGAAGGCGAGAGGAGTCAAGTGACGCATTCAAGTGCGCTCAGTTTCTTGGAGAACCGAAATTCGGTCGGCATCCGAGGCATAAAAAACTCGAAGTTTTTGTTCGAAAACCGATTTAGTCGCGAACAGAGATGTTCGAAAACCGAGGTTTGACTGTAGGTCATATGAAGCGACGAAATCGACTGACCTATTGTTGTTTTCATCCCGCCCATCATTGATGTTCCAATTCCTCGATGCTCGCGAACTGATGCATGACACCGGTTTGAACTCCAAATTTTTGCCGAGTGTTTTGGCCACCGCCATGATCTCACATCATCCCTTGTCTTTTGCCGTTTCCTCAGTCCCACTCCAACGCTCCCGCGCCCCCACCGGTCCTCTCGTCCAGCAGGACCATGATGCTGAGCAGCTCGGTGGAGGTGCCCAGCCCGGGCGGTTTGAGCAGCCCGGGTGGTTTGAGCAGCCTCAGCGGGCTGAGCGAAGCGGCTCGCAACGTGGTGCGCTCTTCCAGCATCTCGGGGGCCATGTACAACCTGGAGAAGAGTCCCGGGGGCGGGGTGCCCGAGTCTGCGTCGCTGGCCGGCAACAAGAAACGGCGCTCCAGTCTGGGGGCCAAGATGGTGGCTATTGTGGGCTTGTCACAGTGGAGCAAGAGCACACAGCAGCTCAACCAGCACGGTCAGTTCTTTTTGTCATCCGCCACTTTTTTGCGCTCTTTTTTTTCAGAGTGATGTTCAATGTCAACATCTTGCCTCTTTTTATTTCTCCCTTGGGAATAATTAGACAGTAGATGTCATACTGGTGCAAGAGAAACACTTTGTCGCCAGTTGCAAACACAAGGCCGCTTATTGTGTCACGTTTGCTGAATGCTGCTTTATTTCGAGTTCTTAATTCCAACTATCAAAAAAAAAATTTAAAAAATCACCTCCTTTTAAAATGTTAGCTAGTTTGGTTACTCCTATCCGAAACAACATTGTGCATGCATCCTTTTACGAACAGTGTGTCCAGCCGGGTCTGCAATTTGCTTTCTACTTGCCTGCCCACAACGTGGCTGGACATCCGACGTGTTTATTTCATGGAGACCAATCAGCCTTAAAACCCGATCTGAGTGTTGTTGCTATCTGCTCTGTAAATCCAACAGAGTGTGACATTTTGCAGCCTGTTCTTAGCTGAATTCAGAAGGATTTTGTTCAAATGCCACATGCACTTTAGTGCGCAGAAAACGATTTTCACTTGCTTTAAAAAAAGCTTAGGATTGTGAAATGAATCCCCAAAAATCTTGCATTACCTTTGAATATAAAGCTTGTTGGAGATGGCCTAAAAGACGGCGGGATTTTATATGCGTGCATTATGTACAAAAAAAAAAAAAAAAGAGTAAATTATTGCCCTTTTTTTGTAGGCGCTGTCTCTTTTACGACTCTTCTGATTTCTTTTAAAATAATGGCTTCTTTCTCGTAAAAACATGAAAATGTGGCCAATTTTTTTGGCAGGTCCATTTCTCCTAAATGCTCATCAGATGAACAAGCATCTTTCATCAGGGATAACAAAAATAATTAAAAAAAAAAAAAAAAAAAGGCCCCAGCTCCTCAATTTTAATTACATCCTCTCTCCACCGTGAGAGTAAACAGAATAGAGTTGATGCGTGACAAGAGACCCGTGCGCATATGTGTTTGCCAGCGCTAACAGAGTTGCCATATGTCCCACGGGCAGCGTCGACAGGAACGCACGCTGTCATTCACGTGGAAAACACGCATTCATCCGAATCGTCAATAACACACGTGGAGTCTTCCCCGGCACAGTGGCAGTTCGCAAATACAGTCAAACTTCAGTTTTCGAACGTCTCTGTTCTCGACCAAATTGGTTTTCGACCAAAAATGTCGAGTTTTTTTATGCCTTGGATTACGACCGAAAATCGGTTCTCGAACAAACTGAGCGCACTTGAATGCACCACTTGACTCCTCTTGCCTTCCTTACACGAGGAAGTGACGCTTCCTCGGGTAGACGAGGAAGTGACGCTTCCTCGTGTTGCTTTCCATTGTGAGCAGACGTGTTCAATAAACTTTTTTTTTTTTTTTTTTTTTTTTTAAACAGCGTGGTTTCGGTTTTCGAACAAATCGGTTTTTGAACAGCCTTCTGGAACGGATTCTGGAGGTTTGACTGTACATGCATTCATAGATTTCTGATTATCATTATTTTTGTGGGGGGGCGAGGAAAAAAAATTCAGCTGCCGTCTTCCTCTGGCATCTTGGTTTCATGGAACTATGTTGAAGAGAGGGGAGGAGCTTCTGTTCCTCACCCCCTTTGCCTAATTATCTACAGTCAAACCTCGGTTTTCGTCCATAATCCGTTTCAGAAGGCTGTTCGAAAACCGAAACCATGCTCTTATTAAAATAAAAATGTTTACTGAACACGTCTGCTCACAATGGAAAGCAACGCGAGGAAGCATCACTTCCTCGTCTACCCGAGGAAATGTCACTTCCTTGTGTAAGGAGGGCGAGAGGAGTCAAATGGTGCATTCAAATGCGCTCAGTTTGTTCGAGAACCGAAATTTGTTCGTCATCCGAGACATAAAAAACTCGAAAATTTTGGTCGAAAACTGAATTGGACGACAACCGAGACGTTCGAAAACCGAGGTTTGACTGTATCGTTATTTTTGTTGGGGGGCGGGGGAAAAAAAATTCAGCTGCCGTCTTCCTCTGGCATCTTGGTTTCAAGGAACTATGTTGAAGAGAGGGGAGGAGCTTCTGTTCCATACCCCCTTTGCCTAATGAACCATTTTGCATATTTTCACGTATCGCCGTTGGTCCTGCAATGTCTCTGCCTTCATGCCGACAAAGCAAGCAGAGCAAAGAAAGCACGCGGAGACTCATAGTGGCCGCGAATGTGAAGAAGAGGAAGGTGGGTGTCTAAATTTAGATGTTCTCAGCCGCCAGGAGAACATATCTGGCCTGGAACTAAATGACAGGATCATGCGCCCCGCGCATCCGTCCAGCTTCATCCGTATGATGGCTCTCGTTGTCACCTGAGTGACCAGCTCACATGGCGAAAATCACCAAACGTGAGGCAAGTCGAAGCATCGTGACAAATGGCAATTTTTAAAATCCGCTGCATGACATAACGCGAATCATTTGTTCAGTTCAACCACTCGTCCCGCTTCGTTTCAGCCCTCTCAAATGAAGTGACAGGATTGAAATGGGAGGCTTACTGAAATGAATGGAGATGAATGCTATTAAAGCGCGTTGCGACGGGAATGTTGGCGTGTTATTGTGTCTGCGGGCTATGCTCCGTGCTTGCTGCGTTTTGTGAATTGCATCCAGTCGGTTCACAAACAATAGATGGACAAGCCCTCCTGGAAGTGCTTGTGTAGCAAAACTATGTTGAAAAAGTCATCACATGAAGCTTTGCAAAACTGTCCAAATCGATCAATCAATCAATCAATCCACCGTGCATCCTCAAAACATGCCGGGGTGGGCGACCAGTCAAAGAGGAAGAGCCAATTTTTTTTTTTAGTTACTGCAAAGAGCCACATCATACCCTTCCTGGCGTGCGCGCGCACACACACACACACACACACACACACGGGTGCCCACTCGTGCACTCGTGCACATATGCACGCACACCACGAAAAATTTCAGTTTGAATGGTTTGTAAAATATCAAATTTGGGGTCAGTAGGAATTTCGGGAACGTGGAAAAATAATACCATGGATGCTCTGAAGGCGTCGGGTGTTTGGAATTGGCGCAGAAATGTGGAGGGTGTAACACGGCCAAATTGGCAGGCAGCACAATAATAATATTCAACAATATTGGCGCGGAACGACATGTCGCCGGATTGCTTTAGGACAGTGTCAATCAAAATGGCCAATTATCACCTTTGCAAAGACAACGCGCCTGGATCTCATTCGAGCAGGCAGGCGTCCCTAATTTAATGGCAAGTTGGCGCCCTGAGACACACGAGGGAGGTGATTGATTGACCGTGGCTGTTACGTGAGCGGCCAACTCCGGCCACGCCCCGTCGAAGCCTCCCCGATCCGCCATCTCGCTGCGCTCACAGAGACTCGAAAGTGTGAGCGGCGCCGCGCATGAATTTGTCGGATGAACATGTCTGCGTTACGTAACGCGCGTCGCTTTAACACAAATCCCATACATGATATGCAAACCCTTCTTGGCTGCCCTCCCGCGTTGCTTTCATGTGTGGATACATTCCGAATTCAAAGATTTGTTCTGTTTGCGGTCTATTTATTGCCTGCTATTATTAGCAGCGCAGAAAAAAGTATTTCTGTGGTTTTTCACAGGGTGACTCACTCCTCCGCTGGGTTCAGTCAGTCTTATCTGCTGTGCAGGTTTATCCGTGGCTGCAAAGGCTTAGCCCGCACGGAGGGTGGCCACTTTTGAGATTCAGCACACGAAGGAATGATTCATGGATGCCAGGCGGGCATGGATAGGAATGTGCGTTTTACTCATGGGTGTGTTTGCTGTCTCACCTGAGAGACCAACTTTCTGTTCACGTTCCCAAAGCGACATATCCGCATGTACATGTTTCCGTGGTATACATTCGCGCTCCATCATGTCACTATTCTGAGCTTCATTAAGCTCTTCAACCCACTCAACATTTCCTTTTTGATATCGTTTTACATCTCCCGCCTTCCCTTCTTTTCGCACGTTTATGGCCGGGTGCGGTTCATGGCACAAGTGTGCGCCAGAGGCACACAAAAGCAGCAGATTGTGAGACTTTGTAAATGTCTCACACAGGAATGCAATACATTCAAACCTCGGTTTTCATCCATAATCCGTGCCAGAAGGCTGTTCGAAAACCGAAATTGTTCGAAAACCGAAACCACGCTCTTTTTAAAATAAAAATGTTTACTGAACACGTTTGCTCACAACGGAAAGCAACACGAGAAAGCGCCACTTCCTTGTCTACCCGAGGAAGCGTCACTTCCTCGCGTAAGGAAGGTGAGCGGAGTCAAATGGTGCATTCAAGTGCGCTCAATTTGTTCGAGAACCGATTTTCGGTCGTAATCCGAGGCATAAAAAAACTCAATTTTTGATCGAAAACCGAATTGGTCGAGAACCAAGACGTTCGAAAACCGAGGTTTGACTGTATATCTCTGTTCTTATGTCATCTGTCTCCCAGGAGGAGAAAGCAAAAGCGTCCGCCTTCGTCGGACTGTTTAATTATTATGTATTTTAGGAGTTGGTGTTATATGAGTTTATGATGGACAGTTTTATAAAGTGCTATTCCATGTTCAAAAAAAAAAAAGGTTTTAAGTTGTACGTTGTCGCTAGTATTAGGTCAACAGAGAAGGCCCTTCCCTGACCACTGCTTGACAGTCAATCTTATATCTCCCCAAATTATTTTTCAATGATTTTTTTTCGATCCCTGATCACGGACAAGCCAATTAAAACTGACCGAGACTAATTTTGGAAACCAAATGATAATAAATGCAATCCCCAATGAGCATGCCCAATAGTCAAAAAGTCAACCGTATTATATTTTGGCCTCCAGTTACACTCAGGCTGTTTTCATTTGGAGTGCGTGTGTGCCGGGTGGGGGGAGGGGGCTGAAAGGGGCCGTTGTCCCACATTGGCCTACTTCTGGCTCCTTCTGAGTCAGCAGCCCTTTGGCAACATTACTTAAAACCTCACAATGATCACCAATTTTTGCAGGGGAAAAATCTCTCCTGAAAGAAAACCGCCGTGACGAAGACGACTCAAGCTCTCTTGATATTTTACTGGAAATATTTCACAAGGTCGTTGTTGGGTCACAAAATGTCTCCAGGTGAAAGCGATTTTAAATGGAACGATTCCTCGGGCTTTCTTTCAGAGTTGCCTTGAATACAAGGTCGCTGCGCCATTATGCCAACCCTCCTGTACCACCTTGGAGTCACCGGCACTCTCGCTTAAATGCCGACTGAGACCTTTCTCCGCACTCTTAACTCATTCAGTTCCAGCCAATTCTGGACCAAATATGAAAAGACGTTTAAAAACGTCTTTGGGAGTGAATGAGTTAAAAGCTTTTTTTTTGCTCCCTGTCGCTACTATTCGAAGGCTAAAAAAAAAACCCATTTAACCCCCATGCAGTAATTATCCCAAAATTGGACATTTCGGACACTTTGGACGATTTTGGACTGTTGGACAAATGGACACCACAGACAAAACAGTGGAAAATAACTCCACGAAGCTGAAATTTTGCATAGGATGTATATCTATGTCTTGGCCAATTCCCACTGAACATTTTGAGGGGTTGAAAGTGAAAAAAAATTAAAAGTGAAATAAGTTGTTGCACATTGGAAGAGGGACATTTTTGGGACGTAATACCCTTCATGCAGCCGCTTAAAAATACTGCATGAGGGTTAAACAAGTCATTGCTTCCAGTATCGATACCTACTGCTTCGAAAATACGAGCGTAACATCATGAACGTAATCGCAGCTTGGTCCGAGAGCGAGAGGCTCACGTCCGACGTGATGCAGCTGAAATGCTATCATTATGCTCAATCAAAACTGGTCAAGTGGCCGTGCCACGCAAATTTCAAATAAACAACCTCAACAATACAGGAAATTACTCCGGAGTACAGTAATTATGTTTGTGTGCGCGGGGTCTCATGAGTATGTGGCGTGTGTGTGATGTGAGCCTTTTGTGCATTGGACCAACACACACACACACACAAACACACTTCTCCTCTCAGCCAATATAAACACAGAGGCAGGCTTATTTCAAAATCTGTTTCATGGCGCCGGCAGACGGCCGCTGCGCCACAGGAAACTCTCCACAGGTTCCCATCTCAAAGCCCGAATGACATTTTGCTCTTCAGCCTGTGTGCAGCAAATCTGCAAAATGGGGAAATAGTCATGGCAATCTTTCTATTCCCTTTTTCTTTTTGCGGCCCCCGCGAGGGCATTTGAAGGGTCAAAAACAGTCAAATGCAATCGAGTATCCATCTTCTATCAATTTTCAAGTTGAATAAATGTGATTATTAGAGTGGTTTGATCCGTTTCTTCTCATCCACGCCTTCTAAAGTTGCGTATTCCGGGGGAAATAGCTTGAGAATTAGATTGGCCTTTTTCCTCACCGTGATTAAGCAACATTAGACAGAAGCCGGTGCATCATATTAACTCACCGGCAGACATCCTGCAGTACATGAAGGTTTCGGATTAGTGCAAATCATTTCCTGTGCAAAAGGACGCTTGGCAAAAGGCTAATGGCTTCTTGTCGGCCGCTGTTGTCCTGCTAGGACATGTTCATGGGATTCATGTGCGCACGGAAAGTGCACACAAATACGACACGGGAGATTTTAAAAATTCAATTATTTCTTCATTAAAACACAGAATAATAGTACTCACACTCTGTACTGAAGTAGAAGTACAGATTTATGTGTAAAAAAAACAAAACAAAACTGGTACAAGTCCTGCCTCACCTCCTTTGCTGATTGGACAAGTCGGAAATTGCAACGATTTAAGTAAATGGAAGACGAACAAAAAAGTGCAGGGGCTAATATGTACTTAAATACGGAAGGAAAAGAATGACCCTCACTTCCATCTAGTACAGTCATACCTCGGTTTTCGAACATAATCCGTTCCAGAAGGCTGTTCGAAAACCGATTTGTTCGAAAACCGAAACCACGCTCTTTTTGAAAAAAAAAAAATCTTTATTGAACACGTCTGTTCACAATGGAACGCTACACGAGGAAGCGTCACTTCCTCGTGTAAGGAAGGCGAGAGGAGTCAAGTGGCGCATTCAAGTGCGCTCAGTTTGTTCGAGAACCGAAATTCGGTCGTCATCCGAGGCATAAAAAACTTGACATTTTTGGTCAAAAACGATTTGGTCGAGAACAGAGACGTTCGAAAACCGAGGTTTGACTGTACTCATTTTGCTAACTTCTCCGCACACCAAATTGTTTTCCTCCAAGATTAACTATCAAAAAGTCACCACATTTTGTGTATGAAATCCGGATAAATACATTCAGAATGATCCGAATGCTTAAGTATGATACTGCTGACTTTTCTAAAAAAAAAATTCTACGCGTTTGCCATATAGCATAGCTTAAAGTCTGTAAAGTATGTCAAAGTAAGAAGTCATTTTCAAATGTAAGAAGTGAACGGAAGAATTCTTCCAGGCATGACCCTTAACAGCTGTCGGCAGAAAGGATGGCGCGATGGATTGAATGCAGTCATAATCAGAAAAAAATGGCGAGACCCCATTTTTATCCTTCTTATATAAGTGACACCGATTCAATTACAAAGAATCTCTATTTTTACCCTCTACCTTTTTTGAAGCGTTCCTTTTTTTGGGGGCTCCAAATTTAGCAGAGAAGCCCAGCAGTGAAGACGCCACAACAAAATCTTTCATCGCAGACAGCCGCGCTTGGTTACTGTTGCTACGCGCGGCGGACCGCTGCCGTCACCGGCGCATCCAATAGGCATGTCGGCGCAGGGAGGCTAAAAACAGCATTCTATATTACAGCTCATAATGAGAAAGGCTTCGTCAGTGCTCTCTCCAAATGTCAAAGCGGCTTTAATGCTACACACACACACACACACACACACATAAACATATGCAAATAATGTGCGCGGAGTCAGTACTTTTGTTGATGCGCCATCCTCTGCAATTGAATCGATTCATTTGCCTCCACCATGCGACTTGAACTTTACTATCCAATATCTGGATCGCTCTCGTCGTACCATTTATGTGCACAAACTTGTCTTTGAATTGGATGCCGCGCGCTTTCTGCAATCTCGCTCGTCTGCAATCTCGCTCGTCTGCCTGGGCTGAGTTATTCCTCATATCAGTCGACAATTAAACGGCTTCTCTTCGACTCGCTTATGTAATGTTTTGGAGCCGTTGGATTTATGTGGGTCTCGCACTAATTACGGTGCGCCCGTGTTTGTTTTGGCCTCGGAACAAACAAAAAAAAAAGTGAGCTCGACTGCGGAAGGGGAAGGGAAAACAATGCCGCGATGTTTCTTTTGGATTGGATGAGCGTTTGTTCAGCTGTTTAACGTGTATGTACTAGTATCCTCTTTGTCCTCACGACGAGGACAATTCAGCGCACTAGTAGTCGTAGTGGGTGTAGTCCGGGGGTCGGCAACACGCGGCTCCAGAGCGACATCTAGTGGCTCCCTGGAGCTTTATAAAAAAGTAGGCCAGAAGTGGTGCTTGTAGAGGAAAGAAATGACGTGTAAGAGAGTCGTTACTAGTAAGGCTAAACTGCTTCGCGGGCATTTTGGTTCGACAAAGCAGGGTCCGGGCTGCCACTCGTGCGTAACGCATACCTTGTACTGTTGTGCTCCTAGCGCAGCGCAGTGGTTTCCTAGTCCGCTATCATTGTAACTCGTAGGCAAAAAGCGGCACCGGGAGAGAGAGCCGCAAGAGCTCACGTATTGCCCTGCAAAGTTAAATACAACTGAATTGTACCGAATTCATGTACAGTACCATGCAGCCTTTTAAGTGGCTATCTGGAGACTGCTCGAAACGACTTTTCAAATGGGAACGAGCTGAGCTTCCAAGATGAAGCATTTTCGTACGGGATAACAAGAGGTGGATCCAAAGATAAGACGATTCTAAAGCCACACCGACGGCCAGAAAAGGCAATTGGAGAGGGGAAAGGCTGCCCGCGGCTCTTGGTGCAATGCAGACGGCGTTGCCATGGCAATGGAAAAGGGGGAGCGCGCAGAAGAAGAGGGGGGAGGAGGAGGGGATTAAAGAGGACGGAAGCGATCACTGCTGCTCCTTAACGTGGGGGGGGGGGGCTGTTTTGATACGAGGGGAGGGCTGACAAATGAGTAAAGAGTGTGATTGTCAAGTTGGAGGAGTCGCGACTCGATGCATCAAAGCGAAACATTGATCACCATAGAAAACTCGATGACGCGGACGATTTCAGCAAAGGGTTTCGGTCCATGATTTATTATTATTATTTTTAATAACAGGGATGAGGTTGTCTCCATGGCATCAGCCGTCTCAGGTGGCATCGCCCGCTTCCCGATCAGCGTTGTCACAGCAGCGCCTGAAGTTTGCCAGCGGACGCTCGGCCTCACTGTCAGCTTCCTCATCGTCCTCGCATGAAAGTCTCCCGAAAATCCCGTCGGCCTCATCGCGCGGCTTTGTTTGCCCTCGGTGACTGTTCCGGGGGTTGTCATGGCGATAGGGGGCGAGCATTGTGAGGGGAGTTTAATAAGCTTGGAGTTGCTCAGGGCTAATGAAGTGCGATGTCTGGACCGGAGAGTGTTTTTTAACTAGCAACAAGGGACGAGCCTCTTGTTAAAAGTCTTCCGATGGCGAGGCTCTCTATCGAAAGGCGTTTAATTTGCGGCTTTAGCTCCAAGTGCTAGTACACCATTTGTCCGCGCTAGTAGAGTGACGAGGGTGCACTAGTTCATCCAGTACGGCAGATTCAAGTGCAGTTTGGCTGTATTTAACTCTGAAGTAAAATACATTTCTTTTTAATCTTTGACAACTGTTTGACCCTCACCAGTAACATCCCCCCCCCCCCACTACTGCAGTGCTAGGACGGGGGTCGGCAACACGCGGCTCCAGAGCCGCACCGGCTCTTTAGCGACATGTAGTGGCTCCCTGGAGCTTTATAAGTTTGCCGCCCGGCGCTTAGGTGGTACTACATTGAGGTCAAGTCAAAGTGTGTGGGGTTTGTGAAAAAAAGTGACCTTTGACCTTTTTTTTTTTCCCATTTCCAATCAGAAGGCGGAACCAAGAAGCTTCGCAGCACCATCCGACGGAGCACGGAGACCGGCATCGCTGTGGAGATGAGGAACCGGGTGACGCGGCAGGGAAGCAAGGACTCCACCGACGGCAGCACCAACTCAAACAGCTCGGACGGAACGTGAGCATCCGCTTCGTGTGGCCGCTTCACGCGAGTGTTGAGCATCTCAACTCAGTGGGTCCTCCTGGCGTTTTTATTTATTTTCTCTCAAGGTTCATCTTCCCTACCACGCGCCTCGGGCCCGAGAGCCAGTTCAGCGACTTCCTGGACGGCTTAGGCCCCGCTCAGATCGTCGGGCGGCAAACATTAGCGACGCCTCCAATGGGTAAGCCGTGAGCCAAGGGGACCCAGCATATCAGTCGCTTCTCTCTCATTCTGCTCTACTTGCTCTACTCACCTTCTCTTTGTATCCTTTTGTCCTCAATTTACTCTTACTTATCTTTGACGCAGCATCACTCACAGTTACGGCCTCATAAAATTGAAAGATGGATTTTCTCAATGTTTTTTCACTGTGGGACGCCAGAAATGAAGGGTCAAACATGATGTGATTCAGCACACTCTGCTGAGTACAGTCAGCCCTTTTCTGGCCTTCAAAATAAAATCGATATCATATGTGCACATATACATATACTGTATATATATACAGTCAAACCTCGGTTTTCGTACTTAATCCGTTCCAGAAGACTGTTCGAAAACCGAATTGTTTGAAAACCGAAACCATGTTTCCCATTGGAATCAATGTAAAGATTTTTAATCCGTTCCAAGTCAAGAAAACCACTTTTTTTTTTTTTACAATTTTACACCATAAACTGTACGCATGTAATAGGAGAGCAAGTAATATGAAATACAGTATATAATACTATATATATATATATATATATAAAATATAAGTGTGTGTGTGTGCCAAAATTCAAAATTTTTGCAGATAATCTATTTTACAAAATCTATCCTTGCCAGTGACGTATCGTGACGGACAGAAAAATAAACTGCCCTGTAAAGTGAATTCTGAAAATGTGTTTCAAAATACATGATACAAAAAAAAAAGTCAGTCTTGAAAGCCATTTTATGGCCCGCGGGCCTCACGCTGGCATGTCTGCTGCAGAGTGCCTCGTTGTCAGCTGTGAGTGCCTGTGGTTTTAAGTGGATATGTATTCATTTCTCAAACATGTCATTGTGCGGTGGCATAAGAAAAATGCTTGAAGTGCATCAATTCCCCCCCCATCGTAGAAATGGTATTTCATTGACAGTTGACCCTTAAGTGGGACGTGGTTTCAGCTCATTCAATGGACACGCCCACAGCTCCCAAACTCTTCTCTCTCAAAGTCATAAAACGTGGTTTTCATTTTTCAGGGACTTAAAATGCTTTTGCATATCCACTTCTTGCAGCTTTGTGTTCAACTAAACGCACCCAGAGCTCAATATAAGCTTCTCGGGTACATTTTCCACAACCAAAATCATGCAGGGAGGGATCTTGCCACGCTGTTAAAAGTGAACTGTCAAGGGGAAAAAATAAAGCAAAGGGTTCGAGGGGAGCTTCCTGGTGATAATCCTTTGTACCGCTTAACGCACAAGTATATAAAGTTAATGTGCATGAAATGTGATCCGTTGACGTGAATCCTGTGAAAGTCTCCCGAAGGACGCTTTTCAGGGAACGTTGTTCTATGGCTCCCTCCAGTGGTGACAAATGTCAATTGAACACTTCATGGCCTTAAACCAGGGGTGTCAAACTCATTTGACATTGTGGGCCACATACGGCCTCGGTAGATGTCAAGTGGGTCGGACCATTAAAATTCTACCATACTCTGATATAAATAACCAAAATGTCATGTATTTCCTTTGTTGGCAAAAGCTTGTTGCTTCTCAGGACATAGTCATACCTCGGTTTTCGACCATAATCCGTTCCAGAAGGTTGTTCGAAAACCTGTTCGAAAACCGAAACCACGCTCTTAAAAAAAAAAAAAAAAAAAAAATCTTTATTGAACACATCTGCTCACAACAGAATGCTACACGAGGAAGCGTCACATCCTCGTGTAAGGAAAGCGAGAGGAGTCAAGTGGCGCATTCAAGTGCGCCCAGTTTTGATTTTCGGTCGTAATCCGAGGCATATAAAAAATTTTGGGTCAAGAACAGAGATGTTCGAAAACCAAGGTTTGACTGTACAAGTTCAGCCGCCTTCATCATGCATCGTTTAAAAAAAAGTCACCGTCGGTATACGGCTTTGATGCTAATGCTATTTCGCTAGCAATTAGGTAGCTGACTTTTACTGCTGTGTTGGGTCTGTCTCAGTGACAGACTTGAGACTGCTGTTGTCTTCTTCTCTGATCGAAACAGTGTTCCCCTAGCGGGTGATCCATGAATTGCAGCCTATTAAAATATTCATTCCATGTCTTTTATGTATTTTTTTCACTTTTAAACGATCCTGCGGGCCTGATCGAACTTCCTTGGGGCCGGTTCTGGCCCGTGGGCTGTATGTTTGACGCCCATGCCTTAAACTGTGCACAGTCAGGTGAGAGAAAAATCTTGTCTCATTCTGCAGGGGACGTCCATGTTGGGATGGTGGACAGAGGAGGTCAGCTGGAGGTGGAGGTCAACCAGGCCAGAGGCTTGATCCCCAAACCAGGCTCCAAGAATATCCCAGGTCCACCGACCTCCCTTGAAGCTTTTGTCCCATCCGTGCCCCAATGGAGTCGCAGTGTTTAATTTCCTTTTTTTACTGTGCTTTGTTTAGCAACCTACGTGAAGGTGTACGTCCTTGAGAACGGAGTGTGCTTGGCCAAGAAGAAAACCAAAGTCGTGAAGAAGAATCTTGACCCCAGCTATCAGCAGCCGCTGCTGTTTGATGAAAGTCCTCAGGGAAAAGTCCTCCAGGTATCCGGACTCATTCCATTTGATTGGGGTGATTCTTTCCAGTGCAGATATGATCTGAACAGCATAGCGCATACTCCCATTGGAAATTCAACGTACAGTCAAACCTCGGTTTTCGTCTATTATCCGTTCCAGAAGGCTGTTCGAAAACCGAAACCACGCTCTTTTTAAAATAAAAATGTTTATTGAACACGTCTGCTCACAATGGAAAGCGACACGAGGAAGCGTCACTTTCTCGTCTACCCGAGGAAGCGTCACTTCCTCGTGTAAGGAAGGCGAGAGGAGTCAAATGGTGCATTCAAGTGCGCTCAGTTTGTTCGAGAACAGAAATTTGTTCGTCATCCGACGCATAAAAAAATCGAAATTTTTGGTCGAGAACCGAGACGTTCGAAACCCGAGGTTTGACTGTACGTATACAACAATCACTTCAACTTTGCCTTTGTGAAGACTAATTAGCTTACCGCTAAGAAACGACGCATAACGGATAGCATTTGCGCGGTTGTGTTATAGCGCTTTCAGCAACAAGTATTTGAACACAAATGGTCGAGCAACACGTGTCGGTAGAAGATAATGTTCTCTGTCCTTTGCGTAGAGCCGCTCGCAATCCTGCAGCTTCCATCAGCGCCGCGCCCGTCTTCGTGAGCGCCTAACGATCCTTTTCCCATGCGCAGGTAATTGTGTGGGGGGATTACGGGCGGATGGACCACAAGTGCTTCATGGGAATGGCCCAGATCCTGTTGGAGGATTTGGATCTGTCGGCGACCGTCGGCGGCTGGTACAAGCTGTTCCCTACCTCCTCTCTGGCAGACCCCAGCATCGGACCCCTGGCCCGACGCCTCTCGCAGTCCTCCCTGGAGAGCGCCACCAGCCCCTCGTGCACCTAACAAGGCTGAGTCATGCAAACCCTCGTACTGTACATACCACTCAAGACTGTATCTTCAAGTGCAAAAACCTGGTAGCCCCTCTGTACGCGCACATTCTCACCGAGCAATTTTCTAAGTCGGAGGGGGGCGGGGGTGGGGGGGGGAGACCCTCGTAAATTCCACATTTTACCTGAAGACGTAGCATTTTTCCTCCTCCGTGTTCCAACATTCCCAACCATGACGCATCGGGTTCACAGAGTGCCATACATAACCTGCATTTCCAGGTTCCACGAGACCATCCCAGGGCCATACAGATGACGCTTTCTCAACTCTCTATGCCAAACTTAAAAAAAAATAAACTATTTTTTAAAACCAAAGCAATTGTTTATCGTAGCGTTAGACGAAGTAGACTAATAATATCATGTCCAGATATGTAGCAGAGCCAATGATATTCTGTGGGCCAAACGCATTACAGGTGCAGATATTCGAGATAGCCGCACTCCACTTGCACAGGGCAGGGCTGAGTTTATACCTAGATATGCATCTATACATATAGAGTTCCACATTTATTTGTGTTCACGTGTGTATCGGCCGCAGTCTGCATGCTCGCGCTTGCTTGCAATCTTTGTTACAAAAAAAAAAAAAAAAATTAAAAAAAAAACAAAATTTTTGGAATGTGCGCCCAAACTTCACATTTAACATTTGGTCGTTGAAAGTGGAGTGCCACAGGGAACGCAAGCGGGTACTCAACCTTTGTGGAAACTTCTCACGGCACGACACCAACCAAAAATATGAAACGGGGCCCCGTATCGGAAGCCGTCGAGGCGTTTCTCGAAACTGGGGCCTGAGTTGAGTTGGGTTTCACTTTGAAGTTAAAATTTGCATGTCTCTCACTTGTAACATTTTGCCATTACTAGTGCCACTTTTGACCTGCGATTAAATCCTACTAGTTACATTTTTTCCCCCACCCCGCACTAGTAACGCTACGAGAAATGTCGTGGTTGTGAAAAACGCGTGACCGGAGTTCAGTTAAATACAACTGAACCGACTTTTAATCAGTTGAGTAGATTTGGACGGCACGGTGGTTGGGAATCACCGACTTCGGAAATGATGGATGAAATACGATGATGATGATGATGATGATGATGACGACGACACGAGTAATTGTTCATGTTTCTCCCACAAGACACTGAGCATTGTGGGTAAATATGAAGCACTTTCGTCAAGGGTTTATGGGCTTCCCTTTTTTTTTTTTATGTGTGCCAGCAGTTGGGAGTTTTGTGAGGTTTTATTCGATGGAAAGGAAATACGATGGTGATCCCAGCAACGTTGAATTATCCGCCTGTGTTGCACTACGGTTCTTTCAAAGACGGCACTTTATTGTGAAAGAATGAACGCTGTTTCCTCGTGTAATGTTGTGATTCCTTTGAATTTGAATGCCAGCGTGGAAATGGAACAGCGCGTTTGTCTACTGATTGATTTCTTAGCTTTGGTGAATATTATTATTATTATGTTTTCCACTTCTAGCGAAACAATAGACACAGGTCAGTTTTACTCGTAGCACTTTGTCATTGATCTGACACTTGCACCTCAGTTATGGGAAATGAATTCAGCAAAACATGTTGTAGCAAAAAGTTCAATGCAGTTCTGAAATAAGCTCAAGCAAGTAATTGGCATTTACTGTTCTTTACTCTCAATCAACTTATCTGACGGAACATTTTGATTCCATTTCTGCGTGTCGGAGACCAGCACTCAACTTTACGCAAAAACAAATGTCCAGTTACTATTTGAAAGTGACACGTGTTTGCATAATTTTACCAAGGTACATTCCGTGTATCGGCACGACGTTGATATTTTTTGTCCTCATAGTGCAAAACCAACAAAATCGCGCAGTTCCACTTTGGGTTTGACAAATACGTGTGTTGCAATTTTCTTGACATGATCAATGGTATTGTAAGCTATTCTAGACATATTCTCTCTCTCTCTCTCTCTACACACACACACACACATATATATATATATATACACACGCATTTTTGTGTCATTTTGTGGACAGCTGGCATGATGATGTAAAATGAATATACAAATATTGTATTTGCACAGAATCTCTTTGGTGCACTTTTTTTATGTGTGATTCCAAAAAAAAACTTGTTGGAGAACCTCTATAACGAAAACCACCTTGTATAACGTCCACATTCACTGCTGAATGTTTACTCCTTGGCAAAAAAAACGAAAAAGAATCGTGAATATTTGCTCTGTGTTTTGGAGATGGAGTGGAAATGTGTTACGCTTTTGCTGTGCGGTGTGATCATTCTGAAAGGAGGAATGAAAGTTAACCTTGAAGAGATGCTCTTTTCTTCTTGAATCCCGCCACCAAAAGCAAAGTGAACTATTGCCTTTCTTTCACGTGAGCTGTGAGTGTGCACATTTATCGCATTGTGTCATGAGTGTGAGGGACTGGAAGGACTTGAAAATGTGTAAATAATTGTGAAATTATATATGTTGCTGTTTTAAACGATGCAGGTTTTGGCACATGAACACGGTATTTAAGTCCCTGTCAAGTGAAGAGACATTTGTCTTTTGATTTTTGACACACCATGGAGTGTGTTGAAAAAACCCTACCAAATTGCAGCCATGAAAATATCTATTGAAAATGAGGCTTCCAAATCGCGGAAAAAAAAAAAATCAAACGCGCAAAAATCCTACATGTCGCAACAACGAGGCACGCTAAAGTGTCCATGCCAGCGCAATTTCCAATTCAACATGCTAACCGCCACGCCCGACTGCCCGTGCCCCTCACTCTTTTGCCCCTCTTTCTGTGTCATGCATGCACTCATGACCTACAACGAGGCGCTCTAAAGCAAAAAAAAGCCCCTAAAGTCACTTTACAGGGTCTTTAATGTTCACCCAAATGAGTCATCTGTTTCTTTGCTTGACAGTGGCTTTTAATGAATGAACGATGATTGATTTCTGAAAATGAAAGTCGATTTTTAAAAGCCCCCAAAGCAGCAGGGTTGACGGTGACAGCGTTGGTTCGGGCTTTGGTGACTTTTTGAATGTGAAGGTACTGAAACGGGTCAATCGCAGTAGAGATGCTGGGAGTATTTTTTTTGTAGGGGGCGGTGCTGCATGCGGCGCGTCAAGCGGTCCATGACCGGTTGAGATATAAATGTACACATCCGGCATTTGTCAACCTGATTTGACATGTTGATGCGCAAAAAAAAAAAGTACTGTATCGCCAATCCACGTGTTGCAAATGTGTTTTATTTTTCTAATTAGAGAGGAATTTGAGAGAGGAGGCGGCGCGTGGGTGCGAAGCTGCCTTGTGATGCTGAGGGCTTGTTTGCAGTTTTACAATGGCCTTATTGTCGGAAGGATTCTTTGTGTACGATGGACACCAATGCTTCACTCTTGTATGACACGCTTGAAATTTCTGGACAAATGTGTTTTGCTTGAAAAATTGTTACTGGAGTTCTCCGTACAGCATATCCAGAATCTGCGCGTAGATTTTATTTTTATTTTTTGGGGAATGTATGACAATATTGTCTGTCATTTATTTTGCAGTACTGTCCCTCCCTTAACAAGGGCCAACGTGTACAGTACTCGGCTGTATTTTTTTGTGTATTCCCGTGGAAGACAACGACTTGATGGTTGGAAGAATTATGCGCAATGCGTTTCTTTATTTCCGCAAGGAAAGCATTTGCCCCTCCAACAAATTTCTCAACCGCAATGGTGGGTTAGGTTGGACTTTTGTCTGCGATTTTTTTTTTCCTTATCGCACGCTTGCACTGATTTTTGTCAATGTGTTGAATATGATTGTTCATTTTAAAGCTTTCGAGCAAATGGAATGAGCAAACTGTCTTAAATGGAGTTGCAAAGGGTGGCAGAACTGAAAACTTTCGATGGGAAGCTTAGCTCAGGAATTTGGGAAATGCTTTTCACTTGTTATCTATTTCGTTTCGTGTCATTTGCATCTTTTTTGGTTTGAATTATATTTGGCTTGTTTGTCGGGAGTTTTTGTTAAAATGCGAATTTAATGAGGGCAAATTTACAGTTGGTGCCAATTCCCGCTAGTTCCCATGGAAAGTTGGACGTGACGCAACTCCTGTCCCTGACAGTAGCACTGGCTCTGCCAATTTCCTTTAGGCAATAAACATTGGCCGTCAGCTCAGTTGCCCCCCCCCCCCCTCCCCAAAATCCAAATCTTTCGGTTTTGCGGCCGAAAAGCAGGGCTTCTACTCTTATTTGCAGCCACCTGAGACAGCAGCAGATCGCGCAATGCGTTGAGAGTAACTCCAAAGCGGTAGCGCGGCCTTATTCAAGTGCTTTTGTGATTTCCGGGGTCTTTTTAAGTGTAGCAAAACGACACAAGCATACTGTACCGTACGTCATCTTACGATCTTCATGTCGATGAATAGGTCCGTTTGTCGCCGTCGCTAAAAGGCGTTTGAGCATTTATTTAAGGTCCGTGTACTTGTAGCCTAAGAAGACAAGGCAGCGCACGAGTAGGACTGTGTCCTATTAGGAAGATTTTTGCAGTTGTCCGACTCGCATGTCGAAGGCGATGCACCGGTGTGCCGAAATGTGAAACACGAGTGGAAAAACGATGACGTCGCAGTCGCTCTACTTCACGGAAAACCCTTTGAATTTGAACTTGATATACTTTACATCAAGCTACAGGACGATGCGCTAGTTCGGCGCTTTGTCCTCACGAGTCGGACATTCCAGTGAAACAAAACTGTGCGCTCGTCGACAACTACAGACTACTCATACTAACTGCGACTTCTTAAAATTTGATTAATTTAAAATCGCTTTGCTCTACAGTTATTCCGAAAAATATCTGAATTATTATTGTAAGCGACTCTAACATGATGCAGATTAAACATAAATACAGTCAACCCCGGTTTTCGTCCATAATCCGTTCCAGAAGGCTGTTCGAAAACCAAAATTGTTCAGCGTCACTTCCTCGTGTAAGGAAGGCGAGAGGAGTCAAATGGTGCATTCAAGTGCGCTCAGTTTGTTCGAGAACCGAAATTTGTTTGTCATCCGAGGCATAAAACATTTTTGATCGAAAACCGAATTGGACGAGAACCGAGACGTTCGAAAACCGAGGTTTGACTGTACTGCAATCCAATATTGGAAAATCCGAAAATGACACTTCACTAATGATGCATCTGCGTCGCACCGAAGTTACATTGAAAATTGTAAATGTTACAAAACAAACGGTTCTGTCACAATAAATACAACTGTATTGTACGTCGAAGTTAAATACAACTGAACCGCACCATGTAGATTAACTTGTGCGCCCAATTTGTCTTACGAGTGCGCTAAATTGTCTTAGGAGCGAGGACAAACGGCACACTAGCGCATGCGCCTTTTGGATATCGAGGTTATCGAATAAACGCTCAGATGACTTTTCAACAATGTCCAGGTTGCTAAGCCACAACTGTCAATACTTGATGCCGCTGCAGCCCCTTTGAAGCGGGGGCTTCCATTCATTTCCAATGCCGGCATAAGCACAAATGTCCCTGAATGCAACACGACAAGGACAAGAGCGACTTGAAATAGTACTGACAGGAAGCGCGGTGCGGATGAGTAGCTTCCCACAGAAACATTCATCGGCATTGCTGGCGTTGGGTTGTCCTCTGGAACTGGCCTTAACCGTTCCACTGAGGTGCGAGCAAAAGGGCAACATAGAGCAGAGCGACTTAGTGACGGGAGGACGCCTTTTATGGCAGACGTCGAGAAAGGGGGAGCTGTAATTTTCTACCCGTGCTTTGTAAATGTTTTCTATGTGCAGTATTTGATCATGTAAAACTGGTATTTTTGGTGGTTTGTAAGCTGCAAAATTGATTACTTAAGTGCACGTCGTTTTTTTAAGAAAATGCAATCAATCCGAGATTGAACACACACACACACGCGCACACACACAAAAATGACAATTGTCACATTTTGGGTTCAGAAGCTTGTATTTGCATGCCCATTTACCGAGCAGTCAATAAAGTTCATTTGAATCACTGATATTGGTTGTGTGCGTCCTGCATTCGGTACCTGGGCCTTGTGTGGGTACCAGGAGATGGCAGCAAAGCACTACTTTTCGGTCCTCCCAGTCTTCAACAGTTCCTTGGTGTGAAGATGCCACAAGATGGCCCCAAAGATACTTTTCTATCAGACGAGGCTTTGGCCTGAGCACAAAACGGGAAATAGGTGACAAAATAGGTCATACTGGCAACACTATTTGAAAAAAAAAAAAAAATGGCGACCGAGCCCCGAATCGAATGCTTAACTAAAAAGACAGCATGTACTCAAAGCAATATTTATTCACTCCGTTTCCAGAGTATTGTGTTTTACCGATATTCTCATCTCGTGTAAATAGGACACTAGACAGACAAAGTATGCCGTCTAAAATAAAAAAAAAAAAAAAAAGTCAACGACTAATAAGTCATGTTTGCGAACTATGTCCCCATAGGGGCTCCGTAGCGGAACACAATCGACAGAATTTGAACATAATCTTGATTGACAAGTCCGGCAAACAATACGTTCCTCTTTTTACTTTGACGTCCAACACAACATGAATGTGAGCCGCAAAGGAAAAAAAAAAGGAGACGATTACAATCATGTTTTCATGCGTTTAGTCAGGAACACATTCAACAGAATTAGACATTCAGATGCCATTTGCGCACTTAAAGAAACAAATACGTTGATTTGTCCATCACAAAGTGAGGTTTTTTTTTTGGGTCGTATTAGAAAACGACAAATCAACAAAAATATGTTCGTGAAGTCGCGTGTAGGAAACGGGAAATCACAACAATTTGAATGATTGGATTCAAAGACATTATAACAGAGGGAGAAAATTGCAAAACATCACCTCCAGTGCGAAATTTTCCATTTAATTTTTTGGTCGTCTCAAGCCATGAACACAACATCATCGCTGTAGCAACCTTCCCTTCATGCAGTGGAAGTGTCTGATCCCCTTAAAGCTCGTTTTTATCTTTGGTGTGCCAAAATCGATTTCAGGTCTCTTGCAGATGCAGATGGAATATGTGCATCTGCAAGATGCACGTAGGAACTCATCAACATGAAATTTCTCAGCTTTGACCTGAAATGAGTTTTGCCGTTGTTGATTTGATTGACTCAATTACAATTTTTTTGGTTGGCCTTTTAACCCATCGTAGGACCTTCATTTATGACCCAATTCCCATTTATTAGACATTTGTGCTTTAAAGTGCCCCCAAATAAGTCCTATTTACAACTACAATGCTGCAATCTTAGCGATGTAGCCGTGCATGCTGACAGGCTAACGATTACTCAAAATGATTCATATTACTCTTCTTAATATATAACTTGCAGGTTGAATGAAGAATAAAACAAAACAAAATGAATGAAAGCAGAAATACTTTTCCCGGCGATGACACGCACGCACACACATCTTCACATGTTCTTCAAGTGCAAATAAAAACCAAAATGCTGTCGAAGATGCCAATGCGTCTCCCTGGATAATTTTCATTGGATGCGAGCGCAATTCAATATTTGGCCTGTCATAATAAACAGAAGTTATTCCAAATCAAATGTCTATGTGCAGAACCCCCCCGACCCCCACAGAAAGTATTGCATGTTCCCAATTGGATATAAAAATGTGTGCCTTTGACCCTGTTACTGCATTGACAAAACATTCCGAAGGCAAGTGTGGACATTCATGAAGCTCGGCCGAGGTGTACGAGGCTGGAAGTGGATTTGGGGCAGGGGCCGAGGAGAGAGGAAGAGGTAGTTGTACTTTTCTAATTCTCATCTCCTCCTCTTTCCTTCTTGAAAACCGGAAAAGCTCCGTCAGAGTCCCGCCCACACAGCTCTCGTTGAGGACTTCATAAGTTCACTTCCAAGGCGGATGCAATTCATTTCCAGACATGTGCTGTCATGTGCGCTAAACTCGGGGCCGTGGCGCTTCCCATCGGTTGAGTGGCGGAGCCGAATGGATTCATGACGGACGCGTGCTGAGTCATCTGCAAGACAGAAAATATTTAAACTTATGAATCCCCCGCCCCCACTCAAACCGATTGAAACACGCTTTTTTTTTTTAAACATGTCAATTTTTTTCCCCCATCGTGTACACATGCGTGCACGTGCCTTTAAGAGGTGGGGTTATGTGTGATGTCGGTGATTTTGCGCACGAGTGTCTCTGTGTGGGCTGTTGCCTACAGCAGCATTTGGACTAAAGTGATCCCTCGCTATTTCACGGTTCGTTTATCGCGGCTTCAGTGCATCTGAGATTTTTTATTTTATCCATAAAAAAAATAATTATATATATATATATATATATATATATTTTTTTTTTTTCATATACATGTAGTACAGTACTGTATATGTTGCTCCATGTGACTCGCTGTTGTTTTGCTGACTTTCGCAGCTTCTCGCGGTCCATTTGCGGACTTATAAAAAAAAAATATATATATTTTTTATGTTTACTGTATTTTTGGAACTTATACATGTTTAAATCTATTAGTATACAGCATTAACTCATGTTAATTACTTCAAAAGTACTTCTACATGCATGTTAATTATTTGGCTTTATAAATATGTTAGTTCAACAATGTACTGCTCTACATGCATGTATGGTTGTTCGTCTCTGTGTGCCCTGCGATTGGCTGGCAACCGATTCAGGGTGTCCCCCGCCTTAGGCTCCAGCATCGTGAGGATGGTTCTTTGGATAAATATTATGTACATGTACCTATATGGAGGGTACACGCTACTTTGCGGATTTTCGTTTATCGCGGGTGGTTTCTGGTCCCCATTAACCGCGATAAATGAGGGATTACTGTATTTCTTTCTTTTCTTTTACGTACAGTAGGTGTCCTGATGTGTACCGAACTGTCTTACAAGTGAGGAGAAAGACGTGCCTGTCCAACATTCCACTGCAGTTGCTGAGCTCCGAGCGCTGGCTGCTGAGCCAACGTCGCCAAGCTTCCCGCCTGAGAATGTCCCATCAACCCCGCGCCCTCCTGCTGCTGCTGCATCACGATTGCGCCATTCTGCTGTGGCGTCATCATGGTGTTTTGCGGATGTCCCATCATGCCGTGATGAGCCGGGCCGCTTTGGGCTAGCATCGAGCCGTTCTGCTGCTGCCCCATCATGGCAACCTGCGACATGACCGTGGCTCCCCCCATCCTGCCGGCCTGAGCTAACGAATGGTAAGAGCCATACGGATGCGTCGGGTATCCTATTTGGTTCATGTATAAGCCTGCAGAACAAAAAACCAAAGCAGATATCCAATCCATCCTCACCCCTGCGTATACACAAATAGCACACAAATACAGTCAAACCTCGGTTTTAGAATGTCTTGGTTCTCGACCAAATGTTTTTGCCAAAAATTTTGAGTTTTTTATGCCTCGGATGACGACCGAATTTCAGTCCTCGAACAAACAGAGCGCACTTGGATGCGTCACTTGACTCCTCTCGCCTTCCTTACATGAGGAAGTGACGCTTCCTCGGGTAGACGAGGAAGTGACGCTTCCTCGCGTAGCGTTCTATTGTGAACAGACGTGTTCAATGATGTTTTTTTTAAAAGAGCGTGGTTTTGGTTTTTGAACAAATTGGTTTCCAAACAGCCTTCTGGAACGGATTATGGTCGGAAACCGAGGTTTGACTGTATCCCCGTGAGTAGGTCGATTGGAAAAGAGGATCTCTCACCATGAGATGGCGCCATACTGCTAATGTGCACTGACGGGGTGGATCCATAAAGGGAAGAATGGAGTCCTTCGACAGTTTCCGGAACGTGCCTTCCGCCTGTCTGGGTGCCGGTTCCAAGAAGAGGCTGAGGTTTTCAGGCACAGAGGCGGTCACTCGGCTCTGAGGCAAGAAGGTGGAGGCAGCCTGAAGTTGATCCACGACCGAAATTGAAAGTAGCTACAGTAGTGGAGTGTATGCCATACTGTGGAAGAAGTGGACGGATCTGAGAGCTGACTGAAGAGATCCAAGGCAGGGTGCACCGGATTAGAACCTGCTGGACTCTGGTGACTACCCTGAACCCCATTGGACACTGCAGGACTTGGATCAGGAGCATCTAAGAGATATTCCAAACGTGGAGGGGACAATATCTCTTTCAACCACCCATTGATGAACCTCGCACGAGTTTACTGCTCCGCAACGACATCTTCAAGCTTTTACTCGACTAATCACAATCGGTGGACTTTCAAATCGCCGGTCCGTTGGCGTGAGAAAATGTCGGGGACCTGCACTGTGCTGAGAAACGATGAGTGACGTCATCGTTTCATCAACTTCCACTGGACTTTTATCACTTTATAGCTGACAAGAAAAATCGTTCCATTAAGATGATGATCGAGAAATCTAGGTGAACAGAGGGAAGAAGGCTAGACTCGGTCACAAAGTGGGAATAAACAATTCGGGAACAAATCGTTGTTGAACAACAATAGACGGGGGGTTTGAGAACGCTTGTCGCCCAGGCGACATTTGTCGTCTGCAAAGTCTGCAACTTGTTGATTCATTGTAGACCAGACAGAAAGGCGTCAACGTACCGGTGGTTCAAAGCTTAAACCAAGGTAACCAATCACAACCGAGGGGCGGAACCGGGGGCGACGTATGCAAATATCGGGGGCAGTGTTTTTTTTGTATTTTGCATATGTACCGTATACCGAATATAAGACGGTGTTTTTTGCATTGAAATAAGGCTGAAAAAGTGGGGGTCGTCTTATATTCGGGGTCTAGACATTATACCCATTCACGACGCTAGATGGCGCCAGATATCAATGAAGCGAATGCTGAACTCGACTCCCCAGGCCAAAGTGAACCCCTGCCACAAAGAATAAAAATAAAAATAGCGGTAGCACGAAGAAGAAAAATAAATAGTGGTAAGAAAGAAAAGAGAAAAAAAAATAATAGAAGAGACAACAGAAAATGGAGAAACGTAGCGACAATCTGGAGAAAAGTGGGTCGAAGATCGGCCAGGTTAACCGGCAGCTGAGGAAAAGTTATGATGTAATTTACACTTTAGTTTACATATTTAAATGTTCAGATATTAAGATTTGAATGAGGCAAAATAACATGCGTTTTCTCTCAACTATATTGTTATAATCATTTGCTTCAGATGTACTGTAATTATTTTCTGTATAAAGATTAATTTGGTGTTCAAAAAGTCTTTTTTTAAACTTGAGTCTTGAAAAAGAGGGGGTCGTCTTATAATCAGGGCCGTCTTATATTCGGGCCAATACGGTAATAATAAAAGTTCAAACTGGCGGACAGGGAACTCCGAGTGTGATTACCGGGGCAACAACCGTCGTTCGCCCTCAGAGATCCCTCCCGCCGATATTGAAAACAATTTTCCCTGTGTGCCGAGTCATTTCTTTAACTTTGTCTGAGAAAAACTGACAGATGAAGAATATTGTGAAGACTGAAACAAAATAACAAAAGCATCAAACTAAGCCGTCGACCGATTAACTGACGCTGACGTTTCAGTTGCGCTACCATACCTAATCCCAGCAGGTCCGTAACGCATTGGGAGTTCGTCTTTGGACTGACGTCTTTTTTCTGTCGAAACAACAAAAGGATTCAGCGAACGCGGCGCCTTGGCAACACATCCCATCCTTCTTGCGGCTCTGCGGCATACTTACAATTTTCATTTTCTCAAACACAACCGGCTCCTTGGGGATGTTCTCGCAGCTCTTTTCTTTCTGCATTGAGAATGGTGTTTTTCAGGCCTTTCAAGATCCCGCGACACTCACGGTGAGATGACGCGGACTCACCCTGAGCATCTGGATATCAATGACCTTATCCATGTACTTTTTCTTGTCATACTTGTCCCTGATGAAGTTCTCCGCCGAATGGTCGCTCTCGGGGCGCTGGAAGCACTCGGGCAGGAACGCTTCGTAGAGGCGTTTGGCCTTGGCGTTTCCCATCTCCTGGACGCACTGCAGTAGGCAGAATGGGACTGACTTCTCATTCAAATCTGACTAACAGGAGAGAGTCACTACGGACAAAAAGTGAGCGATGTCGGGATTTGGCCTGATGGACCTAAAGCGCTGTTCAGCCAAAGTTCAGAAGAAATCTGCAGAGAAAACATTCTCCGACCTGAACCTGCTCCTGCGTCCACTGGTCCAAGTTGACAGACTTGACTTTGGAGATGTGGACCCCGAGATTTCGATGAATACCGGCGCATCGTATGCAGATAAAGATGCCCAAGTTCCACGAAGACCATCTCGGACCTGGAAGAGAGATCCCTCGAGACGTGATGTCATATCTGGCTTTCTGCTGAGAAAGCACACTGAGCAAAGAAAAGCTCTTCAAGAAGACAAGCTGAAGAACAACGAGGGAAAGGATCCAATTATTTTTAGTCCAATTTACAGGCCAGTCATGCCCGAGACCTCAATTACAAGACCCACTTCAGCAGGGAACTCTTCGAATCCTGCGTCAATCAGGCAAGTGTCCTGACACGCAATGTTTACGCGGTGTTAAGTTGTCACGTCAACAACGAAAACATCTTTTTGGAGCCTGAAACAGACACACCTCATTCGACATCCGTTGGCCTTTGTTCACAACACGAGAAATCGGGAAACAACTTCTTCACAAGCACCCCTGTCGAAACGTGAGGGAGTCATGAGAAGTATAGTCACACTACAAATCGGATTGCGTTTCTCACTTGCTTCCGCCCGGTGTTTCTTTCAGCACCAGATGGTGCGAAAGCCCTCGAAGCGGTACTTCCTTAAAACTGACCTTCCGACCAAAGAGGAAGTTGAGTACAGAACTTGGGGAAGGAGACCGTCCTCTTCCTCGTGTCGGAATCCTTTCATCAAAGCTTAGTTCACTTTCGCGAAGGTTGAAACATGTTGTTTCATCGACGGCTTTTTCTGACAAAACGGGGGCACGGGGGCGAAAACAAAATGAGAGGTTAACAGACAAGCTTGTCGGGCTCAAGCGTGAGCCGTTACGCCGGCTAATAATAGAATTACTGTGCAAATCCTGCTTAACTGCAGCAAACGCTTGTGTCGGATTATCAAATATGTGGAAAACTCCCTGAATGGAGGACTCACTTTGGCCCCCACATCCTTTCATGCCTTCATTTTTCTTTTTTTTTTGTTGCTTAATCATAATAGAACCAGCCAATTGGGCCTGTTGTGAGGACTATGAGGAAAAAAAAACCCATTGAAACGAGTGCTTCTCCTACCTTCTCCTAATTCCTTTGCTTGTGTATTTCTTTTATTGTTTTATCACACCTCACTGAAGCTCGATCATTCAGCAAATACATTAAAAAAACGGCACTGCTTTAGTTTAATGACCAATTAAGTATGAGTCTTCCATCGCACTTAATGAATTCTGAATTATGCGCGTACCTCGATAAATACAAGCTAGCTTGCTAACTAGACAGCGAGATGGATTTGAAAAAATTAAATTAAATTCTGCACACTGGTCTGTGGAATACATAGCCTAACTACTGTATTGGCCCGAATATAAGACGTGTTTTTTGCATTGAAATAAGACTGAAAAATTCGGGTTGTCTTATATTCGGGGTCTAGATATTATACCCATTCATGACGGTAGATGGCGCCAGATATCATTGAAGCGAATGCTGAACTCGACTCCCCAGGCCAAAGTGAACCCCTGTCACGAAGAATAAAAATAAAAATAGTGGTAGCACGAAAAAATAATATAAAAAATAGTGCTAAGAAAGAAATAGAAGAGACAACAGAAAATGAAGAAACGTAGCGACCATCTGGAGAAAAGTGGGTCGAAGATCGGCCAGTTTAACTGGCAGTTGAGGAGAAGTTATGATGTAATTTACACTTTAGTTTACATATTTAAATGTTCAGATATTAAGATTTGAATGAGGCAAAATAACATGCTTTTCCTCTCAAATATATTGTTATAATCATTTGTTTCAGATGTACTGTAATTATTTTCTGTATAAAAATGTATTTGGTGTTCAAAAAGTCTTTTTTAAACTTGAGTCTTGAAAAAGAGGGGGTCGTCTTATAATCAGGGCCGTCTTATATTCGGGCCAATACGGTATATCGTCTAATGATGCTACAGAAATATTTGTAGACTGAGTAAAAACTGTCAAGTGTATTATTACGAACTGCTGCGGCTAGCTTAAGCCTCCTTATTGGTGTTCACAAAAACACGCATGTCAGGGATAACACATGTCCCATGCACCAAAGGTCAGCTCATGAAGCTAATTATGGATGCATGGTCCTGATGTTTGTAAATGTAGCATAGCAACCAGATAAAGCCGGAGGTGGGGGAGGCATGAGGCGACTTGGACTGGAATGAATAACCCCCTGCACACTGCACCGCAGTCGTGTCTTTAGTGGCGATCCATAAGGCGTTATGTATTGTTTACTCCAACCGTGTACACCTCCGGCTACCGTGAACAGAAATAGTCGGGAGAGTAGGAGGCCAAGTCGGAAAAGAAATGAAATGCGGGGCTTTAAATCTGCCATGTTACTGGCGTTGCGAGACTCGGACCTCTCCAAATATCACAGAACGTTGCAGCCTTGACAAATGTATCTGGTGCCCCGGTTTACGCCAGTGATTCCCGACCTGTCAGGTGTGGCGCCAGACATCATCAAAAATTGCATCGTGTTTGTTCAACAGAACCGGCCCAGGTTCCATATTGAGTAAGTCGCAGGTGATAGACACACATGCCACCTTCACGTAAGGCACGTGGATAGTATTAGCTAGCATGCATGCTAGCATACTAGCATAAGTTGCCGGCACAAACACGCGGCCCGACAAATACATAGCTAACAACAACAAGATTCCACAAGATGGCATCAAAGTAATCATTTGATTTTGACCGTTATGACACGCGCCGTGCCCAGGAGTGGAATGCGGTTAACAAACCTTAGAACAGGATTCATTTGCAAAACACACCAAGACTTTTTTTAGCCTCACATGCTGGCTTACACGCGCACGGCAGGGCTGCGTGTGCATGTGGCTCATTAGCCGACATCCCACAAGGATGAACGCTACTTTCAGCAGTTAATCCCCCCTGCCGAGCTGGACGTATTGTCGCACCCCGTGCGCTACTTACTATCGCTCTCTGGACATGCCGCTCCGGTACAATGTGTCGACACGAGGATTTACTTGAGTCGTGCACGAGTTGTTGCAAATTGACATAATGAACATTGTGTAGTATGATATTGCGTCAAATGTTGCCATTTCATTGTAGCCCGGTCATCCCCAAAGGGGGATTCTCCCACCTGCGGCCCTTTCTCGAGGTTTCTCAGAAGCGAAGAATTTATTGAAGCGAATTTATTGAAGCGAATTTATTGAAGCGATCAACGTGCATGCCAAATGTCACTGCTCGAGTTGATTTTGCCACCATACAAAACTGTCCTCTTTTTTTTTTTTCCTCCGCCGCTTCCATTTCCCATGACTGAAAGCCCTTCAGGACGCCCGCAGCGATCCAGTGACCCAGCAGTATGGTCGACGCTAACGAGCACATGGGCCCCCGATTGATAATTTATATACACTCTGACCATATGCGTGGTTACGTGGGGGACCAACTGTGGTCCTTCACGAATGCGGGTCATTACCGGGCGCCCTTTTATTCACCTTTTGTTGTTTGGAATATGCGCTTGTATATTTGAAATGGAGCCATCTCCCTGTTTGCGGGTATATCTGGAACGTATCCGCGGGGCTCACTGTAAACGCTATAAAACGAGGGCACAAACAAAAGAATGTGCTGCATCACCCTCTCCTTGACTCTGTGACTCAAGGGAGGCAAAGAGGAAAATCCCTCGTGGCACTTGACTCGATAGGACACGTGAGGGACCGGGCTGGGAGGCATGACATCCCCACGGCAACACAAGACAGCCAGAGTCATTAGATTTAAAATAAGAATGTGGACTTTAAAAAAAAAAAAAAAAAAAAAAACAGCTGGTATTTTTGGGCGCGCTTAAACAACAATTGGAGTCAAAATGACTTTAACCCTGGAGAACCCAAGAACCTTTTTCTTCTTTGGAAAATGATGAATTATACATTAAATGACTGCTATATTTTGTGTCAGCCTTGGCTGCTCTGAGTCACGTACTGCTCCCCTGTCATGTGGTGTTCCACAGGGCTCAATTCTGGGGCCTCTGCTGTTCACACTGTATCTGCTCACATTGGGTTCCATCTTAAGGAAACATGGTATTACCTTCCACTGCTATGCAGATGAGCGTCAGATCTATGTCCCACTGAGCAAAAAGACGCTTTCTCATTAAGGCCACTTCTAGCCTGCCTGGAAGAAATCAAAACCTGGATGGCACAAAATTTCTTGAATTTCAATGAAAAGAAGACAGAGGTGATACTGTTTGGTCCCAGTGGCCCTTGTACATCCCATCCTGTAGACCTGGGCCCCCTGCCCCTTATCTTAAGTCAATAGTCTCAAACCTGCGTCTTAAACTGGGCAGTGATTTCAAACTTGACCGGCAAATTGGTGCCGTTGTTAAATCCAGCTTATTTCACCTTGGACAGCTGGCCAAAGTAAAACCTGAGTTGAGTTGAGTTGACCTATATGTTCACCGAACACCAAAATATATGTTTTTTTTCAAATATTCAATGCTTTAATCCTAATTTAGGATTAGAGCCAAATCTGACCCTTTGGGATTTAAGGTTAGCATTTGAGTTGCAGGATTTATAGGGGCCAAATTTGACCCTGTGGTTTCTCCAGGGTTAAAATATGAATTATCGACAATAACAACAAGAAAGACAATTTCCACAACAGAAAAACGGAAAATATTTTGTTGAATTGCCCAACTTCAAATGTACTGTATCTGTTTTTTGGTTGTTTACAGGGGGAGCCTTCTGTTTTGAGTTTGAAACGCACGAGTAACCACGGAGGGAGGGAGGACTTACTGTACCTCCAAATTGCACACTCATGACCATGTACAACTGGAGTTCCCCCCACTGAAACAGGTGCCATCATGTTTTCCAAAACCAGCAGGTGCACACTTTCACTGTACGGTGTTTTACAGTGATTGCTTCACAGCTTCCGCTTTTTGCGCCGTCGCTTTGTGTTTCGCCACTTCCTCTTAGAACACTCTGAGGGAGGGAGGTGAGAAACGCGCAGTAATCTTTGTCCAGGCAAACAAGATTACAACAAACCAAGTTGAGTTGAGAGGCGGATGTTGAGTGGAAAAATGCTTTTAGGGTGTCCGTGTGTGTTGCGCGTGTGTTTTAGGGATGCCATCTCATGCAAATGCAACCATGTACAGTCGTTTTTTCTTCTACTGAGGGGGGGCGATGTTGGGACATCATAAATTAGTACTTATAATAGTTCATGTGCCTCTCGCAAATAAAAATCAGAATTGTCTACCGATATCATGCAACTTCAAATCAAAAGAATCCAATTTCATGCAATGCAATTTAAAAGAGGCGTCGCAGAGTGCGTGCGTCTGATTGCGTGACAACTCAATACGAATGGACTATGCAACCGCTCTCAATTCTGAACTTCCTGTGAGAATGTACTGCTGCAAAACTTCATTCACTTGGTGCACGCACTCAAACTGCAAGGGAGGGAAAAAAAGTCGAGACACCCTTGTTTAATCAACTGGGATGGGGTTGCATAAGTGTGCACACCCTCTTAATGTGGCAGCGTTCAGAATGGACCAGTCACATCCAACTTGTTTTGAAAAGGAAGTCAGCGCACACTTGCCACCAATTTAAAGATCGTCCTATTAACCCCAATGAAGCTCAGATGTTCTAGTAGCCTTTCCTGACTCCCCCCCCTGCCCCCCCCTTTCTAGCAGAAGCATGAACGTTTGTGCTAACACTCACTGCTATTTTGAGCTGTTTATAATTCCCTCCAACTTGACGACGGTATGGTCAAAAAAGCTCCACCTTTATTTGATCGGATCATAACACATTTCCTCACAAAAATCTCCTTTTTGGAAGATTTTGGGCTCGCCTTACATTGCTATCAGATAAATGTCATGATATTAGAATCACCTCTCTGGTGCAGATCCACAAGCAAGCACAACAATAAATAAATATTCCGTGACAGCATCAGGGATTCAACAAACAAGATCCAGAAAGTTTTTATCATCCGCTGTATGATCATGTTTAGCAACATCATATCTTGTCTTGTGTGAGATAAAAGGGAAAGGACGAATGAATAAATCACAACATTAAAGCACTCAAGAGCCTGCTTGCTGATTCTCATTAAATATTTGTGAGGCCGGCAACTCATGTGACTCCAGTCTGCATTTAGCGGGTAAATAATGGCAAAGAAACACACACACACACACACACACACACACACACACACACACACACACACACACACACACACACACACACACCTGCAACCTGCTTAGTCATTCCACCATTCATAATTTTCTCGTCAAGATGCCAGCAATGATTTTCATTGGAGGATTTATCGCCAGGGTGGAAGTGCTGCTAAGTAGTGAGGGAGACTCAAGGTGCACCTATCCAATCATGTCTCTCAAGGTCTGAAGTTGTACAGGTCAATGGCAATACAGTACTCAAGCCATTGGAAAAAAAAAACCCATGCATGTCTGTAGACACCCCCCACCCCCGCCACATCCCGCTCACCAAAAGATAAAATACTGTACATAGATCAATCAATAGACCCAACTTTGTCCCAACTTTTTATATTTCAACTCTTGTCGGACTCACTATTTGTGTTCTAAACAGGAGCGTTTACCCACGTGGAAAAACAGGTTTAACAAATCGAGGCCATCTCAATCAATGGGCACACTTGCTCAAAACGACGCACAAGGCAATGCAAGACAAGGCAAAATACTTTACTCGAGTCAAAATTGCATTTTTGCTTTTCTTGAATGAGTACATGTCAGAGTCTGTACATTTGACTTTTATGTTTTGCACTCTTACTAAAGTACAGCGAGGAAGTACTTTTTTCCACCTTTGGAAAAGAAGTGCATGCTATAAAACATGCATGAAAATATTACATCATAACCTCGGCCGGCTTCTTACCGGGAGTGAGTGATGCCCTGATCCTTACTTTCTATTCTTTTAATCATTTATTTATTTTCGGGGCTCGCGTTTCTGTTTCAGGCTAAACGTTTCGAGGTTGATGCTTGCAAGTGCACTTGCCATGAGATACACACACACCCACTGCACGGAATGCAGGTTGTTTTCAGCAAGACGACCCACCTTTTGATTCGCAGTCCGCACAGAATTTATTCTCGTCCAACGCCAGCAGAGAGTTGAGCACTGACTGGTATCTGTCGAAGTCTTTCACAGATTTGCCCGTCATCATAGCGCAAGAGTTGCCCTCACTTTGGCCCACAGCACTGCAGCTACGCCGTCCGTGGATTCTCAATTCACCTCCTTGATTCGATTCCTGGAAACGGCGAGTGGCACACTGGCGCTTCTGGATGGGATGAGGAGGAAGATGAGGATGAAGGGTGGTGGGGACTGCCTTGAAGGCAAAAAGCATGCGGCTTAGTTAAGGTGCAAGGACTAGGATGTAGTCCCATCTAAATGTTATTTTTACAAAAAAGCAATCTATTGAGAAAAAAAAAAGTCCAACACTGACTTTTTTTCTACAGTCCCGGAAAAGCTCCACCCTCGCCCCTCACATACGCGCACACTAACTATGTCATTGATCAACACAGCAAGACACGCAATTATTCCACCGCTGCTCTTCCTCAAAGACATCGAGCATACAGACTCCGCCTTGCGGCATCGTGCGTTAACGTCGCTGCCATGTTGAATGTGGCAAGGTGACATTTACTGCTTTTCTCTTATCCTTCCCTCTTCACGACCAAATGGAACAAGATGCGATCGGTTTTTAAAAACCTTTCTCTGGTATGATTTCGTTGATGTCTTCGTTATAAGTGTTAAACACAAATCACATTTATATATTAAAATAGTAGTAATTATGCTCTGATTCTCTCCCAGCATATAACGCAACTTTGTACATTTTTTTTACCATCAAGAGAAAAAGGAAAAAAGAGTGAGATACATGAATCAGTGAAAATGACAATCAAGCTAATTGCTCTGACGATGCGTATAACTAAGGTAAGTTTTTTTTCTATCGTTGAAACTGCCCTCCATACAACAACACGTTTGCGTTTGATTGCTGGTATTTCCAAATGATCTACGGTAATGTTGGTTTACGGTTAGCTAAAATTGATCAAACTGTGTAGTTTTCCCAAAGATAAAGCACTAGACTTTGTGCACTTTAAAATCCATCTGACAATTTGACACATTCAATATGGCGGGTAAACATCCGTATAACTGCAAATATCCAACCCGCGCAAAGCTGCAGGCAGGTAGAGCTGATGCTACGCTCTCCCCTGCCTTTATACCAAAGAATATTGACGCTTCAGTCCTTACGGTTATTTTAACTGCACTGTCATCCTGTGGTCAGTTAAAGCGCTGCACACTTTGGTGTTTAATTTTCTGGTTGCTTCTCTTCTTACTAAACGCAAGAGGGCAGTCAATGAGTGTTTGAAAAATATCAAGCGATGAAGATGTAAACGGAACTACAATTTAAGGTTCCTTCAAAACAAAAACATCCATTTCACTGTTATTTTCCTCAGTGCGAATCCTGCAGAAAACCTATGATAATGTAATCCCAAATTCTTGTATGCTTTTCAAATATGATTTTAATATGTTATCTCCGCGCTTTGCTGATTACCGCACCCCCAAAACCTTCTACTCTTGTTCAAGAATAACCGGAAATTGTTTATTTGTCATTTTAGCTGGCTGGTGGAAGCGAGTGCGGAAATAGCCGTAACGCTACTTTAAAAATACAAATAAAGGAATTAGCATCGACGCGTATTTTTTATTGTGTACTCATCTATCTCGAAAATGTCCCGACAATCCAACCGAACAACAGACAGCAAGAAGATGGTAGGTATCTCTCTCTTGAAGGATGTTTAAAACGTTGCTAATGTAGCTCGCGCAATGCTATCCCTTCCCAAGATGCATTCTTGCACTGCCTATCATTATTACAGTACTTGTTACTCGTTCGGTCCTCTCTCGTTTTCATATTAACGCCAATTAAAATTCTATTGTGAGAGGTAATATGTTGCGTAACTTCTTTCCTTGCAGAACTCTGAGTTGTTCACGCTAACCTACGGAGCCCTGGTCACACAACTATGCAAAGATTACGAAAATGATGAGGAAGTCAACAAACAACTGGACAAGATGTGAGTCTGCAAGTAGCAGCATCAAAATAGATGGACCCCTACGCCCCCCTTGTTTTTTTTTATAAAGTGGGAAAATGCACTATTCAGAACCTTTTCAACATTTGAATCCACATATCCCACTGTTCAGCGTTTCAGTATTTTTTGCACATCTTTGCTGTTCTTTAACAAGGAGATGAGTTTCACGTCACGTCACGTTGCATACACTGTACTGGTTTAGCGTAATCTATTATTACCTATCGCCTTCAATAATTACGCTTCCCACTTTACACTAAAGCTACAAATTTTATGTATTACTTAACACCAGTAATTCTGCTCTTTGTACTGCGTTCTCGCTTTGTTGGTTGATTTGTACATGAATAACACAAACGTATATGTCTGAGTAGTGCGGGAGGAATTGACTATCTTTCTATCGAAGCAGTAGGCCACAATGCTGCCCTGTTTACCGGACGTTTTGAAAGCAAAAATCCCCGAGAGGCAAAGAGCACACATACTGTGTGGCAACTCAAGGCAAATCACGGGCGTTCCCGTCCTTTGTTTCCTGGCCTCGGATCAGTTTGTCAACATGGTTCAGTCGGCCAGCACATCAGGGACGGGAGGAAAATCTCCTGCCAAATGTTTGAACCAACCATGTGTTACAGGAAAATATCAATTTGATGTTCTCTTCCTCCCCCCCACCCCTCTTCTCGCTTTCATAGGGGTTACAACATCGGAGTACGTCTCATCGAGGACTTCCTGGCACGCTCCAGCGTCGGCAGGTGTCAGGATTTCCGAGAAACGGCCGATGTCATCGCTAAGGTGATTGGATGCTTCCGGGCTAATCAGAGCGTGACCGTGGCCGTCTTCCAAACAGAGCAGATAAATCCGATTTCGAGAACGGCATCTTGATGAAAATGCCGACTGGGAAAATGGGGAAACTCTCTTTTCCGCAGTTGAAAGCAAGCTGTGCAAAAATTGGTGACACATTGAATTGTTCAAGTTGTGCGTTCAAAAAAATGTGGGTCACATTTAGCTCACCTGTGAAGGTTGTGTTGCACTCATCCTGAAATACGAAAGCCCCCCCCCCCCAACCCCTCCCACCACCACCACCACCAAAAAGTCCAATATCTCAAACCTTTTATTATGCGGTTTTAATGACAAGCCGGTACAGCTGGCTGGGACATGATCCTCTTTCCATTTCCTGTGAAACACGTGTTCACGTCTCACTTCCTTTCTCCTCCATCGTGTCCTGTAAAGGTTAGGCTTTCCTTCGTGACCCCAGAAGGGGAAAAAAAAAAAAAAAAAGAACCCGGGCGGAACCGCGTGTGCAACTGCGACGCTCTCATCTGTTTTCAATGAATTCACTGCGTAAACGTTAGGCCGTACATTCTCATCACTCGGCAGGCCGCAATCGAACCATGGTGGTGATAAAACAAACATTGTTCAGATCATTAAAAAATAAAATAAATAAAAATAATAAACTCCATAACACACACAGTGAGTATTTTCCATAAGCATGCTCACACTTGCACAAGATGACACATGGCAGCAGATTTTTCCAGCACGGCGTTTTTGATCCACTCTGCAATTCCCCTTGCCCACGGCTTGTTCACCCAGGTGGCATTTAAAACCTACCTCGGGGTCACCCCCAGCGTAACCAACTGGAGCCCAGCCGGAGACGAGTTTTCCCTCATCCTGGAGAGCAACCCGCTGGTGGATTTTGTGGAGCTGCCCGATAACCACAACGCGCTCATCTACTCCAACCTGTTGTGCGGCGTCCTCAGAGGATCTCTGGAAATGGTAACGTCACCTTACGGAGTCGACACCGCATAACAAACGGGGTGGATTTGTCATGTCCAAGTGGACTTGAGTGGTCTGAAAACGATGACGGACGACAAATAATGTGTCATTGTTCATTCTTTTTAGGCCAGGGATATTTTTCCGTTAGCTGGTCGAACGTTTCATTGAGCTCCGCCTACTACCATTCATCGATCAGAATACAGTCAAACCTCGGTTTTCGAACGTCTCGGTTCACGACCAATTCGGTTTTCGACCCAAAGTTTTTGAGTTTTTTATGCCTCGGATAACGAACAAATTTCGGTTCTCGAACAAACCGAGCGCACTTGAATGCACCATTTGACTCCTCTCGCCATCCTTACACGAGGAAGTGACGCTTCCTCGTGTTGCTTTCCATTGTGAGCAGACGTGTTCAATAAACATTTTTTTTTTTTTTTTAAATAGAGCGTGGTTTCGGTTTTCGAACAAATCGGTTTTCTAACAGCCTTCTGGAACGGATTATGGACGAAAACCGAGGTTTGACTGTTAATAGCTTTGCGTTTGACTACTAAAAACAATGCTGTGCTACTTTTATTAACAACAAAGAAAACCCTTTTATTTATTTATTTATGTATTTTTTAGATCCCGACGCATTTCTCGTTCGTCATTGTATTTCAGAGGCAGTCGTTATTGTATTAGCGCGGTACCGAGACGCGCTGGCGATGTATGGATTTGGCTAATATTTAGAAAGCAATGTCTTATGTTCATTATGGCAGGACTGAACTTGAAATTGATTGTGAATTTTTCAATTTCTAGGTCCAAATGGCTGTGGATGTGAAATTTGTCCAGGACACACTGCGGGGGGACAATGTGACGGAAATCCGGATGAAGTTTATCAAGAGGATTGAAGAGAACCTCCCCGCAGGAGACGAGTGACAAAATGACGTAGGAGTCAGTCGACATTCTGCCTCATCAGCAATTTTTTTTTTTTTCTTTCCTTCCAATGACACTTGACAGACCGGAAGAGACGTTTGATTCACTCGAGACAACACTGAATCCCAACGCGATTGTGTGGCCCTGCTACCTTCAATATACAATGGATAAAAAAAATATCCTTTGATTCAGTCTGTATTCAAGTGCAGGTCTGATACTGTTGAAGGGGGCTGGCTCCCCCCCCCCCCCATTGCTTCATTTGGAAAACATTGGAAAAAATAGCGCCTTAACAGACGGGCCGCTTAACATAATTATGGTGTTATGTTATTATTATTATTTTTAATGTGCATATTGCTGCCAATTGTATGGCATGTTAAAATAATGATGTTAATGCGAATAAATGCAACTTATTTGATTTGGAATGTCTTTCGGTTTCAATCTTCGGTGCACATTTTCTCTCAACACAAACAAAGATAGCTTCGGTGTGCGGTTTTGGTGCGGACGCCTCCTTTTAACGGTCCCGCGGCCTGCCCTTCAGAGGCAAACAATAACACTTGTGTAGGCCGACGCGCGGGAATAGTCTGCCTCACGGGCAGCCGGTTCTGCAGGTCACACCTGTGAATGGCTTTACGCTAACAAGGAGTCATGCACAAACTTCCCATTGAGATGGGAGTGCACACCTTGTCAATAACTGCAAACAGATGGCATAGAAAAACATGTGCACGGAGATACAAAGACATCTCACGTGAGGATAAAAGAAAAAAAAAGGGATTACATTGTGGGGTAATTTTTTTTTTTGTCTTGGGGAAAAATAATGGCCAGAGAAGTTCTCAGAATAACCACCAGAGGGCACTGTTGACATAACAGACCTTCTGTTGTCGGGATTGTTCCCCAACAAGAGGAAGAAACTAGTCCACTTTGCATTTCTCCCCCTTGAGAAAGATTCTGGGAGTCTTTCAGTGCCATAATTCGAAGGAGTTTTATCTTGACCTGCCCGAGTATATAAATGAGAGGGTCTGATAATCATCTTTTGAATATTGCAGAACAGTCTACGGCGGGTGGCCTGTGCCAGTACGTTGCCTCTCGCGCTCATCTCACTCCTATCTGCACCGATTTGAAAGGTTAAAGTGAGTAGCGTGAGCACGCAGTGAACGCCGTGGGCCATCGGGCGAGCTCTCAGCTGCCGTATCCACTAAACGCCCTGCAGGCCAGTGATGTGGATGTTGGACGGAGAACCGAGAGGAAATAGTTTTGATGCAGAATTAGACCTCGCAGAATGAGAGGCATATATCCCGGGGGACGGACAGCTGCGTTTGTTTACTTGTGAAAACCTTCACTCATTCTGCCAAATGATTCCACGGATGAATTGGACAAATGTACACAAAATGTACGGACGGGCGGTATACGAGTACGGTTTGCAGAGCCAAACAAAGAGTATGGCTAATAGCACATGTCGCTGGAAGGATAAATGAATGTCCAGATCTGAGTTAGGGTGGAGATCAATAGTTGGCAGACCCAAGTTCAAATTGATGTTTGTTGTTGTTTTTTTTTAATGAGCTAAAAATGAGACACAATAAAGAATTTCCATCATGTAACCTATGACCTGGGCAGTTGTGGCCAAAACTTTCAGCGTTGGTCTCATCAGACCACAGCCAAATCACCCACATCCAAGTCCAAAAGCGAAAGGTGGAAAGAGTTCTGAACAGTTCAAAATACCAGGCAGTGTTGGCGTCAAACCTTCAGACGTCCATCGGAATGAAAGCGAAATGTCGGGGAAAAGCCGACGAGAACAGCTCGAGTTCATTCCAGGTCGAGCAGAGTCACTTTGGAACTTTTACTGGTGGCCGGTGAACGCGATCGGGGTGAATTCGGAAAACAGCTGCATCCCTCGTTGCGGTCACATGATCTCGGTTGATTTGAAAAGATTTATCTGGGTCTCGCTTTTTATCCAACAGAAACCTGGCATGCATTGAGCAGGATTGTCTCAACTTTTTCTAGCCACATTGTATTGACATAGATTTGTCTGATTAGGGAAGGCCTCGCTAAAACAATGCTCTCTACTCATTCGTCCAGACACTTTATTGTCCCCGTAGCCACAAGACAATGCGTGAAGAATGCGATTTATATCTATTGTTTCACCCCCCTCCTTTTTTTTCCATTTTTAACAAACCATGAGTCCCAGACATTGACTATCACTCGGGTATATCTTTATATATATATATATATATATATATGTAGACATGCATATTTTTTGGTCAACGTCCAAACCTTTGCTTATTTCCCATCAAACTGATAGATAGACCCGAAAAACAAGTAGCGAATGTCATGGGCCCGAGACAACATGCTCCGATTTGATTTTAAGCCAGCTGGATTTTTCCATGTGGCCTTTATGGGAAACAAATATTGAAAAGCACGCCGTGACAGTACGCCTGCTGCAGTCTGCGGTTGACCAGACGAAAAAACAGGGACGGTCATTGACTGCTCATTTGCACTTTCTATACAATGCCGTGTTCGCACTTTGTATTGATGTGTACAATTCATGTTCCAAAGGGTCTCCGACTTGCAGGCCGAATATATTGCATCGCAGGCGGCATCCGGCTGTGTTGAACTTTCAGGACTCACCGGTCTTGTGGACTCTCGGATTCTTCTTCTGTGTTCGAGCTCGAACCGTTTGGCTTTTGAATTGTATGTTGTCAGTCGTCGTACAAGTTTTGCTGTTGTATTTAGTTGTTGAGTCTTGTTTGAGCTTTTGAAGCTTTTCATGGACTTGCTTCGTCCTGTGATGTGATGTTTCGTTCTCCTAGCTTGGATGTGCCAAGTCGGTAGACCGCCTCATTCCGTATCATTTGAAATTCCACCGGATTTTTTGGATAAAAATGCTCAGAAGAGCCTGCACCTCCCAATCTGTCCACTTTTCATTCTGTTTTGGGTCCATTTGATGGTGAGGACAGCACAGGGTCTCCAACCAAACTACCCCGCATGCAGAGGTATGGCAAGTTACGTCGGCTCAATTTGTTCGAGAACCAAAATTTGTTCGTCATCCGGGGCATAAAAAACTCGAAATTTTTGTTCGAAAACCGAATTAGTCGAGAACCGAGACGTTCGAAAACCGAGGTTTGACTTTACTTGGATCACGATAGCCCTTTGCAGAGCCGCTGAATTTAGACGCAAAACTAGTGACAACAAAATCATCCAAACATAAAGAAGACCGTTTTGTGGATATCAGTCACTTCTAGGATCTCTGCACCCCGCAGGACCGTCTAATGCCTCGTTTTCCGGTTCTGCGCCGTCCCTCTGTTCCAAGCTTTTGCGATAGGAATTGCCAGGCTGCCTTGGCTCTGCTTCCAATTTCCTCCAGCTCTTTTGATCTTCGTCTTTTCGACCCGATGAGGAGTTTTTTGCGACGCTCCTTATGATGCGGGTGCTGATCCTCGTGATACTTGCGCCTTCTTGACCCACAATACTTTTTCAACCTTAGTTTTGCTTTTCATCTTGCTCTTTTGTTCTTGAAACCACAGCCGTTCGAGCTGGAATTTTATGTAACAGCCGTAGTACTTTCCAGATTGGAGACACTTCACTTGACGATGGAGTGAGTAGGCGAGAGAGGCAGAGAGGGGGAGGGAAAAAAAATTCAAATGTATTAGTTTACAGCGGCCGACCTTGAGAGCAGACTGCACCTGTCCTCATGATTGCGGGGCCCGGTCCTCCAAACGCACAGTCGCAAGCAAATATTTCGATCGCCTTCCGAGGCGGTAACGAGAACATCACTTCCAATTGAAAAGCGAGGAATGCAAACGTTCTGCTCCGCCTCGGATTGAAATCAAACCGGGCTCCCTCGCGAAGCGTACGGCCGCCTTGTGACTGTACAACACCGCACAGGATATCCCGGTTCCAGAGTGGCAAGCGTGAGCTGGACGCCTGCCACCGCTTTGAGTGACAAGCATCCCCTTACTACCCTGATGGGTAACTCTGCCAAGCTATCGGTCTCAACTCTGGCTTTCCATGTCCCCAATAAAGCCTGACTTATCTGCCTCCTTTCGTCACCGTTCTGAGTGATTGCAAAGTGGTCTGGATGCCTTGTTAGACAGACATTTCAGGTCAGTTCCCCTGATTTCTTTTTTTAAAAAATGATTCCGTCACGTTGGAAAATAAGACGGCCTCAAATCAGAAAAGCGTAGCAGGATTGATGGCCGATTTACAAATGTGATGGCAGGTGCGTGCGGCTCTCTCATCCAGCCATTGTGAAAGTTCTGCAACGACGGAAAATAGCAAAGAGCAACCTTCATTAAAGTTTTCAATATGCGTGAATAGCCTTAGCATATGAAAACAGCGGTCTCGGCCTTTGTGTTTTTCATGCGCCGCCGTTGCTAACATATGTTTTTGTTCAACAGCGTTTGAATAGTGCAGAAGAACGAACATCACTTTTTTAAAACACCCACTTCACAGCAACCCACAAGGTCTTATTGTATTCTAAATGTTGTTTTTGGATCATCGTTCTTACGGGTTGACAGCTAAATCCCCATTTGGTGTTGTGATGCTACAAAAAACAAAACAAAACAAAAAAAAAGTACATTCCCCGCCATTAATCCAGGATTTTTCTGTTTACGTTTAGCGTGTCAGATTATTGCCTGATGTTGCCTTGCATTTTCGATGAATCACTGGGAAAAAAAACAAAGAAAAAAAAAGACCTTTAACAAGGCTGTCCTTACCCATTTTGATGTCTGCTTATCATCTGATACCCTTGTGAGGGGGTTCACCCAACAATCATGTCCAGAGCAAATGCAAAAAAAGTACAAAGATGTCGACCTGGAGGGAAGATTATTTTGACAATTTGTTTAGGACTGCTTTTCTTTCTCATTGTGATTCTGGATGGGGTCCCCCCCCGCCCCCAACTTTTAGATCATCTGTCCCTTGAAATGGTCTGCGTTTCTCATCCAGCAAAAACCATATGAGTTCAAATCAATTGAAAACTCGCCCAAGTCTAACAGGAATATTTTCCCATGTCCTTGAACATTACGTTTAATTTGACGTGCCTTAGATGAGGTTTGCACATGGCTGACTTTACGCTCTTGCACACGTGAGCGCGCACGCCGTACATATGCTTCACCTGTTGGCCTCCCGGCTCCCTCCGGCTGCTCATTCAGCACGGAAGTGTTGAAAGCCATCTCCGCGGTCCTCATAAAGCGCAAATCTTTTTCCAATCAGCCTACGCTGTTGTTTCGGCGATCCTCGCATCGAACGCCAATGTGTCCCAGACCGACACCCGCTGGTACTTGCCCCAGAAGAACCACGGGGAGAGAATAAAGGATGAGCCTGTCAAAGGGCGTGTAGCATTTTGTCCCGACTCCTGCCGTGCAAGCCGACTGTCAACATCCACATCGCTCAAACCGGTTTAAGGACGCTCATATGGTTCCGATAAGGGCACAAAGGAAGCAAAATTTGGATCTCTCTTGTACGGCAACCCATAAGAATGAGCCAAAATCTTTTTGTGTCTGTCGCCGAGCAGACAAAAGGATGCGTCATGTCAGCACCGTCATCTGTTATTTTCATTTTACGGCATGCTGATTGTCACTAATAGTCCTTTCCTTGTAGTCTCTTCTCTTGTAGTCTTTGCAGCTTCCTTCATGTGTCATATGTGCGGCACGGTACGTTAATCACAGAAGCCAACAAGGGAGACAATAGAATTATTTTTTTATCAGCAATGACACCATAATTGTATACCCCCCAAAAAAAGCACAAAGGAACCGTTTTTGTTCATAATACTTCACACATCTGCTGTGTGGGGGTCCGGTTTGCACCCGTTAGCTAAACGAGACTTGAAAATATGAAGGAATGGCTTCATGATTGTATTGTACCGAAATAAAAAAAAATCTCCTAAGCCTCAATATTCTGTTTTCAGCTCATCTCAAAGGGATTGCTCTCCGTCACGATATGTCCGTACATACGTGTATGAATGCCAATCCAGGATGTCAGTACGTTGAAATATCTCTACAACTATAACGTGAATTGCCATGAAATGGCACGTGTACCTTCGACATTTATACCCCTCAATGAATCACCCGTTGAACTCAGACGTGAGTGCTAAAATACGGACGAGTGCTTTTGAAGCACCCAGGGGGAATACACTCTGATAACTCTGGAGAGCACGCACCTCCAACAGGTGAATATTTTCACAACTCTAGTTTTATGGTAGCTACTGAACGAATCAATTTCCCGCCAATTTTTGTATCCCATGTGTGAGAGTGCGTGTGTTTTGTCCGTTTAAGCGGTTCATATTACATGAGAAAACTATTTCGGCACACCACCAAACACCATTGTTGCTCACTATATAAACTGGAATAATGATAAAGTGGTTCTCAATTCACTCACAAATGTACTTACTGTGTGTTTGTGTGTGTGTGTCTCATCATCTCTTACGGTTACACAGTTGGGAATCACCACCATCTTTTCAGATTTTTTTTTTTGGGGGGGGGCGGTTGTTAAGCTTAGGCCACATTTTAGTTGCAGTGACCTTTTAAACTGCTGAACAGAGATCCTTTCTAAAAAGGTAGATTTAATTAAAGCGGTTAGGGTGGAACATGTGGTAATGGTTGCTCGAATGAAACGCAAGAATAAGGCCACGGCGCAGTGGTCTCGGTCAGAGGCACTTAGCATCCCGAAGGCGACACCTCCACCATGAACGGCCGCGATCCATGAGGGTGGGACCCGCTGGTGGAAGCTCAAAGGGCGGACTGTTTGCGGATACAAGCCCCTCATTCACACCCACCTCCGGCGCTGCATGGTCTGCTTCAAGTTTACAATACGAAGGGAGGGGGACTCCGAAAACATGCCCTGTCACGACTCCGCTCTCCAAAAATGTCACTGATTTGCGACAACACACCTGCCTGTAGCCGGCCGAGTCTTTTGCCTTAAAATGCGTGCAAAGGTGGGGCGAACAGAATGTTTCGGTTATAATGACATCATCAGGTACGGTGATGGAGTGCTAGGTCGCTAACCACATTAGCAGTCAAAGCAGCTTCGGGAAAACGTGTCAGCCGAGGATAAGCGACTTTGAGACAGGACAGAAAAACAGAGAATAACATCCGATGACGGGGAACAAAAAATATGGATGGATGCTTGAAGAGGCCCGAGTCCCATTGTGACCCTGGGATCATTTTCAGCTGAGTGTCGAGAGCAAAAGACCGAGCGTGGCCACCAGCATCAAGAACTGCGATGCAAATCACAGACCTGCGGAATAAGAGGATGACGATAGTCAGCGTCATGTTTGACTTGCTAAGGAAAGAGTGACAGGCAACTCGGTTGGCTTTCGCGAACAGCGACTCTTTCATTAGCACGTCTTTCCAGATTTGTATACTGTACCTCATTTAGAAATGCTACGCTGTGTCCTAAAAATAGAGATACTCCTGGAAAATAAGCTCTAATATTTCCATATTCCCATGATTGAATACTTGCAAACTGTAGGACGCTTAAAATAAAAATGACACATCGTAAACAAATGACCATTGCAACTGGTGGAAGTGCCGCGGCCTGTTCAAAATGACTTCAAATCTCCCCCTGAAGATGGAACATGTCAAAGTGCCAATTTTGGGAAATGACATCAACTGTACAGTGGGACCTTGACGTCCAAGTCTAATTTGTTCCTTGACCGTACTCCTAACTAGTGTGTTTTGTCTAAATGGCCATGTATTCCTTTTGAATCAAAATCCTACCAAGTATTCATGAGAAGTTGCATGACGGATGAATTGGAGGTCCACAATTTTGCTGTCTGTTTCCTTTCCAGGCCACCGAGAGATGGCGTCGGGAGGATGATCACTTTCTGGCCCTGCTGGCGTTTCGGGTCACCGTAGGAAAAGGAAGAGGGATGTACTTGTTTGACCTATCAGCTGGATGTAGGAAATGTGAATCGTCACCTCAGAGCAAGCCAGGGCAGGTCAGTCTGGCTCATTTCTTTATTGCTCACAACTGCTGCAACTGGAACCTGGACGGTTCTGCTTTGCTGAGCGGAAATGGTGCGGTGCATTTGTTTTTTGGGTTTTTTTTTCTGAGGAAGGACAAAAAAACAAAAAAGAACACTGGTCTTAACAACCTTAGGTTTGATTTTATTCCAAGCTTTTAGACTTTAGGAAGATTTGAAGCTTGCTTGTTTGAAAGTTTGTTCATGCAGAGTCCTGACAAGGAACATTTATCGGCCAATCTGTCAAGAATGCTGCTGGCAACCTGACCTCCTGTTTGGTTGGGTATACAGTCAAACCTCGGTTTTCGTCCATAATCCGTTCCAGAAGGCTGTTCGAAAACCGAAATTGTTCGAAAACCAAAACCATGCTCTTTTAAAATCAAAATGTTTACTGAACACGTCTGCTCACAATGGAAAGCAACACAAGGAGGCATCACTTCCTCGTGTAAGGAAGGCGAGAGGAGTCAAATGGTGCATTCAAGTGCTCAGTTTGTTCGAGAACCAAAATTTGTTCGTCATCCGAGGCATAAAAAACTGGAAATTTTTGGTCGAAAACCAAATTGGTCGAGAACCGAGACGTTCGAAAACCGAGGTTTGACTGTACTTAATATAGATCATACTCGAACTTCTACAACACAACACTAATCCTCCAATCGTTAGCCTCGAGGTCTACAACGCTAACCTTCAACTGTGGATCACACCACTGTCAGTGACCTTGAACTTACCACAGAAATGTTGCAAGGTCAGCAAATTAAGATCGTGATGTCCTCATATGGACCTTCATAACCCGCCCCCCCTCCCCTTATTACTAAAGTTTGCTGAAACGAAAAATAAGCTCCAACCAAAACTAATGGTGGAATACCTCCTTGCGGTGACAAATTCCTGCCGGGTCTGTTGACCCGCTTATCTTTCACAGAAAAACAACGCGAGGATTTATGAAGCCAACGGCCAAGATCATTTTGATGAGTGAAAGCAAACAAAAGCTGTCCTGCAAACAAACGGTCGTCCCATTGCCCGCAAAAACCAAAGCAGGTTTGAGATGAAACCAGAGGAGAACATGATACTGCGGTAGGCCTTGAGCTAGCGAGGAGCGGGCGCTTCGGAAATAAAAGCAGATATTACGGTACGCAGCATTTGGAATCATTGTCTAATAGAGGTGCCTCTATTTATACGAAAGGGAAACCACAGCCAGAAAGTCATCTGTAAGTCATTTTTTTAGAGCAAGACACCGGGCAATCATCTTTTCAACAGCGTACTGCCATCACCGGCTTGTGCTCACGTTTTCAATCGCATCATTTTCCCCTCCTGTGCAAAATTACCTTCAAGCGGTTGTTGACACACGGCGCTCTTCAACGCCGAGGTGCCACCGCCCTAGCGAGCCCGCCCTCTTTCCTAAAGCCCTCGCTCTGATTCCCCAACTGTTAAGCTCGCGTATTTCAATCGGCAAAGAGCGCGAGCGAGGGGTGGAGGAGGAAAGGAAAGGAGACGGCGGACGGGGGAGGGCGGAGAGAGGAATGAAAAACACAAGGTCGTTGAGAGAGAGAGACGGAGACGTTTCTTTCGTTCTTTCTTTCACACCATGTGTTACCGTAAGATATTCATTTCCTGTGCGATACCTCTACCTCCCTCCAGCACTTTGTTTTTCTTCTCCATCACTGTCAGTGTTTGCTGGCGGAGGTGGTCCAGGTCGCATCAAGTCCACTGGATCCCGTTTCGATCTTGGAGCCATCCCTCCAAATCGGCGTCCCAAATTGCGCACTGAGTGCAGCGCAGCTGCGGTAACCCGAGACCTTTGCGTTGTACTCCTCCAAAGCCAAAGCCCGTTAAAACGAGCGCCTTTGACGTCTCAGCCTGATTTTGCGATTGAACTTCTTATTTCGCGAAGGTAGCCCTCAACAAAGATCTCTCGAAACGCGGGATGCAGACTTTCGATTTACTGCCTACCAACAAAGCCAGTCACATGATTCATTGACTTAATATTAATATTTTTACAACAAGCAAATAAAATGATCCGTTTTCCACCGGTCCTCTGTTTATCCTCTCCTTTAAGGCCGATCCAGTTAGTAGTTTGTGTCTTGAGTTATGTGACAGTCTCATCATAAATCTGAAAAGCAAAACCCAACAACAACCGTGCTTGTGTTTCTAAATGCTAATTATTACAGCACATGGAGACAGAATTTATTCCATGTGGCAGGCAGAGCGGTTGAATGTGCCACATGCTTCTTTTGTCGGTCCCTGCGCGCAGAGGGTCCATTTTCATTTCGCTTTCTTTTCTCAGTCATTAACGGACTGATTTCATCAGCGCGGACAATCAGGAAAAGGAAGAGGATGTTTTGGAAATCCAGACGGATCCAAATGAGATCTGTTTTCTCAAAGCAGATGGAACTTAATATGCAGATCCGAGGCCACACACTCCGTCGGGTGGTCGTTCTTATCGTGGTTTGCTGTGCTGGACTTTGCCCTGTCTAACCGCCTCCCACACCCCTGATCCCCGCCCCCTAAAAAGTCGTCGTCAAACCAGAACCTTGCGCGGCTAATAGCCATGCAAAATAGATATGAGATACAAGATGTAAGCAGCTGTGGGTCACTGGCATGATGCTTACTTTGGGCAGCCAACATGGGATGGATTCTCCCTGAGTGACTGTCAAGTGTGCACGGGAGTGTAAATGATTGTGTGTTGCCCTGCAATTGGATTTCACAAAAGACATTTCCAACCCAAACTACGGATGAAGAGTTTTGCCCTTCGTTGTGAGCTACGCCATTAGCCTAGCTCGCAACATTTGCTTCTTTAAGTGGGCCAGTAGCAGGGAGAGTTGAGGATGCTTCACCGCAACAACAAACCAACTCAGGACGCCCGGAGCATCCGGCAGCTCCTCGCCGTGAAGAACTTTGTCGTGCTAGAGCAAAATCCTAACTCACCTGACGTGGCTCGGTGGAATTCCCCCTTTTTTCTCAAGATCAAGACAGTCATCACTTCGAGGATCTGGACGACATTGGGGTGGCTGTGACGACAAAGCAGGATCCAGGCAGAGTCCATCATGGAGCCCAATGAAGGTCTTGCAGAGAAAGCTGCAGGCGGGTTACTTGGAAGGGGAGAACTTGTAGTTCGTCTGGTGGTCCGTCTCGATATGTGCCCCGCAGCACACTGTTGACCAGTCCGGGGTGTACTTGCTCTTTCGTTCCAAGTCAGCTGGCATCGGGTCAATCTCCCCGCAACCCTGAACAGGAGAAGCGGAGAAAGTTTCGAAAGGCTACTCGAGTTGCATTCGTCACGGAAACTGAAAACACCAGGATGAAAATGTCTCTGTGCAAACATGAAGTGCAGTCGTTTCCATGTGTTGCTAATTACCTGAGACAATACACAGAAGTAGCCAGACCTCCAGCGCCAAGGAGAAACATTGTTAAGTATATTAGACTGTGTCGGGTTAAAGGTTTAACAAAATAAAAGCCAGCCGACTGTCTTTTCTCGCTGTCGAAAGTCTAGCGCCGGATGCCTTGCAGAGTTTCGGGTTGTCTTTGCTGCTGCCTCCGGATATTTACTGGTATTCACTCGCCAAAACCAGTTGCCAAGTCAAGTTATTCATCGTGGAAAGGATCGAAGCACAGACTTGCACAATTAGCTTGGTGACCATGGTTTCTAAAGCTCAAATTGGGATTTTTGAAATGCGACACAGTGTGGCCGATTCCTCCATCGTCGGTTTGACATCAAGCGGTGAAGATGAGAAAAGGGAACATTTCAGCTTGTATTTCCGTGGTATTGACGACTGGATCTCCTACACGGCTTGGAAGAGAGCACCGTTAATTTGAACCCAGCCCTTTTTGTCATGTGGGCCAAAGTATTTGCAAGGCGTTGACCCCTCCTGATAGGTCCTGGAGACAAATACATTGCACCTTGGACTTCATCGAAATTTCTCCTGACTGATCACGATGACTCCGTAGGTTGTAAAAACACCGGGCCGCGCCGATATTCCTCATGGTATGTTTACATGACGGTGTACAGTGAACATATTCAAACATTTTTTGACACGAAACATAAACGAGCCACCAATTAATTCAACCACACCACCGAGCCTGTTCTCATCTGCGGGCCATTTCAACTGCTGCAGATGTTCCCTCTCAGGGGGATATCCAGGATTTGGGGAGTTTTTTTTGAAGTGTGGAGCCAGTGACGCGCTCCAAAGCCTGGGAGATTTCAGTGGCGGACCCAGAATGAGGAACCCCCCCCTAACCCCACTGAACTCCGCAGATATATACAGTTATAGACTCAGGCACAAAATGTGTATCTATGTACGTTTAAAAAAAAAACTTTATTACCACGAACCCGCTTAACCTGTGACGTTTCGATGCCACGCGTGAGTCTTTTCTGTTCTTTGCAATAAGGACGTTCACATTCCCGGTAGTCAAACACAGATGCTTTGTCGCAGGCTTCTGTGTTTGATTTACTTTGGAATCGGCTAAAACCCTCTCGACGATCCCAAGTTGACAACTCGCTGGGCTCCTTTTCCACTCGGATCGATCGGATCCCAAGTCGACAGCTCACAGCTTCCTTTTCAACTCGGCACCAATGTGCAAATAAGCGCAGCGGGAGGCAGCTCGCTCGATGAACATTTTGACTCGTGGAGAGGCGATAAGGAAAATTGTCTTTGTTGGCTGTCCGATGACAGAAATGGGTCAGAATAATTCACGTTTTTGTCTTAGAGTGGAAAAGTAATCCCGACGAGAAACCTTAATGGAAGGAGCAGAATGAGGCGGGCTGGCCTCGTCTTGTTTCGTGTAGTTCGCCTTGCAAGCGATACTTGATGCCTGTTTAGACGGTCGTCCGTGCAAAAGGGCAACATTCGACGTGACGTTTTGTTTGAAGGCCAATCTGTAATTCTGAGGATCATTTCCTCAATTGAGATGTCTGAACCTCATTGCATATGTTCCCTCGGAAAACTACCGCTTGCTAACCGATTAGAAATACAGTCTTGTCAGAGAACGAGATTCCCCAAAAGAGGAAAGGAACGCAAGCATGTCGACGCTGAATGAATGAAACAAATGATTGATCCGTAACCTGGTAAAGGATGGCTTTTCGAACGGATTATACCGGCACAGATACTGTATTGGCCCGAGTATAAGACGGCCCTGATTATAAGACGACCCCCTCTTTTTCAAGACTCAAGTTTGAAAAAAGACTTTTTGAACACCAAATTAATTTTTATACAGAAAATAAGTACAGTACATCTGAAACAAATGATTTTAACAATATATGTATTTGAGAGAAAAAGCATGTTATTTTACCTCATTCAAATCTTAATATCTGAACATTTAAATATGTAAACTAAAGTGCAATCACATTCGTAAATGAATGGCTTCTGGTTTTTGAAATGTAAATGACATCATACCTTCTCCTCAGCTGCCGGTTAACCTGGCCGATCTTCGACCCACTTTTCTCCAGATTGTCGCTACGTTTCTCCATTTTTCGTTATCTCTTCTATTATTTTCTTCTCTTTTCTTTCTTACCACTGTTTTTTATTTTTCTTCTTCGTGCTACCGCTATTTTTATTTTCTTCTTCGTGGGAGGGGTTCACTTTGGGCTGGAGAGTCAAGTTCAGCATTCTCTTCAATGATATCTAGCGCCATCTAGCACCGTGAATGGGTATAATGTCTACACCCCGAATATAAGATGAACCCCACTTTTTCAGTCTTATTTCAATGCAAAAAACACCGTCTTATATTCGGGCCAATACAGTATATTAGGTGTGTTGTCATTCAGCCCTTCGAGGGATCGCCATGTTTTTGTCTTTTTTTGTTTTCTCGAAATCCTTTTAGCTCCCGAACCACATCAAGGCAAAAATGAAACTTTGTGAAACTGTGGCTCACTGGGCCAGCCTGGCAGTCCAGACTTGATGATGTAAACCCATCTCAGCAAATCCGTGTAACTGCTTGAGTGTTTTGAGGACCCGAGAGCGCTTGAGATAAATCTTTCTCGCAATAGAGGTATTTAGAATATTGTTGCGTATCTTTGCCTGGACCTGAATGACCATTGGGCATCTGTTTGCCCTTTAGGTTGATTACGTGGCTGGTAACAGCACCCAGTGCAGATGAAGAATGTGCACGGCTCTGAGGACTGGATCTGAACCTTGCGTTTCAATGTGTTTCCATTTTGAAAGCCCCTCTGGAAAAAGACAACTCTGGCCAAGGCCTGTTTTTGCTGCAAGCACACTCGGGAGTGGGTGTTAAACATGGTTTTCTTTTTCTGTCGCACAGAATCACATCTGAATGAGTTGTAAAAGGGGTAAGTGTGTCAACGGAGATCATTTTCTTGTTTTAGTTGAAAAAGATGGGCCTGAATTATCTTCTTGTGGCCACTTGCTGCCATGGAACTCTGGTGAGCTTCATTTTGACCAGCCCTCGCCCCGTGTGATCGCAAAATAGTGCCTTGTCGCTACGTTGTGGCCCCTACCGGCGATGCTGAGCCTTTTTACAAATGGATTTCGCTAGTTGCGGCAGGGATTGGTCCCGCCAATCGTGAATAGACTAAAAATGGCACCGTCAAAACAAATGAGCTGAATGAGAGTTTAGTTCGTGCTTTTTGCACTGTCGACTGTTACATGGTTGTTGGAGATGAAAACTGCCCTTGTTTGTCCAGCGTAATTGAGCTAGCCCAATCAGCTGACATGCTTTAGCAACCATTAACCGGCACAGGAACAGTTCCGTCATTTACGAGATGTACCAAATGTCAAACACTGTTAAGGTTGAGATAGAGTCCCGGAGAGTAATTAAGTACAGATTTCGAAAACGCGATGCTATTAAAATGAAGACATCGACGGAGCGTCTAGACACAACAGTGCCTGCGCACCCGGGACCGGTGGCACGAAGCACTCAAAGCTAACGTTGGATCCAAGCGAGATGATTTCCTTTTATTTCTGCGGTTCTGCAAATTTCCACTGCGTCGGCACCGAGCGTAACCGTCTCCCGGTGCTTGTGAGCTTTTAAAGGATGAGGTCGGGATTCACTGCGGTTTCGAATGGGAAACAGACCAGCGGGGAATCTTCCAGCGTTGATTTTGTGGGACGGCGAGCTGCGTCCAAATGCGTATGGCTGTCTCAACACCTCTCAGGGATGCGGAGGGGCTCAAAGACTTTCTACCTGTGGCTCGAAACACCCATTCCTGACGTTCGGCCGTGGCCCACGTCCGAATGAATTCTTGTCGTATCACTCCAGGCCAAAGCGATTCTGGCAAGTCGCCAAGAAGCCATAGGGTGAAGGTCATTTTATTCAAAGAATGAGAAGACAAGGAATCCGATACCTCCGATTTCCTCTCCATTTTCATAATGACTTATTTGCTTGCCGAGAGACTCGTGGCATATCCTCTTTTCCGCCACGTGCCAATGCAACTTCCCGCCTTTGCTCACCTTATGCTGGTGGTCCTCGACTGGCGAGGGGGTTGGGGGGGGCTCTGATTTCTCCTTTTTTTTAAATTTAGTTTTACTTGTGCGCAAGAAGCAGGCCAGTTCCAGTGTGCATGCGTAAGGGTCAACTATTCCTATTAGTTGCAAATTGTTCCTACTTTGCGTGATTACTTCAAGACGACTAAGTTACCCGTTTAGCGGCATAGCGTCGAGACAGTCAAAATAAATGAAAGAATTCTGGAATTTTTCAGGACATGGCAATTTGAAGTATCCCCTCCTCCCCCCGCCCCCCCCCCCCTTTTTTTTAATGTGCAAACCGCAGAGGTCCCAACACAATCCATTCTGGGATGATATGCTAGGATTTTGACCCACCGAAAACATTCGGCATCAAACTGTTGCCATGATCACGGTGCATACTTTTTCGAAATGATATTTTTTTTTTCTAGTCATATGCATCACTACAGACCAATGATTAAGGTGTCGCACAAAGGTGCATCACGGTTGCCCCGTCACATGAATGTGAAAAGAAATGTACCGACGCTGATAGTGGGATGTAGCAACCAAAAAGTTTATTACAGTCAAACCTCAGTTTTGGAAGGTCTCGGTTCTCGACCAATTCGGTTTTCGACCAAAGATTTTGAGGTTTTCATGCCTCGGATGACGAACAAATTTCGGTTCTCGAACAAACTGAGCGCACTTGAATGCACCATTTGACTCCTCTCGCCTTCCTTACACCTTCCTCGTGTTGCTTTCCATTGTGAAACATTTTTATTTTCGGTTTTCGAACAATTTCGGTTTTCGAACAGCCTTCTGGAACGGATTATGGACGAAAACGAGGTTTGACTGAACTTAGTAGCGCGTGACAGCGCGTATTCAGGGAGGGAAAATTGCAGAGTGGACTGGACATAAGTAACACATTTCTGGGGTGTCGTTCATAATTTTGTGTTTGGTGCAAGCTCCTTACTGGTCTCTGTTTTGTTTCACAACGAGTCTGCGGCATTACGAGTAATAAAGGAAGAAGAAGGTTTTTGTGCTACTTTGCTACAGCTCGCAGGATACAGCCGGCCAGAGCGAGCTCAACACGCGGCTTCTCTCTGTCCGGACAATCATGGCACGGAGTCGTAATCTGAACCGCATGTCCCATTTGGGCTCGCTCCCGTGACCGTCCGCATTCCTTCCCTCTTTCATTTCAACATCCACTCACTTTTGTCTCACCCTGCAGGCCGCTTTGGGGAATATGCCCTTCATCCTCAGTTTGATCACAATATCCGAATGATATTAGGCGCTTATCGCTCGCCGGGATACCTCCCTTCACCCTTCCCAGTGGCATGCAAACTTTAGGCGAGATGTCGTCCGCGCGTCGACGCCGCGGGTGAGCGTCTGTTGCGTTTTCCTTTTCGGGCGGCGTGCGGCACATCTGTACCACAGCTGAGTGTTTCTCCAGTCGAGGTCTGCGCTCTTTTGGTTTTCAACGTCTCGCATGTCCGCGCGCGATTCGATGTCCGCCATCTACGATCAGGCAAGCCCGAAGAGCGATTGGGAAAAGGATCAATGTGCAGTCGCAGTCGCGGCGCTTGCCAGAAAGCAGAAACCAGGTGACGTCGACATGAACTCCATCCACCCTCTGTGCTGGGAGCTTTCCATCCTCATCCTGTTTGGGTTTAGCTCCTGGATCAGCAGCGATGGCGTTTTGATTGATGACGGGGATCGATGAATTCAAATAAAAGGCCAGCCATGCGACGCTGCTTTAGGCTTGTTTGTCTTTGTCGTCAGGCATCAACATTTATTAGATTGTTTTCAACCCTCATGTGCAGAACATCCGGCTTCTGTTTCCATCTCATCTGAAACATATGAACTGCTGAAAGTCTTTTTTTTTTTTAAACTGATAAATTTAAATAAGAGAATTTCCTCCAGATCTGATTAAAATCTCTGCAAGTATATTTGTTGTCCATCCCCATTTAAATGGACAAATTCAGTTGTTTTTGTTCCGTCGCTGTCAAATTTGTCAGACTTGTTTTCTAATTTGTTGTGTTTATGGAACGTATCCCATGTCCTATACTCAAAAGACGGCAACACATGCCTCGGTCAAATTTTGTCTGAATGCACCTTGTTCACATGCCAATAACAAATGTGTGACCGCGGCTATGCACTGCAGTATATCATGACACACCGAGTATAGGCACTAAAACAAAAACCATACCGCTCAAAATGATTACACTTGTCATGACAGTGTATCCCAAAAATTCATCTCATGCAAAATGTTCGTGTCCAATTGCGGCCTGCGAAACCAAACAATAGAAGAATTCCGGGAACCACAAAGAACCACGCCATAAAATTGCGCACTTCTAAATTATTGAGTTGTTTTTTTTTTTCTCTCTACCGGAGAATGCTTAACTCCTTTTCTGTCCTTAATCAATCAGTGCTCATGACTGAGATTCAGATCCTACGCACTACGCCGAGTTATCTTGAGAAGGGAGCAGCCGAAAATAAAGTAGCGTGAAGTGAGATCACCAGCAGGGCTCTTGGCTTTGATTTACTTGACTAACTCCCTCCCTCGAGCGTGTCCGCGCAGGCTTCATTGATCACGGAGGTGAAGCTGGTGACATTTTATGGCATCGTTTTACAGTCAAGGGGTCTTGTACGGGCTTGGATGCTTGGAAGGAACAGACCACCCATGAACCCGTTTCACTAAGCATACAACTGGCTTATGCACGGAAATGTCAAGACCGGCTTGTTATGATGGCAGCTGTTTTACATCCACTGCTCTTTTTTTTTTTTTTTTGGAACAATGATGAAGTTTTGTCATGTACAACTCTGACTTATTGCTGCGTGTTCGACCTTCGAGTGCAGGGGTGCATGACCTTTTTTGATCCATGATCTACTTTTCTTGTGCAGTGGTCAAACTTTTTACACCAAGTGCCTCCTCAAAAAAAAAAAAAAAAAGGAAAAAAGTACAGTGGCGTAGTAAACTTTTTACACCAAGTGCCTCCTCCATAAAAAAAAAAAAAAGTACAGTAGCGTAGCAGACCCAAGTACTCATTAAAACCGAGGAAAAGGTTTGATTGAATATTATTGCATTTCCAACATATGAATACTACGCCGAAATGGGCGGGGATCAGGAGGCGAGGGGGGAACTGTACAAAATGAATTGGATTGCACATGAAAATTCAAAAAATAATGAATGAAATAAATAAAAACAAAATAAAAAATACAACTAATTTTAAAGGGGAACTCGGTTTTCGTACAGGCTGTTCAAAAACCGAAATCGAAAACCGAAACCATTGGATTGCACATGCCAAAATTCAAGTTTGTTCGAGAACCGTCATCCGAGGCATAAAAAAACTCGAAATTTTTGGTCAAAAACCGAATTGGTCGAGAACGTTCAAAAACCGAGGTTTGACTGTATATAAATAAATGTTTGAGAAAAATAAAATAAAAAATACAACTAATTTTAAATAAAAATGTTTGAAAAACTAAAATATTTAATTTTAAAGTGGTACAGTCAAACCTCGGTTGGAACACGTTCGTGCCTGGGAATGGCATCAGCTTGTCATCGAAAGTTATTTGGTTGAAAAAAAAAAGGATCAAACGTAGTCCTTCAACGTCAACATTTTGAGCTCGCGGGGTATTTATTTACTCAACCACAGAGAGTACAAGGCACACTGTATATATGAAGCAGGGTTTTGACAAGAGGGCTTGATTTACAAATGCTTCTTTTAAGTGGGCAATGGCGGCGAGCGGGGTGTTTATTGGAGTGGAGCCCATGCCGTAAGAATATACAATTTGAAGGTTTTACGTTAGGACAACAAACATGGCGGGGGGAAAAGAAATAACCAATCGATTGACTCGCTTCCAGCATTTCAATTTGATAATTGGTGAAACTATAAAAAAACAAAACAAAAATGAGGTCGCAACCCTCAGTTTATGGAAAGGGCTAACCACTGATGCACATCCTGCGTCGTGTTTCCAGCATTTAAATGGGAAGCTAGGAAGATTTATTTCTTGACATCACTCTGTGGTACGCTTTGGCCTTTTTCAGTTTTTATCTACTTGATCATCTTTTCCGAAAGTCATTGAGGAAAGATTATAATTTTAACAAGATGGCTTTGAGAACGCTAAACATTTCTCATCCAGCTACGGTTGGACGAAATCATTTCAACGTGTGCTCGGCATCAGTGGTAAGATTCATTGAGGTCTTCTTTATTGTGGTCCAACCTTTTTTCAACGTACCCCGTTGACAATGTTTCCACCCCCATAAAGTTCGCGTTTCAAAGTCCCGATTCCACGTCGTTCATTTGCCAATTTTGCTTTCAACGAACACCTTTAGAACATCCATTTAATTGGAACAACCAGATTTTTCCCACAGAATAGGCTTTTACAATAAACCGTGGGTAGCTAATTGCCGCTGCGACCTAGCTTATGAAAAAATTTTACATCAGCGCGGGATTCCCCTCCGTTGTTCAGCAGCGCTACTGATCGACTCGTAAATTGTTGTACTTCCAGAACTGCAGAGAGGCATTTTTATTTGCTGACCGAATATTTTCATTGATGAAGTAGGAAAGCCGCAGTTGTTTGCTTCGTGTCTTATAAAATATATATATTTTTTCATATACACATATTTGTAATTGACTGTACTGTATATTGTATTCCATGTTCATGTTTTTACATCGATAAATGTTCATCCTGTATTATACATCGTTGTTGGTGGCCATTTTAATGGAAACGGTTCCAACAAAGTACTGTTTTAAAATGATAACGTCCAGATTCGTTATGTCCCTCGAGGTACGTTGTCGCCAGATCGCACTGGACAGTCATACCTCGGTTTTCGACCATAATCCGTTCCAGAAGGCTGTTCGAAAACTTTTCAAAAACCGAAACCACGCTCTTTTAAAAAAATAAAAAAAATCTTTATTGAACACGTCTGTGCACAATGGAACGGTACCCGAGGAAGCGTCACTTCCTCGCGTAAGGAAGGCGAGAGGAGTCAAGTGGCGCATTCAAGTGCGCTCAATTTGTTCGAGAACCGAAATTCGGTCGTCATCCGAGGCATAAAAAACGTGAAATTTTTGGTCGAAAACCGATTTGGTCGAGAACAGAGACGTTCGAAAACCGAGTTTTGACTGTACTTGTAATTGACAGTAAATGCCCATGATATTGTGGAAGTGCCTGGTCCGTCCGGTATGTGTCTCCGGCCACCGACAGTATCGTTTTCTCCATGTTATTTGTCCAAATAAAAGTACAATCTACTCTTGAGTGCCTGAGTGCAGACAGGATATTATGATAGGCAGACTTTCCCAAACAGGAACCATTTCGACCCAAGTAACAATGTGGTTTGTTGTGAATCCGGTTAGTTGAGACCACAGCGAAACCACCCCAATCCCCATCGTGATTGTATGCAAATTTTTCTTTTGCTCCTTCGAGCCATGAAATGTAATCGGTGTCCGTCTGATGTGGTGAGATTGGTTTCTTCATTTTTTGTTTTCTCACCGCTGTTATCAGACCATGTTTGGGTTTCATTCATTGATACCAAGCATGGAAAGTTGTTGTCAGGCTAGCCCATTTTGTTTCATCACACAAAGTTGGAAGGAAGCAGGAAATGCTTGTCGCCCTGACACACTGTGAAAGTTATGCCCTGACAAACATCGTCCATTGACACTTGCTAAGGGGGCGTTGCTGTATGAAAACTTGGGGTTGCAAATATCCAGACAATCATCAGTGTGCCTGCGTGACTTTTACCCGCCTACCCGAGGCATCGCTTCCCCCGTCTGTTTTTCTTCTCACACTTGGGCGGGTAACTTTGCAAAGATAAGAGATTTCATTTCAGAGGCCGCACTGCGCTCGTAAAATACTCCATCATGTCCAGGAGCTCAGACATTTCCCGAACATTTCAGAATCTCTGCGTCAACAGATAGCATTTCAGGTCATGGCAAAGGGCTGGGGGTGGCTATAAGATGACGTCTTATTGAACAGGTCTCGCTTGTAAAAGTCTTATTATTGGAATCCGAAGCAGTGGTAGGTAGTTAGTGAAGATGAATGATGGTGAGCGGCGCATTGCTGATTGCGGCGTGGGTGAGAAGGCGGTCGTTGGAGGCCGTTTGGGGTGCCCTGAGGAAGATGGATGAAGTGCGGGGCCCAACCTCTGTTTCCCCTCCCACCTGGTACCCTTCCCCTTATCCCTGGAAGTCACCCTTGACAAGGGTTGTATTTATCCAACTCCCATTTGCTCTTTGTCAAACAGGAAAACGATGAATGATGAGATGTGGGCTGGGCGCTGCGCTTTTTATGTTCAGGCCCAATGCGGTTGGCATGTTTGAGAGCACACGTGTGTCTAATAGTGCCTCTCATTTCATCAAGGCTGGCTATGATCAGGTCTCAAACATGTGGGGTCAACAGACTTCTCTGCAAGGGCGTGCACTTTACAACCAATCTATAATAACGTCAAACCACAGTTCTCGACCGAGCTCGGCGCAACTAATAACTGTGTTATGTTTCCAATGTACTTCCTGCCACAAAGTTAAAAAAAAAAAATAGCCATGACAGCTCAGAGTCCACCGATACAAACCCCAAAGAACATTTGAACATTCTTGTCATACAATTGCTGATGCACAGAGTTCTCGGCTCGTAATAATAAAACAGCAACAGTTTTTCACCATCTCGAATGACCCACGATACGGTAATCTCGGATCACAGTTATACCGTCCGTGGCTGTGGGGCAGGCTTCCGACTTGGACTCAGGCCGGTCAGTCCTAACCAAGCCTTCTTGTGTGCACTGAAGAAGCCTTCTCACAGGAGAGCCGAAACATCTTCGAAGGCAACCAGTGCGGTCCTGTTGCGAATGAGTCCATACCCTTCGAGAGAAATGACCTGGATGAATGAGAATCTCCGCAAGCACCGTTCTGCTAACCCAAATTATCGCATCCGTCAGCATTAGACTCCATCCATCCATCCATCTGTCCGTGCGTTCCAAAAAATGGAATGAATGACTTGAGATCAGACTGGAGTGTCGCGGAAAGATTCCCTCTGTGGAGGTTCCTCTGCACACAAGCGTTAACGGTACACCAAATAATAATTCTTCCCTGCAAGGAATGCAAATCATTCGCAAATGTTTTCCCCTTTCTTTTCAAATTCCAGACGTGAAGACAAAAAACCCAAAAAACAAATATGTCTGGAGCCGCAAAAAAATAAAAGCCTTCTATAAAACTTACAATGAAAGAAGCACATGCTGTATGTATGTAGGAGATTGGACCATCTCAGAATTGTTTATGTTATTCATTCCTTTGTTGTGTGTTCACAAACGCCCCCATATAATTTATTTTGTAATTTCCTCGCTTGATTTTATGCTTTGGTGCATTATTTTCGCTTTTCTTAGTGTCAGTGAAGTCATCATGAATTTCCGTTTTTCGGAGGCTGTCTTTGAACGCCTCTCGAGTCGAACGAGAAGAGAGAAGGCACGGAGTCGGAAGCAGACGTGTCTGTGTTTGTTGAGACTGTTAAAAGCAGAAATAAAGTGTACGTTTTAAAAAAACAACAACACCGCAGTTCTCCTTTTTCGGAGCAGCAACATGTATCTGTATCTATTTGAGCTATATAGCCTACTCTCAAAATATCGTTCCATTTTCAAACATTTTTTATAAAGCTCCAGGGAGCCACTAGATGTCGCTAAAGAGCCGCATGCGGCTTTGGAGCCGCGTGTTGCCGACCCCCGGTCTAACTGGAGGCAATGTTTAGAAGTCCGGTATTTGCGCGTCAATGCATTTCTGCAGAGCTCATGGGATGGGAAACAACAGTACTGGGGAGGAAAAGTATAGATTGCTTGACTGCAACCTTTAGGGGAGAAAAACAACAATGTGAAGACAGAAAATGAAAGGGTGGAGTGACTAGACTCGGAGAAAATTAAAGGAAAATAAATGGGAGGGTAGAGGGGGAGGTTGTCGAAGAAGGGGAGCAGAGCAGGGTGGAAAACAGTGGAAAAAGTGAAGACGGCTGAGGCCCGAGGGAGTCGGCGCGAGGGTCGGCTGGGACGGAGCGAACGGAGAAGGGTGAGGGACGTGGCGATATGTTGAAAAGCTCCCCATTGATCCTGTCCTAATGACTCGGCGCATTGCCAATCCGGCCTAGCTTACATCCACGCCACATTCCCGAAATGATGAGCTAGCCCGCCGCTTCACCCTTTTGCCCGTATCTGGAGTCTCCCAAAAAAGGATTTACTTCTTGTCATGCTACTCATCACCATCTGCAGCTGAGAGAAAATCGCTAAAACATCTGATTTCACCGCGATGAATCCAAAAAATGGGCAAATGTGTTGCCGTGAAAGACTACCTTTTGTGTGGAGGGGAAGAATCAACCAAGCATGGAGAAAATGCAAACAAAATGCTGCAATTACTCCGCAATTATTCACACGGCGATCCGACGGCGGCTTTGCTGAACAGCTTGAAGAGAACTGGTTTCAGCCACTTCGGAAATGACCACGTTCTATTATTTTTTTCTTCTTCTTCTTCTTCTGCTGTTTCTAGCTTGAGAAACATAAGCGGGCATCCACGTGAACTACGACTTTGGCTTGCGCCCAGGGCCGTATATCTCCATGACGTTTTGTGTTCGCATTTGCTTGGGAGAGATTTGATACTGCCACATGCAGTGGAGCACATGAGCGGGACCTGGCACCCTGGAGGTCTGAAGTCCCGCTGCGATCCCGTCAGCCTCGTCATCGATCACTGTCAGGTTCGATGGCGGGAGGCTTTGCCGGGTGTCCCTGAAGTTTGGAGTGCAATCAAATCGCTCTCACATTTTCCGATATTTTTACAGGGCGGCGTGTGAACGAGCCCTAACGTGTGAATGCGCACAACGGCGCGAGCACGTGAAAACCCACACGCAGACGCGTGAATCACTTTCACGGATCGATCCAATACGCACAAACGGTCGGACTTTTTATTGCCGACAACGTATCCGCATCCAAGCCTGAGTACCACGAGTTATGTCTGTCAACTGGACTTACAGAAGTCAATCATCTGCAAAATCGAGGTCCACCAGATACAGTCAAACCTCGGTTTTCGAACGTCTCGGTTCTCGACCAATTTGGATTTCGACCACGTGCGCGATCGGTCGGTTTCGGGAGTTTTGTAGCTTCAAAAGTCGATCTTCGGTCAAATACGTAGCAAGCTGACCCAAGTAGTAAGTAACCACTGCAGCTCGTGTGTGTGTGTGTGTGTGTGTGTGTGTGTGTGTGTGTGATGTGGCTCTTTGTAGTAACACAGTAAAAAAATTGGCTCTTAGTCTCTGACTGGTTGGCCACCCCTGATTTAGAGTGTTCAATCAGCCTGCCATGCATGTTTTTGGAATGTGGGAGGAAACCGGAGTACCCGAAGAAAACCCACACAGGCCCGGGGAGAACATGCAAACTCCACACAGGGAGGCCGGAGCTGGAATTGAACCCGGTACCTTACTGAATGAGCTAATCAAACTAATATGGGAGACATTTTTAAGGTGCTTCCTCTTTTTGTTTTGGTCTTGGGCCTTTCCTCTTTTGCATCTCTGACTCACAAAATTGCGTCACAATACGTCCTTTAAACGTCAAAAACATCAGCGATCGTTGAGAAACTTGTTTTGAATCAAATGGAAGGTGTCAACTTGGTTTGGGGTGTGTCATTAGATGACAAAGAAAACACATTTTATGAACAAATCAGCAAAGCGCTCATGAGTATCATATTTCCGTCAAACCGCCTGCACTTTGAAAACATACATAACTGTTTGCTTTATTCGTATGCCATGCCCGCGCATTTGTGTACAAATGACAAACGCTGGACGAAAGAGAAAAGGTTGCTTCAGTTGGAAATCTCTCGGTCAGATCATCGGCATTTTTTTCGCTCTTCCAGAGACATTGAGTATTTGCAGAAGTGACATTTGTGTATTTGGGTAAGGATAAGAGGATGAACTGGAGGCAAAATAGACGAGAGGGTGCGGGTGGGGTGGGGGGGGGGTGGGGGGGATAAATGTGCAAAAACAAACAGTGAATTCAGATGCGGGCTTGCGCAATGATGAATCGAAAGTACATTTTCTCTCATTCTTCCAAGGTCTTATAAAGCCATCTTTTATTACTTTTGAACGATCCGTGTTCCAACCTTGGTAAAGCCATCATTTGCGCTTTTTTTTTTTCCTTTTTTTTTTTTTTCCACCTCCTCATTGGGAGCTACTATAAATATGATGTATCTCTCTGTTCCAAACTGGTGTCCCAAACTATTACGTGCTCCTTATTATTTCTTGTGAGTAGTCCATTTCCGTGCTCCCAGCTTCGGAAATGTTTTCCCTCCGCAAATGCGAGCAATACATCCGGAGGAAGCTTTAACAATCACATGCTCGAAGACTGCCTGGGATTTTAGCATGATCCGATGATGCCTGTAAGTGTAGTTGTGGCGAAAGGCTTTGATCAGCCAAGCCGGGGGGGGAGGCGACGGGAGGGCGTTGGCTGGATATGTTTTGACTATCCCGAGTGCAAACACAAGTGTGTGTGTGCTAGCACGTTGTACAGGTGAAAGTGAAAACCCCCTCAAACGGTTGATCTGTAGCTGGTTGCCCGCTGTAGTCTTTTTGCGATCACCAGGGACCGGCAGGGCAACAACAGCATGTTGGTTTTGGCTGGCAGTGGCTCAGTCAATCGAGCGTGTTGCCAGTGATTGACGGTTTGGCTGTTCTAATCAACGCCGCTTATGCTGCTCGTGAAACCGGCAAGACCAGCATGCAAGCATGAAAAACGGAAATTCATGATCACTTCACTGACACTAAGAAAAGCAAAAATAATGCACCAAAACAAACACTTTTGGAATGCTTGTTGGAGATTTTGAGCCAGATTTTATCCCCGGGACCGTCGGTGACTGCTGACCTCGCAAAATTTCCCTTGGATAGCTCATAAAAATCTCACATAGACACCACCGTTTGTGCATTCCATTTTTTAACATTTATGAAGAACGTTCGTGTTTTTGTTCTTTTATTGATATTTGAATTGATGGGACTCCTTGGGAAATACATCAAATGAAAATGTGTTGGACGAGACGACATGGAAACGTCCATAGCTGATTGACTGACTTCTGACAGCAACAGGCAATAGGAGGCAGCTGAAATATTCGACATTGTAAAGCGTATGGCCAGACCACAGGAGGATACCGGGAGGATAATCCGGTTCTCTCAGCCAGCATTCATCTCTTCTCAGTTTTTTTTCTCCGACAAATATTGGCCGTCTCCAAACTGGCGACTTGTATGAAGAAACTTAAAAAGGCAGACGGTAAAGACAAAGAAAAATGCTTTAAAAGATACTTGAATTTATTTTCACTTCCAGGTCAAATGGTGGGTAAGGATCAGCTGTATTTGAATAGCCACTTGCTGTGAAGGATGAGAGAGAACGCAACAACGTGTTCTAGCAACCCCAAAGATTTTTTATTGCTGCTTCCTTGAGCAAAATGTTTGATCTGGAGTCAGGAAACCACACTTGCGTTGCTCGCCCAGAGGTCGCCGCGGGTTAGCGCGAAGATGAGTGAAGTTGAACTGTTGAAAGAAAGAAAGAAAAAAAAAAAAACACGGACCACATGCATGGCAAAGTTAATTCATGTCATCATTAAAACAGGTCGTGTTGTGCTCATCTTTGGGCTGATTCATGGTGTAGCTGATCTTTATGCAACATCTCAGTCCCTGTTTTGGGCTTCTCCATGAGCACACTATAAACGCAATTAAAAAAAAAGCTTCCAAAAAATGTTATTTCTTATTTCTGTTGACAATAACCTTTATGTTTGAGCATTTCTGGCGCGGCGTTTCCATATCTAGTCAATTTGCAGTTTTGCGTCATCAGGTGTTTATGTTATTACTTTGTCGGTGCGATTTTTGTACATTAAAACATTTTTTTTGCTACGGAGACCTTGTTTGGCGTCTACACTTTTGGGGATACAAAACTTGTTTCGGTTTTGCCTGAAACGTGACAGTTCTAGACATACAGAATGCTTTAAAGGACCGCATCCACGATTACCGCCGACGCTGCCTCAACTAATATTTGTAAAAGTCCTCCAACATTTTGGCCTCTTTCATCTAAATTATCCCCTTGATGCTTGGTGGAATAAAAAAAAACAAAACAAAAGACAAAGAGCAGTCCCCCTAAAATGTATAATGTTAAGTATCAAATTCAGCTGACGTCGGGCGTCTGAAAGAAGCCAAACAAGGCAAAGATTCATGATGCGCCGGTTGGGGTTTACAAGCCGCAAACCTCAAATAAAAAGGGTAAAAATATAGACATTGTTTCTGAATGATCTAATTCCTTGTATGTCATTTCCTGACCCTGAGCAGGAAGTTATTTGCCAGAGACGGCTCCGGAGCCAAGATGAGACACTTTAACAAGCAGGCTTGTATTGGACGTCTTTTGTGAATCCACCTGGCTCGTTTGGAAGGAAAAGTTGGATGTTGTGGTCCTCTAAATCTGACACATCATAGAGAACAGTGTCGTGGACAACAAATTCAAATGATTAAAAAAAAAAACATCACCAAGTTTGTAAAGCGAGGTTTCAAAATCATGAAAAGTCAAGCAGTTCTCTCCGCTCTCAAGCGGTGGGCCATTTCGGTGAAAGCGCTGACTGTCACATTGGATTCATTTGTTATTTTTTTAACGTCAACAATTTTGCGCCGATCTAATAATACGGCCTCATTTATTTATTTATTTATTTTTTAGAAATCATTTTTTAATTTTAGTTCCTTGATTCCTGTTCAGGCTGACGAGATTCACTGTGAGCTTTGCTGGTGACTCGGAATCGTAAATATACAGGACTAACCCCATCGATCACCACACGGGAGAGTGACAACTGCCTTAAAGTGTTTTTTGGGGGGGCCCTATGGAGACTTTGAATTTATGGAGAGGGTCGACAGCACAACACAGGGCCAAATCCCCCAAACTGTGGGCTTCCAACTGAACGATTAGGATGTCAAATGTCGTCTTGGGGGAGGTTTGATCAACATCTGATTATATTCTCAGCTGCTCTCTTGACAAATTCCAGTTGTGTTCCTCTGCCCGTAGTGTCTCCTTTTATTTCCCCCCCTAACTACACACGCACGCACACACACACACACACACACACACACACACACACACACACACACACACACACACACACACGTACCTATGAAACCTTCCACACATTTACCACATGAACAAATTCTTCACTCAGTTTAGCTTTGATTTCCTTTCACTCCCTAGATGTTCCATTTTGGTCTGATTTTTGTCTGGACTTTGTGTTTTAATAATTAATGCAGTTATGCACATTCCCCCCCCCCGGAATACAGTACATTGATCCCTCACTATTTCGCGGTTCGTTTATCGCGGCTTCAGTGCATCGCGGATTTTTTCAAACGTATTCATAAAAATAAATAAATAAATAAAATACATCTTTTTTTCATAGACATGTCGTACAGTACTGCATATGTTGCTCTATGTGACTCGCTGTTGTTTTGCTGACTTTCGCAGCTTCTCGCGGACCGTTGGCGGACTTTTTTAAAAATTTTATTTGTTTACTGTGTTTTTTTTATTCATAAACTAACCTAACTTATACATGTTTAAATCTATTAGTATAGAGCATTAAGTCATGTTAATTACAGTCAAACCTCTGTTTTCAAACGTCTCTGTTCTCGACCAAATCGGTTTTCGACCAAACATTTCGAGTTTTTTATGCCTCGGATGACGAACAAATTTCATTTTTTCGAACAAACTGAGCACACTTAAATGCACCATTTGACTCCTCTCGCCTTCCTTACACGAGGAAGTGAGACTTCCTCGTGCAGCGTTCCATTACTGATAAAATAAAGATTTTTTTTTTTTTAAAAGAGCGTGGTTTCGGTTTTCGAACAGCTTTCTGGAACGGATTATGGACGAAAACCGAGGTTTGACTGTACTTCAAAATTTACATCTACATGCATATATACTATTTAATTTGGCCTTCTAAATATTATGTACATGTACCTATATGGAGGGGGTGGGTTGCTACTTCGCAAATTTTCATTTATCGTGGGTGGTTTTGGTGCCCATTAACCGCGATAAACGAAGGATTACTGTACGGTTCTTCATTACCGTGTGGTAAATGATTTCATCGACCCCCTCAGATTCCAACAGCGGCTATTGTCGTTCACTTCCCTTTTCGCTCGGTGCTTCACGAATGAGCTTGTTTAGTGCAGCTCCGCTATAGAATAACGGCGCTGCCATCGGTTCTGTTTTTCATTGTTTTCTATATCGTTTGTCTCGTCGGCCACATGCCTCTGGTGGATGCCTTCATATTGATGTAGCGCTGCGGTCGTGCACTCCTTGCTGTGTGGACTAAGTGCGTTTCTGCATACTGCTGTGCTAATTTCCTCTTGTGTGAGGTCCATCCAGACAGAGTGCTGCATGTGGCCGCGGTTAAGAGTAGATTGTTTTTCAGTCGGAGACAAAAAAAAATAAAAAATAAAAATCTGGAAAAATCAAAACTTCACCCCCACACTCCCCCGCCATGCCTCGCCTTGTCACCACCGCAAGAAACAAATGGGAGTCTAATGGCATTCTTGGCATAGTTGCTCGCGCCGAGACGTTGTTTCCGTATTTCATGGACCTGGATGGTGTGGCCGGCCGGGCAGTCTGGAATTCTTGGCCGGGAGATCAGAAGGTTTGATTTATCAGAATGTACGTTCTGGAAGATGTTTGCATTCTCAGACAAGGGTGCACACTCATGCATCAAGTGTCAATTCCAAAGGGCTTTACGTACACTGACTTTGATGTGAACGTGATCGGTACCCGCGACGTCAATTTGTAAATTTCCCATTTCAATATCAAGTGCCAGTACCCACTCGAAACAGTTGGTGTTTCCAGTCTTGCGCAAATAAAGGAATTGGATTCTATTGCGAATGCGACTCGACTGAGTCAGCAGCAACCCAAAAGACAAGCGCGACAGAAAACGGATGGAAATATACCGTCGTTCTGTAAGTTCCCATTAAATTCTTGTATTTATGACTTTGGCCATTGCTACAGTGTTAAAAAAAATGAACACAGTCACCAAAGTGTTGATGGGGACGATTAATCCTCAGGCTTTGCGCACAATGCCTCTTTTCTTTCTTGGGCGTGATGAGGTGAACGTTGGATATTTGAGGGGATGACAACGCTCGTAACCTTTGAGAATTGATGTGGAGCGTGTTATTTAAAAACGCTGGAGCAAGCGTTAGTGACGATTCAAGCGGTTGAACAGATTCCCCATTCAAGGCTCCGACTGGGTGGGAGTGCTGAGTCAAGGCGACTCTGACCCCCGCGTTCACCTGCGCTATTTCGGTTGCGCGCACACACCGCCTTTACTTCTAATCCCAACAGGGTGTTCGCGAGCGTGAAAACATCAACTGATCTGGCAAAGTTTATCAAAATAAAGAGTGCAGTTGCTTGACATCACCCACATGGTCGTGTTCTTGCTCAAGACCGGAGCCACCCTGGACACACCTCTGGCTTTTAGTCTTTGTTTGTTTGTTTGTTTGTTTTTAGACTTTTAATGGAGGGTGTTCGTCTGGAGCCTTTTAGGGCGTTGGGCTGCTTTTTGGAACATTTGCTTTGAATCTCCTTATATTACATTCATTGACTTGTGATAGCATCTTTACCGCTACATTTCAAATGGTTTTGCTCTATTACAGTTTGAAATACTATGAACGCCTGCCTCTGATACCCCTTTTCCACCCCCCCACCCCCAAAAAAAACTTTCTGCTCATCTGGCGCCAGGGCTAGCGCTGTGCTTAGTTGGTGCTTAACAGGTTCTTTTGAAGAACCTGTTTGGTTTTCCGTCGGCAAAGACGTCATCGTAAAGCACCCAAACCGCTTACGTTGGCGTTTGCCCACAAGCGCGTGTGCTATTATTACTACTACTACTACTACTACTACGACGCATAATAATAATGCACTATTAGCATCTGCTAAGCAACTAGCATAGCATCGATTCTACTTGTATGCTTCTATCCTAATCATTGTAGATGATGACGAAATGTTAGCGGTTTGAATTGAATTTTTCAATTATTTTTTTTAAACTCAGACAGACAGTTTTAACAAAATGACAAGAAGTGTTTTTTTGGGGGGGGGATAATCATCATCATCATAATAATAATAAATATAATAATAATGCACTATTAGCATCTGCTAAGCAGCTAGCATAGCATCGATTCTACTTGTATGCTTCTATCCTAATCATTGTAGATGATGACAAAATGTTAGCGGTTTGAATTTCATTTTTCAATTATTTTTTTAAACTCCATTAGACATTTTTAACAAAATGACAAGAAGTGGTTTTAAACAACCTTTTTAAATATGGAAATCCTTTTTTTTTTTTGCTTGCTTGCATAATTGTGTTTTGCTTTCTCTATCGAGCAAAGCATCTAAGCTTGGCTCCATGAAAGTCATAAAACTACCCCCTTTACCCCCCAAAAATAATATTAATATATTATATTATATAATTATTCAAAAAGGACATTTCTGGCCCTGGAAACTGCACTGAGACCGGGGGCTTGTGTCACACCGGATGTCCTCAAACGCTTTCAAACGCAACGAGATGAGATGCACTCTCCGAGCCATGCCGAGCTAAACCTTCACCGAAGCGCCCCCGATGTCTCAATGAATAATGCTAGACGGGCAGCAGTCAAACGGCAAACTCCCCATGATATACAGTACCTGCGCCGGCCTTCAAAGGTTTCGCGTTCCCAGGACTTACATGAGCGCCGCGGTTCCCATGAGGCGGAGTGCTCCAATCTTTCTAATGAGAGAACCTTTCAGGCTAGACATTGTGGGCTCTGGCTCAAGTCTCCAGCCCATGCTGTTCCCACCACAAAAAAAACACGGCAAGTTATTCACTTGATTCTTCGCTGACGTCTCTGCCCACAATGTCTGCAGTCCCACTCTCTGCTTTGCTTTCTCTCGACCACTGGGGTTGTCGGTGCTATTTCTTTGGCTTTTCTTCAAATCACAGCACTGATGACGAGCCAGTATGTTCCTAACGTTTTGGTGTTTTTCCCAACATGAATCGAGCTCCAAATGGGAATGCCGAGCTGCAAGAACGCGCGCATCCCTGTGAAAGGTTTAATATTTCACGTTCTATTTCCAGCTTGTTTCACGCTGGTTGGGCCCCAAGGCTGTTCGTAATGTCCCAAGTCAGCGGTGGAGTACTTGATTGAAACATGAATCTCTTGGATGGATGGACGCACGGATGGATTTTATTGACTTTCGGCAGGTTTATGAGTTGGTTGTTATAAAAATATTTTGCTTGTGAACGGATTAGAACATGGAATGATGAATATTATTTCTCCATTTTCGGAATGCGCTTTTTCCTCACGAGGGTCACGGGCGTGCTTGAGCCTCGCCCAGCCGTCTTGGGGCAGTCGGCGGGGTCCGCCCTCGACTGGTTGCCACACATAGACGAGGAACCATTCGCGCTCACACTCACCCGTCGGGGCAATTTCGAGTGCTCATTAGGCTGCCAGGAATTTTTTTCGGCATGTGACTGCCTATCTGCCTCCATTTTAAATGTGTGCGATGACCGTCATTCCAAATGAATTTCAGATAATCGAATGGGCTTTTTTTTTCCTGACTTTTATCTGGCGCTTGTATGCTCACGCTGACTGCTACTTTGAACTGTTCATAATTCCTTTCCGCCTTGTCCTCGGCTGCCTTTTGCAGCCCCGAAGTAAGATACGGCGTTCTTTTGCTGATGAGAAATGTTTTGTTATTGACAAACATACTTCTTGAAATGATGTCTAAAATGTTCAACCTTGGATTCAGTAGACCATAAAACATTTTCCCCACATGTTTTGGGGAGATTTTGTTCTGGTCCAAGGCCAACATCAATCCAGGAGCTGATATCAAAACCCTTCTTTTAAAAAAGACGGGGGATATTTTGCTTCTCTCAAACTGTTGTCGTCACCGTCCACGTCTTTGACAGAGTACGTAATAGAAGATAAGAGATAAGATAAGAAGTTGTCGCGGATAAGAGTTTTCAAATGTAAGTCAATACTCAAGTAAGATACAGATACCCGGAAAGAAAAAAAATCTAAAAAAAAAAAATCACCGGCTAACCCTAACCCTAACCCCGGGGGTCAGCAACACCCGGCTCCAGAGCTGCATGCAGCTCTTTCGCAACATCTAGTGGCTCTAGTGGAGCTTTTTAAAAACATTTTGAAAATGGAAAAAGATTTTGATAGTAGGCTAATATAGCTAAAATAGATATAGATACATGTGGCAGCTCCGAAAAAGGAGCGCTGTAGTGTTGGTTTTTTAAAACATACATTTTTATGCTTTTAACAGTCTCAACAAACACAGACACGTCTGCGTCCGACTCCGTGCCTTCTCTCTTCTCGTTCGACTCGAGAGGCGTTCAAAGACAGCCCCAGAAAAATGGAAATTCATGATCACTTCACTGACACTAAGAAAAGCGAAAATAATGCACCAAAACAAAAAATCAAGCGAGAAAATCACAAAATAAATTCTATGGCGGCGTTTGTGAACACACAACAGAGAAATGAATAACAAACAATTCTAAGACAGTCCAGTCTCCTACATACATACAACATGAGTGTCCTTCATTGTAAGTTTTATAGAAGGTTTTTATTTTTTTGCGGCTCCAGACATACCGTATTTGTTTAGTTTTTTTGTCCTATATGGCTCTTTCAACACTTTGGGTTGCCGACCCCTGCCCTAACCGGACTGTGCTTTAAGGCCATCAATTATTTGAGTGTGAGATGATGGTGCGCAATCCATAACCTTTATGAGAAACGAGCGGATATATTTGGACGTACCGTATGTGTGAAATGACTAGCGTAAATCTGAACGGGGTATAAATTTGGGCAATGCTGAGGGAAAAGAAGTCACACATTCACAAGTCTTCCAGGAGTGTTGCTGTGCTTGGCGTGTTCATTGAGTGACGGTGTTTGGAGAGCATGTGATAGCCCGGGCGAACTGGGAGAGAGGAAATAGCACCGGCAAAAGGGTGGCCAGTTCTGAAGGAGGTGGTCCATCTGTGCAAACAGCACCAAGCTAAGGCAGTAATTTATTACCTCGGGTCAACAGCGCAAGATTGGACCCGACACCAAATAGGAGGCCGCTCACGGAGTCCGTTTAGACTGAGAAAGAATGTAAGGTGCAGACTTAGTTGTGGATTTGGAGGTGCCGCGTCTTCTGTCGTAACACCGCAAGTTTCTCCTTTCTGGGCGCTCTTCTCTCTCTCCTTAGTCAAGCCCCAAATTTAGGAGAGAAGGGTCAATGGCTCTTTTCTTTTCTTCCCTCCTTTTCTGCTTTCAAGAATGTCTGCAATGCTTCCCAGGAATCCTGCTTTGTTGACTTTGGTTTGGGATAAAAGGTACAGTCTCCTCTGTTCTCCTGGCTGATCCGAAAGGTGATTAGGCCGGCCTCAACATGAGCCCATGCATAACCCCGCACACTGGCCCAGACAGATTACTCCACGTTCCTGTGCGCTCCTGATATACGGGGAGGGGGGAAAAAACCAAAAACACGGCCAGGAGATAGGTGAGAGGGCAGCGATGGCGGTTGGTCGCTTCACAAGACGTTTTCTTCCCTGCCTCGCAAGTCAATAGTTCAAAGTTCAAATGGCAGTCGATGACGTGACGCGCGGCAGCTACCGAGTGGATGGAAGCGAGCGGTAATGTTGCGTAAGACACGAGCATCTGTTGGAATCAACCTCTTAAATCACGCCTTGAAATGGGCCGCGAAACACTCCCGGGTGCTAAAAATGTCACTTTGCCATTGTTTGAAGAAATGAGTGGTGTTTTTAAAAGATACAGCTGTTTTTGTGGAGACGTGCCTCGGTGGGATCAACATGCTTGTGACAAAGTGCCAGAGACAGGAATGGGAAGTCTGGAAGGATTGTGAGCCGGGCTGATCCAATGTTGCTTTTGGTCCATTTATTGGCTACTTTGGCACCGGCCAATACGATATAAGATTGCAACAGTTTTATCCATCATAATGATTTGTTTGCATGCTGGATTCCTCCAAGGGTGCCCGATATAAAAGTTGTTGAATAGCCATTGGCCTTCCGATGTGGTTACCAGGTTGATCGGCATCGTTGTCCATTCAAGCACTTGAATTCCCACTGCCTCTCTGGCCTAATACTGTATGGGGAAGTGGTAAGAAATACTGATATGTTGGGGGGGAGAGGGTGGCGGAGGAAGTTTGCACACTTAGCATACTCTAATGCGTGCGTGAGAGAAAATCGTGATTGGCTTCCAGGGGCCAACAATAATATTGTGCTTAATGTCGATATCATTCCATGCAGAAAAGCACGCGAAATCCAAGATCGCCATTGTTTTGCTCAAGCAATTTTTCACCGGTCCTCGGATTGGCCGTTTCCTTTGGAAACCCAACCCAGGAGAGTGCCACTTTCACAACATTCATAAAATCAGTCCTTCCGAGTCGTTTTCAACTCCATTCACCATTTCAAATAACCTCTACATGTTGCCGTTTGTGGTTTAAATACCTGAAAGAAAGGCAATAAAACAGCTCGACTTGGTTCGGAATATTCTACCAACATGACATCATGTTATCTACATCATGTACTTTAAACGTGGGTGTAAATTACATACTCTCAACATTTTTGAAAAACAATGTAAAAGATTGACCTGGTGGGGCACGGCTTTCCAGTGCGCCGAGCTGGTCGACTTGAAGTAAAACTGGTCGAGAACATTAGTTGCTAGATTACGCTACCACTGCTGGGCTGATGCCTCAACTTGTCACAAGATGCCAATAAAACGGGAAAGTCGTATTTATGTTACATCTTCGCACCATCTGCGCATTTGATCTAAATGACGTCATTTGAAAGCCATTCCTTTTGAAGTTTAGTATTGTAAGAGGAGTTTGAGGTGAGGTTTGTGTTCTGAGATCACAGGTTGTGATATATTTATGGGTTAAAGTATGAATGTCGGGCGGCCCGGTAGTCCAGTGGTTAGCACGTCGGCTTCACAGTGCAGAGGTACCGGGTTCGATCCCAGCTCCGGCCTCCCTGTGTGGAGTTTGCATGTTCTCCCCGGGCTTGCGTGGGTTTTCTCCGGGTGCTCCGGTTTCCTCCCACATTCCAAAAACATGCATGGCAGGCTCATTGGGCACTCTAAATTGTCCCTAGGTATGAGTGTGAGCGTGGATGGTTGTTCGTCTCTGTGTGCCCTGCGATTGGCTGGCAACCAATTCAGGGTGTCCCCCGCCTACTGCCCGAAGACTGCTGGGATAGGCTCCAGCGCCCCCCGCGACCCTAGTGAGGATGAAGCGGTTCGGAAAATGGATGGATGGAGTATGAATGTCAACATTTTTAGGGCAGGTCCTCAATTACTTGCGAAAGTGCTCGCAGCGCGGATAGATTGATCCTGACCACGAGGGGCAAGAAGTACAAGCGGCAAATGCATCTTATTAAAACATCGCAGATATTGACAGTGAAAACATTAGCCAGAGAGTGGATTTTTTTTTTTTTTGGTCCACAGCTGATGCAAATATATCAAAGTGCATCAAATGTTTTGGTTTATTTTGCAGCCCCGGTCCGCGCTGTTTTTCTTTGCTCTTATTTAAATTTGCAGGCACGCGAAGTGCCTCGGCTGCCTCCAGCCGTGTTTATTTGCATGGGGGCGAGATCCGATCGCAAGTGGTCACTCGAGACTCATGTTGAGACGCCCGTGCCAGCTGTGAACACATGTACTTAAAAGCTATCCATTTTGGATCCGATCACTCCGGACTCATGTTAATAACAGTTGTGCGCCGGGCATGTCGGGCAGATGGAACGTGAGAGCCTGTCTCGGGGGCTAATTTTGCCACAATCTGTCCCTGGAAAGGGAGGGTGTGCACTTGACATCTGGATCCATGTTTTTGATTCTGTCCAAGCCAACCGAAGGACGGCTAGCTACTTGACTCGAGCTCGCGTATTAGCCTCCTACCTTTCTCGCACCTTTTCGCAAGGCTGCGTACGAACCTATAACTGCTTTATCCTATCCAAGAATGGAAAAGACACGATTGGCCTCTTGGAGTTACTAACTCCTCGCGGAGGAACGAGGAGGAGGTTTGGATAGAGGAGCTCAAGGAGCGCCATGGGATGTGATTAGGCCGGGACCTTTCGTTTATGATTTCTGCATTTACAGGCCCTCTGTGCCAGAAATTCCCTACATGGAAGGAATGTCTTCCCAGCCAGCTCCATGTGAATTGTTTAGGGGGGAACCGCAGCCCGCCGGTTGGGTTGAGGGCTCAACCTCAAACATACACACACACACGAGCGTCAGAAATATGTAGCCAATGAAGGGTGAGAAGGCTGGTGAGGAGAATGCGAAAGATGTCGAACAGAAGGTCAGGCAGGAGAAGCGATTGAAGGGATCTAATGTACGCCGACCTAATAGAACACACATGTACCGCGATTGCTTTTCGTCCACCGATGTACAGTTTTCACCCTGTGAAGCTGCTGAATGCTGAGTTGACCGTGACGTTATCGTCCGGCCCTTCTAATAGATGCAAATTGACCCCAAAACATGTCGCTCTGAACTTTGTTGTCTCTTTCCAGACAACATCGCGTATCTTCTAACACAGGGATGATCAACCCGCGGCTCGCGAGCCGCATGCGGCTCTTTGGCTGGTTCGATGCGGCTCTCGGGCTTTCACACGACTAGCGTCGCAAACGCCTCGACAGTGGTGCTACCATTCAAACAAAGGCGCTAAATACACAGAAAGCACTACGTCAGACTATTATCAATCCCGTTACTTGATTGACATAGAGGGCAACCAATCAGATGACTGAATCACCGCTCATATGCAAACAACTGCGCTAAGCGCTAAGCTAGTCAGCGAATTACCTCTGATTTTAAGGCAGGGGTGCCCAATACGTCAATCGCAATCGACCGGGAGCCAGCGGACTGGTCCGAAGTCGACCGCAAGGGGTGGGAGGAGGAAATGGGTAGGGAAAAAAAAGATTTGTGTGTTTGTGTCTTAAGCTTTCGTTCATGTTCGGGCCGTTCCAGCTGTTGCTCAACGTGGCGTGCGTGCATACGTGCGTGCAATACTGTACCCACATTTGGATTCAATTAAAACAAATATATCCGCGCTCGGGTTTGATTCAGTCTTACGACTGCTGTAACATAGGATCAAGATAAAAAGTCCGAGATGATCCTCGCTGAGACTTGGGTGACAGAAGCCATGCGGGATCACGGCTATAGAAACAAGAAAGCAAGCTAAGCTCTTGGGTCTTCGACGAGCCCCGCCGAGCCGGCACGGTGACCTTTCACCGTGCCTGTCCTTCGACTCAACCAACAGGCGAAACATTTCCATGTCGGCTCTTAACTGTATTTGCCGATGGGTATCATCAGACACCATATGTGGTTATCTAACGCAGCAAAAGGTAACAATGCATATGGCATCAGTTCCGAGATAAGACAAATTGCAGTCAGTGTAAGTACAAAGAGGCTCCCCCCCATTCGCTTTTGCCGAGGGCAGTCATCTAAGATTCAAGATCTTTGTTTTGTTTCTTTCCGTTTCAAAGATTGAAGCGCAAATGACGGAATGATTTAGTGAAGAAGTTTTACCTTTCATCTTTTACATACAATCGAGCCCAAATTTGGGGTAGGAAGTGTTTTTTTTTTGTCCGATCACAGATGAATGCAAATGTGCAATCCAAATTTGTGCAGTGTACTGTCAGAGAATGACTAAAAGGGTAGTCATTCAAACCCTCCCTTAGTCATTTTAACACGCTCCCTTTTCCAAGACGTGTCCCGTAATCCCCCTCTTGTTTATTTTCTTATCATTTTCACCGCCAAGACCGACCCCTCTCTCTGCATCTTTCCTGAACACGCGTTCCCGCACCTGCACAGCTGACAGAAATTCTGACCTTGTCCCGTACGAGCTCCGGGCCGTCGCTCCAACAATAATGTTTAGATGTCTGTCTCAGGGAAAGAAAAGACGCTCTCGCCTCTAGCGGCGAGTCAAAGCGGGAAGTCTACATGTCCTCGGCCGGCATCTCGTGAAGATCAACGCCTGAGAGTGTACAAACAGAGAGGCGGCAAATGTCTCGGCGGTCAGGCAGTCGCGGCGGGCGGCTGCAATCGAAGAAGGCGCTAATTGCTGAAGGGATGAGTGTCCCTGGGTTCTGTGTTGGATTTGGAGCCACGGTACGGAAAGGACTGGAACTGATTCATCTTTTCACAGTCGTGATGCTGTCGGCCGAGAATGTGGTTGATCCCCTGGTGGGTGTCGGGGGGGACATAAAACCGTGATTACAAAAGTACTCAACTTTTTAAATTTGATGTAAAGATACGCACAGGTAAAATTAGAAGTATTAGTGGTGAAAGATTTTCACCAAGGTACAGTGAAACCCCTCTACAACGAAATCATGTTTGCAGGAAGAAATTTTGCACAACAGGGGTTTTTTCACTGTAGCAAATTTGATCTCAGATGTAAACACACACACACACACACAAATGTATGTGTACACGCACACACAAACACTTCATGTAGTCAGTATAGAAAGAAAAAAAAGGGAAAGAAATTGAGAAATGTACGGTCAGCATTCACTTTCACTTACATCACTTTCTTGGATAATGTCTTTTATTTTGTTTCCTCCGTCTTTCATTTTGATCACTTTTACCCTCTCTTCCAGCGTCAGAGCTCTTCTTGTCTTTGCTGCTTGACATCCAAAGGTCCGTTTTGTCGCCATTTTAGCAATGCAACGTTCTTGCTGCGTCTGAAACGAACAATGACAAATACTTCCTGGACTACTGCGCATGTGTAAACCAGTGTGGTGGTTGCTGTTGCCGTTTCCGAACGAAGCACTTGAGGTCGCCGTTGGATTAGACTTCGTTGTAGTGAATCTCGTCGCGAGGCAAGAGCAGAGAAAAAGATTTCGTATAACGCAACAGGGTTTTTTTTCGTTGTATGGGGGGCAGGAAAGTGGGAATGGTGTTAATGCATGAAGAGTTTTTGACACCAGGGGGTATTTTCGCCCATGTAGGTTTCGTTGTAGCGGAGTTTCACTGCAACTACAAACAAAAGCAATGGAATCAAATGTTCGCCGAGAAAGCGAAATGACAAAATAGCACGCAAAAACCCGAGTGGAGTACAGCTCAATTTCTTCTCTTTGGCCTTTGTCTCATAAAGCTGTTCTCTGAGCCCATCTGTCTCCATCTACGCAAGGTATGCTCGTTATCTGCTCGCAACCCAATCCAAGAATTTGGTTTTGATGACCGTCTCCAACTTGACGCCTCCATGGGTGGTCCGTGCAGCAGTTTTGATGCTTACGTGTTTGTATAGTTCAGAGGTCTTTATTTTTCTGCCACGTCTCTCCGTGCAAGGAAAAGCTAAAGGCGCGCTCGTCTGTTTTCTTACGCATAAAGACCCGCATCTCCTGGCCTCCCCAAAGAAGTCGGCGCACACAAAACCGAAGACGTGAAAAAACTCGAAGGGCGTTCGCTCAAGTACAAGCGCGGACGTCCGCCAAACGGAGGTTACGTTGACCTCTATGTGTCGCTGGTTGGCTCTTAAGTGATGCAAACAGTCCACCACTAATCAAGGCGAATGAGAAGCTACCATGGACTGAAAATATTCTACATTTAGTGGCACAACTTGAAGTTGGTCGAATGCCATGCCCAAAAAAATAACAAAAATAACAACAACAAAAACCAACATTGCCGCTCCCTCACTTGAATTTACGTGAGAGTTTTGCATCAAGCGTCATATGCGGTTCACTGGTTGACAGCCTTCGTTATTTCGTTCTGTTCCATTTTGACAGCCTGTTTAACGTACGGACACGTTTTCCATCTTGGTTCCATCCCGACTTTTCTGCTGCGCCCAAAAAAGGTCGCGGTGAATAATGGCACACTTTCAAGAGCGCGTCACGGATTAAACCGAACCTGGTAGGGCACTGTGGTCAATGTTTAATGGCTAATTCCCACCCTCGCCCAACAAGGTTACTTTGTTCCCTCTTTTTTTGACCAGCGTGATCAAGGAAGAAAAACGATCACCTCTGACGTCTTTCTCAGCGAGTCGGCTGTGTGCGATTTTGCACATGGCACATTCTTCTGGACGAAGTGCACGTTCAAAATGTGAAGTGGCAAATATGACTTTGAGGTGACTGGAGCGTAATATCTCACTTACCTTGCGGTTCAGTGATGGTGGGCGGCGGTGGGACATGTGGAAACAGCTGTGTAGGGAGGACGTTCCTGTGAGCATCAAGGTCGGCGTCGCGTCATAAGTCGAAAGCCGCCAGCTACACTTAGCGTGAGTGCGTGAGACAAGCTCAGGAGGAGTAGCTTGATGCGCCCCCGCGTCTCTTTCAAGTCACAAACAAGTAAGACAAAAGGTCGGCATGAAGTCAAGTGGCTCAATGTGGCAGGACCGTCCATACAAAAGCAGCCATGAGAGGGCGCTTGACAAAAAAGCCAATGGGGACGCTGCTTAGTGTGAACCCAAGGGGCAAAGGTCAGGGAAGAAGATTGCATAGATATACTTTTTTTTTTTTTTAATAACATTTGATTCATTTATTTCCAACAGTCTGTTTCTTTTGATAGTTTCTCATTTGACTTGTAACGATTTGTAAATGTGTTGCTTAATACCGTATTGGCCCAAATATAAGACGGTGTTTTTTGCATTGAAATAAGACTGAAAAAGTGGGGGTCGTCTTATATTCGGGGTCTAAACATTATACCCATTCACGACGCTAGATGGCGCCAGATATCATTGAATATAATGCTGAACTTGACTCCCTGGGCCAAAGTGAACCCCTGTCACGAAGAATAAAAATAAAAATAGCGGTATCACAAAAAATAAAAAATAGCGGTCAGAAGGAAAAGAGAAAAAAATAATAGAAGAGATAACAGAAAATGGAAAAATGTGGCGACAATCTGGAGAAAAGTGGGTCGAAGATCGGCCAGGTTAACTGGCAGCTGAGGAGAAGTTATGATGTAATTTACATTTCAAAAACCAGAAGCCATTCATTCACGAATGTGATTGCACTTTCGATTTGAATGAGGCAAAATAACATGCGTTTTCTCTCAAATATATTTATAATCATTTGTTTCAGATGGACTGTAATTATTTTCTGTATAAAAATTAATTTGGTGTTCAAAAAATCTTTTTTCGAACTTGAGTCTTGAAAAAGAGGGGGTCGTCTTATAATCAGGGCCGTCTTATATTCGGGCCAATACGGTAAATCGAGCCAAGGGGCTCCTATGCCCAGCATTTATTTCCCACAAATGGAGTTTTTGGGTGGCTCGCTTTAATTGTACCTCACATTTTGTCTCGAGTTTCTCTCTTGCTGGCTTTTTTTTTTCTGAAATTAGGGAGTATTGCTCATCGAGGTAATTTTTTCACCGATGACTGTGAGATTCCTGCTCCTGGAATTGTTTTGACCAACAAAGGATGGGGAATTTGAAGCAACTCCATCCTCCAGACAAACTCCGCCCAGTCAGGCCGCAGTTGAGATTCAAACCCATAATCTCAGAATTGTGAGGCGGGTGTGCTAATCCATGTCTGCTTTATTAAATCTGTTCCTGACTTTGTGATTACTAAACATGTGTTTGGTGAGTTGCTCATGAGTTGACCGTCCGCACAATGTCTCCCCCTTCTGGCAGCAAGAGCACTTGAAAAACTGTGTCCGTATGCTTTCAACTGATGCATGTCTGCCTCCTCTAAATCTCCAACTCCTGTTCTGTCCCCTTTTTATTTTCGTTCCTTTTGACACCGAGTGCTTGTATTAGAATTGCTGCTATTTTTTTTGGGCGGGGGTGCTGGGGGCGGGGGGGTCAGTCCTCACTCACGGCCGCTGCAGCCTACGCGATTGCTTCACTGAATCCTGCTAAACTAATCATTGCCGGTTTGCACATCTTGAGCTCGGGCATGGGAAATCCGGGCCGTGTGAAACGCAGACAGATTCATCTCACGTTTAGAATTGACTCAATTTGTTTGGGCTGGAATTGTCTTTCCCTCGCGGATAACAATTCGGTTCGTCGCTGGGGAAATTGCAGTTGAGAAAAGTGCTTGTGTTTGTACGCACCAATGAAAGCGGTGCCGTTTTTGGAACTCATCATTTCCTCGGCGCAAGCAACGCTTTAACTGTGCTCTCGCGACGGCCTCACGTTGTTAAGCAATACTTTTGGAGCCTGGGAACAAGATAGAGTCAAACCTCAGTTCTCAAACGTCTCTGTTCTGGACCAAATCGGTTTTCGACCAAAAATTTTTTATGCCTCGGGTGATGACCGAATTTCGGTTCTTGAACAAACTGAGCGCACTTGAATGCGTCACTTGACTCCTCTCGCCTCCCTTACACGAGGAAGTCACTTCCTCGTGTAGCGTTCCATTGTGAACAGACGTGTTCAATAAAGATTTTTTTTTTTTTTTTAAAGAGCGTGGTTTCGGTTTTCGAACAAATCGGCTTTCGAACAGCCTTATGGAACGGATTATGGTAGAAAATCGAGGTATGACTGTATGCGACCATAGGCCTGAGTGTGTGCTGCGTCCTGGAGCTAGTTTGTCTGCGATGAAATTTTGCGGTGATTCGAAAATTGGAATCTCGCACATGCTCCAAACAAATGCGTGGAAAACCACGTACAATCCTGAACTTTCTTCATGTCTGATTTGCGTTTTTCAAATGATGGCCCATGCTCTCCACCACCGGGATGCCAACTGAGCAACCCCAAGCCAATCACTGAAGAATTCCCCCTGAAACGTTTTGTTTGGAACGCTTTCCATTTTTATCGGCGGCATCATATCGGCTTCCCAATTCCGTGCCCATCCTCTGTCGTTCTTTTGCCGCCTGTCCACCCAGCACCGTCTTTTACTCCTCTCTCTCGCCTTGTTTTTGTGCGCCACCGTCGCCGTCGTCCTCCTGCTCTCAGGAATTCCATTCCCCCTTTTGTGCACGTGTGAATGCCTGGCATTCCTTGGAGAGGTTAGAAGAGACAAAGGTGAACCTCATCACCTGAGAGAAAATGTCTCTTTGGGAAAGTGGCAAAGAGGAAAGTGGAGCGCCTGCTGTCCTCATGTGAACTTTCAACTTTGACCTCCCAAAGCTTGAATTCAACGAACGCGAACCAAGTTGCATGAGGAATGGGGCCCCTTCCTAACAAGTGAGGGATCTGGAATCGTATGTATTTTTTTATTTATTTTTTCTGTAGCCGATGTTTTAAATCAGACCCTATTATGTCAATTACCCGCATACAATCCTCTCCTCACAGTGCGGATTGAGGTAAACAAGGTCGCATTACAACCCCGAAAGTGATTTCTAATCAATCTCACAAACCGCCTTTCAACACACGCCAAGCGCTCACCTCAGAAAAACACGCCCGCTGCACCCCTAAAACCAACCGTGGACATGCACACACACCGCTTTGACGGCAACAGACTCCCCCACCCACATGTTAAAACATAGCAGGCCTATGTTGGGTGGGTGTGGAGCGGATCGGTTACGCCAACCTGCCTTTCATGGCTTATTTTGGGAGAGCCTTCGCCAATATCAAGGGGAAAGTCTGTGTGATGCAACGTCACGGTTTGCCAGGCTGTTTGTTTGCACTCCGAACTTTCGGGAATGTTTCACCTTGTTAAAGGAACAGGACAGCGGGAGGGGGGGGTTGTGTGATTTCCAAATTTGCCTCCTCGCCTAACAATAAGGTCCTACTTGTTCACGCAGAAACACACACCCCGGGATGAATGAATGGCGGGCCTGAAAGCCACACAGGCTCCTATTGATGACATCATCACTGGGCATCTGGTCACTCCACCCTTTCCATGTTCAGAGAACTATTCAGTGAGCCCAACACGGCTCTCGCTCACAGACATGGCGGGTTTGAGCTTATTCAGTTTCAGATTATTCAATTGAACCAGCTCCATTTGCAAATTTTTTTTTTGGGGGGGGGGGGGGGTTGTTCCCAATTTCAAACAATGGAGGTTTTGTATATGTATGGTACACATGGCTCTGTAAATAACACAACGTGGCAATTTTAATCACTCCGCGACCAAAAGAGAGTGAAAGAAAATAGGCCTTTTTAAATTGTACCTGAATTATACTTGGGAAAAGTGGGCCCCATTATCCAAATATGCTCTTGAGTACCTACTGTAGACTCAAATTCTCATGTCAGGAAAAGCTGCCCAATTTGCATTTTAATGGTTGTTGGAGTACATGGTAAAGAGTGGTCGACTCCTATGCGTGAGCGGTACATTGTAGAGGAGATGTTTCTGTTCCCTGTTAAGCAAAGGTTTTTTTTTTGTGTGTGGGGTGGGGGCGGGGGAATTATTTGGAACTGAAAACTGACATTAACCCAATCAAACATTTTTTTGATTGGGTACAACACAGACCTTCATACTTAACTCAGCGCCTTCAGTCAGAAATCCAGTGGGTCCTTTCCTCGCCGAGGCCGGATTACAAATGAATCATTGGAACTCAGATTCTCGAAATACAGTCACACCTCGATTTTTGTCCATAATCCGTTCCAGAAGGCTGTTCGAGAACCGAAATTGTTCAAAACCGAAACCGCTCTCTTTTTAAAATAAAAATGTTTACTGAACACGCCTGCTCACAATGGAAAGCAACACGAGGAAGCGTCACTTCCTGGTGTAAGGAAGGCGAGAGGAGTCAAATGGTGCATTCAAGTGCGCTCAGTTTGTTCGAGGAACCAAAATGTGTTCGTCATCCGAGGCATAAAAAAACTCAAAATTTTTGGTCGAAAACCGAATTGGACGAGAACCGAAAAGTTTGAAAACCGAGGTTTGACTGTAAGTTGTTTTTCGAGAACATTTTTACCATCTTGCCCTTTTTCGCCCATCAGGTATTTGGCAAAAAATAAAAAATAAAAGATAGGCATGGTAATTATTGACCTTGTGTCATCTGATGGAAGAGCGTCGAATCATTCAGCCTGTCATGACATGTCATCGGCATAGATAGACTAAATATCGGAAATCATTTTCGAGCCCATTTCGTGAAATTGGATCAGCAGTACACCTGACAATCTCATGTGGCACGCTGGCTGGAAATTGCAATGATTGGATGTTGATGGGGTTGACGAAGCACCTGGCATGTTCTCAATGTAAAATGCAACGGATCCAATGAATAGCCGAGGGGGTGTGGGGGGGGGGCTGTCGAATGTGAATTGCAACGCTCGGGTGATTAACCCCCAGAGATTTCGATATCATGTAACGATTATACACAAAAGGCAGCGGTCTGTAACGGCAAAACAACAAAGCCCTTGTTGCGGATCCCAGCGTTATGTCATGCGGGGAGATTATTAATTGCCCATTGGAGCTGCAGGCAAAGGAGAAGAAAAAGAACGTTTTTGTGGGAGATTTTAGGATTAACATGTCAGGGTTCCTAAGTGCCAAAATCGAAGTATTTTTTGATGATTTTTTTTTTGAGAGGGGCGGAGGGTGGTTGAAGTGGACCGAGGCAAAACATTTTGCTTCTTTTCCTTTCACCCTCCTCTAAACGCTACCCCACCCCTTGACGCGGGGCCGCCACCCCACCCCATCCTGCACACTCCCTTTCTCCGTCGGCGCGCAGACACTTGCTTTTTGTACGAAGGGGGTGAACCCGCCGAACAATCCTGTCTGTCTTTTCCCCCCAAATGAGCCTGTGGGAGAGGGATCGTGGAGGAAGCCAGGGAGATTGGTCCAACGAGATGCGCGGCCCCTGGTTATAAATCCTGGAAGTGGGAGTGCACTCTGCTCGGACCTTCAGCTCGATAGACATTGCCGACTACCTGACCGCCTGATTAGCAGACTCTCACTGCACTTTTGCTCCCTCTCTCTCCCTGGCGAAAACCCGCTCCCTCCTACTTTCCACCCTGGAGCACGGCAGTGCGTAGATTCTGAAGGTGCTCCCCAGACCTGCTTCTGGAACGCTCCAACAAGTCACAGAGAGGATTCTCCCCTCTCGTTTCCCCCCCCGCCCCCCTCCATTTAAATCCCATCAAATTCTCATTTTGCCCCAGAAGCGCACGGACTGAATTTTGTATTTTTTTGCTGGACTGAACTTGAAAAAGGCACCTGCGCTTCAATTCCTTTTCTTTTCTTTTTTTTTTCCTTCTTCTTCACTGGACCGTTTGAAGGTGCCGTCACTCCTCTTTCTTGGGGAGGCTCCGTTGAACATCTGATGCCACCCCATCCCATGGGAGACACACGTGGCTGAAGGAGGGAGGTAGAATAGAAGATCCACCTGAAGATCACACCCACCCCGGCGCTGCCCTCCTGCCGCTGGACACTCTGAGGGAGAACAAAGGTAAGCCTACCTGCCCCCATCTGGCCCTTGCCTGCATCTCTTTGCGCTGTCAGCTGCCGTCTCTCACTTCATCACATGTGGCCGCAGTGGCCAGGCCAAAAGAAACAGAAGGAGCGATCGGGAAGGGGGAGAAGCGGGAGGACACGAAAATAAGAAGCAGACGTTAGTCATGGGACCGACATAAATCTCCGCGGCCCTAAACTACTTCACTAAATAATAACTGAAAGATTAAAGGGGTTCACTTTCAGAAAAGGAGCTTCTGTGGACATTGTGCTTGAAATGACCTGATGAAAGTCATTTTCCCGTCCGCGCATTTGGTTTGGATTCACTTTTGAATCGGAAACCGGAGGGGTAGCACTGCCGCGTGCACATGCGCGTACTGACGATGCCGAATCGGGTGTAAAAAGTTGACTGCGCTCCTGCCTGACCTTTGAATCCATCGTGTGGATTGTTATCTCTTTGGCCTGCTCGACAAAGCCAGGCGAAGGAATATGCCAAGCGCGCACACGGCCCAAGTTTTATTTTCGCTCTCCTCGATTCTCTGCATCCTCCTCGATGCCGCTGGCAAGCGCCACCGCATTCCATTGAAACGACATCCGTCTATTGCAGCCGTTGACTTCTCAGGTGTCCCGAAAGCGTGTGAGAGGCGCAGCTGGGCAAAATTAAAGAGGAAAAGAAAAAAAAAAAAAAAATCATGCCAGGCGTGAATATATGCATATTGGTTTTTATTTGAATGCACAAGCGTGATTGTTGAGAAAAGTGTAGAATGAGAGTAACAGAAAGGGGACGGCCCCTGGAAAAGTTCTGATTTCCCAAAAAACAATTGGCAGCGTCGATCTGTTTCGTCTGGATGTGCGCCTGTGTGCTGCGTGCCTTTAGATGACACAGTCAACTCCGGATTCTCCATGTGGAAATCAAGTTTTGGTGCAGTGGTAAAACGCTTCAGAGCCTCAGTTGCATTTGTTCCGAATATTGAGGTTGTGGTTGTTGTTGTTTTATTATTTTTTTTGCTGATACTCATCTGCTTCATCACAGAAAAACCTCTGGAGTATTGTGCCGTAACCATGGCAACCTCCTTTGCATGTTCTCAAATGTATGCCACACAGGCGCACGTTTCGCCCGGACGAAGTCACTCTCTCCCATTACCGCTCTTTTACATGCAGCTGATTCAAACTCACGTCGCCTCATACATAGGCCACAACATGCTTAACTCATTCACTCCCAAAGACGGTTTTATATGTCATTTCAGACATGGTTTCGAATTGTCTGGTACTGAATGAGTTTTAAGTGATGTCTGGGCAAAAGAAGCCTCAAAAAATGTCCGCTTTTTGTCGGACAAAGTGAGAACTTTATCGTAAAATGATCAGAAGTATTTTGCAACTTTTGGCCACAAGGAGGCAATGTTTTAAGTCTTCCCCAGACAAACGGGACATGTTAAAGAGCCAAGGTCGGGGCCTGAAGCCAAATTTGATAGCAGGGCCCTCGAGCGCTGAGGGTAAGAGCAACAATAGAATGCATGAAGAAATCATATTACTTTGATATATGAAATTAAATGACTACAATATCAAACAAATACCTAATTCAACATATTTCTTATTTTTGTTCTTTCTCAATAATAAGCCCACCATCTCTGAGGCCTGTTAATTGCTCTTGGTGGCCCTCTAGCGGTTGCAAGGCCTTAAGCAGATTTGAAGGTGAGGGGCCACCTGCATGCAGTTGCATGCTTAGTTTGGAACCTGTCGACGCTTCTAAAATTCCAAACGGATGGACGGAAGTTCCTCCATCAATCTCAGCAAAGAGACTCAAGTATTGAAGTCATTTTCTGTCCATTTCACCCCAGAAGACTCGTGGAGCATTACCAATCACTGACGGGAGATTAACTCACTGTAGTGTTATTCTAATGACCACATTAACATTTCTTCATCCTCCAATGGGATGCCGTTTCATTTCCTGGCCGACACAAATGTCTTTCACACGTAGAGAAACACACACGTGCGTGAACTTACGCGCAGGCGCCCATCCACAAGAGTGAAAACATGTTCCCGCTTTCACAACCTGGCCAAGGCTCACGCGTTGGCTCAATGCGTTTTCCTGACAGAATTGCAGCCACATGAATTCCTGCAACTCTTTATTCTGCACAACCTTTAATTCGATTCTATGGCCGACACTGCTGTTGAATCATGGCTCGGCTGGGTGGTGGAACATTAAGCAGGCACTGGACTCGATCAAAGGCCTGGACTGCAGCATTCGGGCTCAATCGTCTGAATTTGTTTTGGGCTTTATGTATTTATATCCTTTTTAGAGAATGCTGTCTGTGGTGATGTAGTTTGAATCCATCCGATGATATTTTTCATAGTTGGCCGCTTAACTTTGCATTGTTGATAAAGAGACGCAAATGACAAGCAATCATTCATTTCACTTCATTTCGTACGACCATACCCTTGTCTAATAGAAAAAAAGTCATTTGCTGCCCTCTTGTGGCAACAAATGACAGAGCCTTGTGAGAGGCTTGTGGTTCGGGGCTTTTTTTTTTTATTTTTTTTTAAGGTTCCACTGTGTCTATTTAATCTGTTAACATGGCCGATCTTTGTCATTTTCTCATAAGCGTGGACAAAAGGAAAATTTTCCACTGAGTTGGCAGCAAGTACGGGACAGACTTGTTGTTCCTCTCCCTGTCTCCCATCGACTCTGTCTTTACAGGCACTCGCACCCAAAAGGGGAACTTGTCGACACACTCTGTGAAGCTTATCACGGGAATTGCATAGCAGACGGAAGCAGGAGAAAGTGGAAGACTTTCATCGTTGCTTTGTTCACCATTTCTTGACTTCAAGCCACACGTCTTCACAATCTTTCCATCCTGATTTACAGACGACCGTCCGAATCCTGCTCTCAGGTGGAACCAAAAAAAAAAAAAAAGGATTTTTTTGCTTTTAGTCACTGAGCACAGCAAAGTGCACTGGCTATGCCCTGGTCAAAACAAGCATATTGAGCAATACTTCCCAGCCCCAAATCTCGAGACTTTTTCCGACGGTATGTCTGGAAGAAAACCCTTCCAGCAAAAGTGTTGTTCCTAGTTAATGAGATGTGACATTGTGTGTTTGCCCACTGAGGTTGAGGTTTGTGGGAGTTGTGGAAATCATATCAGCCCCCCACACACACACACACACTAATCACAGTCGTGAAGAACGAGCATCATCGTATGAGTTTGTTTGATTGACGCTTGGCCTTAGACTCAACTTTACGCAATTCGGGTGGCCGCCGTGCTGGGATGAATAAATCAAGTGCGCATTTTGGCATTGGCGTTCAGGTGGCCGGGCAATTGAGCGTGGGTAAATTACACACAGGTAGGTTTGTTTGGCTTGCTCACTTCATTGCCCTGCAGTTCAGTGGCTGGAAAGAGTTTATGGCAGGACTGCGGGCCAAGTCGTAACAGGGGTCAATACTTGCGTTTGAAACGTATACAGTCTGTCTTTTCATCGTGTTCCGACGTATTTCGCAAACCATATGTTTATTTTTATTATTTCGCTTTGAATACAGGGTCGAACGTATCCGTCTGGAGATGGGTCAGCAGGTTAGGAATTGGAAAGAGCTCTTTCGGGACCATTTAAAATGCTCCAGACTTTGTTTTTGTTAAAGACTGAGCCTGATTTACACTCATAAGAAGCAGTTTGTTAAAACAAGAAAATCACGTCAAAAGGGTTATTCCGGTGTGAGAATCATTGAAAGAAAGGTTTTTTATTTCGGCAGTGGATGGTTGTCAGAGGGACATTTGTGTTATACGCTGAAACGTCACGGCTGCCGTGCCTTTTGGAAGAGGACAGTAAGTGTCACATCAAGGGTCAAATTCAAATCCGGTCAAAACTTGACCGATCTATTTCTTCCATTGGCTTTGCGGCCTAACCATGGTCATCAGGGATCTGGTCCTGACTTTTCAATCTTGAGCAGTCCTATAGAAAGAGAGAGAGTTGGGGTTGTTTTTCAAAGTTTCGATAACAGTGCAGGTCAAAACAAATCAAATGTTGTACCTGTGTCTGATTTGTTCGACCTTCCGTGATCGGAACAGTCCAGACCACAGATGAATGAAATACATCGATTAGTCAGGGTAGAAATAAGTACAATTCAAGGTCAGAGAACAGCCCAAGGGGGGGCAAAAAGTGGATGTCCTCCAAGCGACGCTGACACGACTGCGACTGGGTGGCAGCCCGTCGAATACCGGGAAGAGGGGGCGGGAGGGGGTCCCTCAAAGTCCGGGCAGTCATGCCGCAAACCTGCCGCTCATAAAAAGAAGAAAGATGAAAGACAAAGTTTTCAAAGTCGACGTCCAAGGGACTCATATGAACCTTTGGCGCTGTCTGAAGCTCATTAAGCTTCCATGAGTCAAACACAGCCAACGAAAGTCAAACTTCAAATGAGTATCATGGAGACAAACTGCTCCGAGTCCTGGACGGTCTGGGACACAAGCGGTGAACTGGACCTGGAAGCAAATAAATATGTTAGCAAAAGTCGAAACAATTGAAGCGATAGACATTGGTGGCTTGTCAAGTTAGCATTCGCCAATTGTAGCGGGTAACTCAAGGCTCCCACCACCTCGGGTTCCTGATGTGCCAACGCTCCGCCCTCTACACCAACTAACACAGTTTGTCCACTTCTGCCCAGATAAACATCACAAGTTCAACTTGACTCTGTTCCAAAGAATGAATACAAGGCAATTCATTCTTTCAAGTGAGCCAGGACAAGTTGTGCGGTATTTCTTTTGAAAATACAGATTTGTCAGAACCTATTAAGCGGCGGTTTCTGCAATTTTGAAGTGTGGCCCCCACGTTAAACAGGTTGCCGAAGAACTTTGACAACTGAAGGAACTACGCCATTTTAGCCGGAGACCTTGCTATATTCATGATTGTTCAGTGCAGGATGTTAGTTCTCCGGGACTGTGTTTGAAAGGCCTTGGCTTACAAACTAAACCCTTTCTGTGCAGACTGAGCCTGTTGAGCAACATGTTTGATTGTGCAACCTGCCCTGGCATTAGGCGGTGTGTAACACTACCAGTTCTTTATTTTTTTCGTTTGTTTGCAGCTTTTCTTGTAATCATTTCCTGTAATCAGCAGAAAAGCTGTGAAACAATAAGATGGAGGGGGGAAAAAATGATAGACTGCGTTATACACCGAGAATATTTATCCCTGCGAATTAGACGCTATCACGGATGTTTGTGCCTGACTGACGGGCGTCAGAGATGAAATGTAGCGTCTTTGCTAGTCTAATGGAATCTTTGCGCCTATGTACAGAATGTTGTTGGAAGAATAGACGGTGTAAGATGATATTTTGATTTTAGCTGCACGGAATTGTCTCTGAGAACTTGGGCGAGACCAGATCTCGTCGGCATGATGTCGGCAGACGGCTTAAATGATGAGTTGCAGAATTAGAGGAAGCAAATCATCATCATAAACAAAACAAGACCCTCCATTTCTGGACCGGTGGGCTTGGAGTCAATGATGACACGCTTTCACGTGGCTAGCAGATGGCTGCGGACGCTCTCTTTCCAATTCGGCTCACTCTCCTGCCCTGCTGCATTGCCTCATTGCCAATTTGAAGCGGGGAAGTGGTCATTTCCGAACTGTGGGCTCAGGTTGGATCCCCAGTCTGGACCAGGCCTGGATGCCGACAACGCCTGAGCTGGACCGCTCCCAAAAGGAGGTCGAATGCACACAAACGCGAGGTCTTCCCGACATGTGGTGACAGTGCGACGGAGCGATTGGAAATATCTGCGTGGGTTTGGAGAGGATTCAACTGGGGCGGAAAGTCGGAAAATGGCTTAAGGACCATGCTGGGGGTGTCTTGGGAGACAGAGGAAGGAACAGGTTAAAGATTCAAGGAAGACGGCCGAAAAGTGAAAAAGGGAGAGAATAAACTCGGTGGGAGGAGCGTTCAATTTGTTGGGAACCATGTGGCTCCTTTGATCGAGCCCGACGGTCATGAGTTGAGCGGTTGACAACAGAAACATGCAAACCGTCTGTTTGCTCCCAGCTTTGCTTTCTACTTTGCCATGGATTCTGCTCTTGGAATTCTTTGTTGACCGCTCTGAGAACACCCGGCCCGTTTTGCAATAAGCTCAGTTAATACCTCAAAGCTTGCAGCAATCAGCTCAACTTTTGTTGTCATTCATTTCTGGCCCGAAGCGAAACCTGGCGAGCTTTGAAGCGCTCCAAGAAAACATTTGAGTCAACACGACTGAACTTATGTTGTGCGGTTTATCCGACAATATTGTTTTCCTCCATCGGTTTTTGCAAAAATGAGATCCAGTCATTGTCCTCCAGTCACTGTCTTCCATCACCCGGATGTTGTGATTGGAAAGAAGAAGAAGAGGAGGAGGAGGCGGAGGAGGAGGAGGAAGAGTGATATAACAGCAAGACAGAGGAGCAAGGCAAGGATGCAGACATGTCTGTTCCATCCTCGGTAAATAGGATGTGACCCAAATGCAGTGACAGATGAAAGGCTGCCGGTTGCAGCCTCATGGTAGACGCTGAGTCGAGTTTTCTTGTCGCATTGATTGAAATGAAAGAATGAATCATACCCACACTCAAATGAAGTCCAGATTAGTTCTAGAATAGTTAAACTCTGGAAACTGGTGCTTTTCAAATACATTTGCCATAAATCGTTCCTGGAGCTGACAGCAGCAAACAATTCTCTTTACTCGATGTGTCTGCTGTTTATGGTTTTTTCCACCTTATCAGACCCCAAGAGATCAATCAATCGGGAGCGCAACTGCAGTTGGCTTGACCCCTCGTTATTGATGTCATTTTTCCAATGTGCCATTTTCCGCCAAAATGCAGCAAGCCTATTTTGACCAAATAAGGAGTCGAAAGTGCATGCAACTATTTTCAAACGTCATCAGGAAAAAAAATACTCAAGTAAGGCAGTCGAACGTCGTTAAACGTACCTCGAGGGACATAATGAATCTGGACGTCATACCGGTACTTTGTTGTAACCCAAAAAATGGCCGCCAACTGCGGTGTATACTACAGTATGAATATTTACTGATGTAAAAACATGAACGTGTATTACGGTGTAAACATGTCAATTACGAATACGTGAATATGAAGGGGGAAAAAAAGCAAACGTTACCCGCCATTGGCAACGGCCAGGGCCGCCGACGTCCGGGAGGCTCCCTTTCCAATGTGAGAGACAATTTCAGACTTCAGACAGCGAGATTTACTTCCGTTTACCAGATGTGCTTTCAGAGCATGTGCTCAGGGCCGCGCCGTGCCTCCGTGAGTTACGGCAGGAAGTACAACAATGTAACGAGTCGATCAGTAGCGTTGCTAAGAACGGAGGGGAATCCCGCGCTGTACTTTTTGTTCATAAGCAAAGTCGTGGCGGGCAGTTAGCTTCCTACGATCTGTTGTCACTAAGCCCTTTTCGCTATTTTGTGGTCGTGAAAATAAATCTGACGTTGTTAAGGTGTTCATTGTAAGCAAAATCGGCAAATGGAAAATGAATGACGTGAAATCTGGAAACATCGATTTAAGCGCAGTCATGAGAAGTGCACCTCATTATTTGAGTTGAAATTGCGTCCGATTACGTTGCACTTCAGTTATAGTCCGAGTTTGAATACGGCCATGTTTTCGGAGTTTACACGTTATTGTGACACATGGTGAGCTCCTCCAAAAGGGATCCAATGATGCCATCTGGTGGCCAGAGCTGTATTTGTATTTTGTTGTTGTTGTTGGTTTGTTTACTTAATGATCAAACCACCGTTGGCGAAGACTTTTCTCCTACTGGTGGTTCTCAATGTTCCCTTGCACAATCCGCTCCTCGCAAATGTTTTTTTTTAATCTAAAAGGCGCCTCTCCGGTAGCAGTGATGACAAGAGGTCATGAAAGTCTCAAAGCGGCTATTGCTCATCATTTTACTTGCGGGCGGTCCAACTGCTTCTGATGGGAAGGCTTGAAATTGCTTCCAAGTTCCAAGTGGAGAAAGTCCATCACTATATTTTTCTGTTTATCATCCAGGATGAATGTCGGAAAATGAAGGGCGCCTTCATCATTCGATCCGGCGATTCACATAGCATTTTTCTCTAGGAGTGGACGCTGCAATCCTCGCAAAACTGCATGAGTAGTGACCACATGCAGACACCACAGACAAGCAGACAAAATAATGGAAGGTGATATTTTCGGGGGCCGAATCATCTGCTCGGCAGAACAAGAAAACAGCTCACAAGAAAATTAGAATTGGCAAGATCGTCACGTAAAGCCAGATGGTTGGGCTTTGTCTCCTCTATCAGTCTAGACTTGATTACACATCTGTGTTTATGCGATAAGCTAATTGTAGCAGTTAGCTTATGAGTGTGAGAGGGCAGTTCTGTTGTTCCCATAGTGCGGACGCAGGCGAGCGAAAGAGGAGTGCGACCCATGTGGGAGCCGTGGTGAACATCAAGAGCTTTGGGGTAGGGTGGGGAGGTTTGTGTGGCTCGGTGAAAGATATTTGGCACGCTCGACGGAAACCTAGGCTGGAACCGCCGCACATTTGCACATAAACACTTGCACGTTGACAAATATGCACACAAGTCGGGAGCGGACAACAGCGCTCATCGTTGAAAGCGCAAAAGTACTTTTTAGTCATAATAGAAACCACAGACATCGCTGTGCATTCTCCAAGGGGAGACACGGGGGCAGGTCAGGTAAGGCGAGGCGGGGACCCGCGTACGTCGTCGTAGTAAGAGACCTTCTTGAAATGCTGTGTTTATTCATCTCATTCTTTTTCTTTCGCGAGGGAGGATGGTTCCAGTCTAAGGGAGGGATTTACTGAGAAAAGAATGATGCAAATCCTTTGCAGTATCTTCTTGCCAATTGTCTTTTGCACTAGGAAAATACTTGGTTCGGCCGTCAGTCCAAGTCTTCCAATGGACGACAACAATTGAATTAGGTCCCGCTTAATGTAGTGGTGTCGCTTGTCCTTGAGAGAGGCGTGTATCTTCTCACGTGCATATGCATGCTAGCTTGCTGTGTATGGAGATCTCATATATAGCATTTAACCCTGGAGAACCCAAGAACCCTTTTCTTCTTTGGAAAATTATGAATTTGACATTGAATGACTGCTATATATTCACTGAACACCAAAATATATGTTCTTTGAAATATTTAATGTTTTAATCCTAATTTAGGATTAGGGCAAATTTGACCCTTTGGGATTTAAGGGTAGCAGAATTTATAGGGGCCCAATTTGACCCCGTGGGTTCTCCAGGGTTTAAAAAACATATTCATTTTTCATGTTTTTATTTTATTTATTTTTTCCTTCTACATGCGAGCGACAACCACAACACACTCGGCTACGCCGACAGCGTGACGAGCGTGTTCGCAGCAACGTCGGGGCGAGTTTATTTGTCAGCCCCAAATCTTCATCCAAGCCCAACAACCACTTCTGTCTCCTTGCATTCCCACAACTGTTATTCCGGCATTTGGGTCTATTTGTACTGCTCTCAGCTGAGGGCCTATGAAAAAAAAGCACAATTCTCGGCTTTGTGTTAACATAGCTGTGTGAGCACAAATGCGGGTGTCTGGGACGTCGGTAAAACCTCAGCATCTTTCCGACATGATTCTTCCAGCGTGATATCCGGCCTTCAATCCGCCTCTGGAGCTTGCGTACCGATCTTGTATCGACTTGGAGGCAATACGCTGCAGATATGTAACCCATGTTGTGAACCCAATGAATTATAATACATGAAATGGATTTTCCCTTTCAGATGTGTGATGCAAATATATGCGCGCACATGCCCGCCAGTACATATCCAGCCGTGCACTCAACCAGACAAAACCCTTTGGATGTTTTACAGCCCATTTAAAACTCATGAGCTCTAATTGATAGGGCCCTCACAATTTGTGGTTGCCGTGTATCCATCCCCAACAAACCCAACATGGAGCAACATCTCCTTCGCCAAAAGCTTCCTCGATCGAGCTCTCCATTATTTTTCTGCGTAAGGCGTTTGTTCATCCCTTTAGACCGGGGGTCGGCAACACGCGGCTCCAGAGCCGCATGCGGCTCTTTAGCGACATCTAGTGGCTCCCTGGAGCTTTACAAAAATGTTTGAAAATGGAAAAAGATTTTGATAGTAGGCTAATATAACTCAAATAGATATAGATACATGTAGCAGCTCCGAAAAAGGAGCGCTGTGGTGTTGATTTTTTAAAACATACACTTTATTTATGCTTTTAACAGTCTCGAGAAACACAGACACGTCTGCGTCCGACTCCGTGCCTTCTCTCTTCTCGTTCGACTCGAGAGGCGTTCAAAGACAGCCTCCGAAAAACGGAAATTCATGATCACGTCACTGACACTAAGAAAAGCGAAAATAATGCACCAAAACAAAAAAATCAAGCGAGGAAATCACAAAATAAATTCTATGGGGGCATTTGTGAACACACAACAAAGGAGTGGATAGCATAAACAATTGTGAGACAGTCCAGTCTCCTACATACATACAGCATGTGTTTCCTTCATTGTAAGTTTTATAGAAGGCATTTATTTTTTTTGCGGCTCCAGGCATATTTGTTTTTTTGGTTTTTTTTGTCCTATATGGCTATTTCAACATTTTAGGTTGCCGACCGCTGCTTAAGTCGAAGTAGACATGCAGGCTGCCCAAACATAGAGAGATTCTAGACTGGAGCTTCCATGTCTTGGTTATGACATCACAACATCGTTGGTGGACACGTTGTCTTTCCGAAAATCCAAATTTAGCCGTGATTTTGCGCTCTCGGCGGAAATGGATTATATATTGGGCTGTGCAGTAGCTTTACCTTCCCTTTCAATCCTTGTTGCTCTCTGTAACACACAAATGTGGCTGTCATTTGCCTCGATCTTGGGACCGATGCTCGGTTGTACGGCTGCCCGTTTCTGTATGTGCCCTGTTTTCGACTGGGGGTCACCTCGTCGTGTTTTGATCAAATTATCGCACACTGGCATCGTTCAACTGGAAAGTTACTGTCACAAGTTCTCCATCTGGTAGCAGTTTGAATCCCACATCAAGTTTCATCAGGAGTAATGCAGAAACCTGCCGGAGGCTTAAAAAAACAACTCGCAGCTGAGAAGAGCGGTTGCGTTTTTTTGCTGCTCCTGTGACAATAAACACACGCTGACTCATGCACGTACTCGCACGGGTCCGTCCATGCGCAGTGTTTAACATTGGCATTACATAACGTTTGGTGGCAGATGAACCTCGGCGACATACGGGATGTGGCTCCGGCGCTTTTTGACACCTGTGCAACTAACAACGGGTTGCTTCAATCCGATGAAAAATATTTTGGTGGAGGTTCGCAGGTTCATACCTAGATCAGTCCATGTAGTTTGGCCAAGGCCGAGGATTTCCATTGAACAGCAGGTTGGAGGAACAAGATAATTGCTCTAGCAGAGGCTCAAACATCAACGTCATCTCCCTCCTCAGTGTGGACATGCCGAAGTTTCATCCAGGAAAAGCTGTTTACTCTGTCGTGTGCGCATGTGCTCAACCCAGTTACTGATTATCGAGCGTTGACAGAGAATTCAATGATGATTTGTTTTTGGAAGCCTCTAACTATACCAAAGTTGCTTATGAAGAAGAATACTCTTCATAATTGAAGCTGATTACAGCCGTAGCTTGAGATAACAAGGACCTGATCTAGATTAAAGGCTTGCGTTCTCCAAGCGGAGCAGGAGAAACTTCTCCATGCTTTTATCGCCGGTCGACGTGATGATCGTAATGGTCTTCTGACTGGACTCCCTCACAAGAGCATCAAACAGCTGCGGCTCATTCGAAAACACTCTGCTCGGCTTCTGACCACAACAAAGAGATCAGAACATAATACTCCGGTCCTCAAGATGTTACACGAGTTCCCAGTTAGCCGTAGGATAGATTTTAAGATAATCAATCACCGAATGGGATCTGTTGCGAATACATCGAAGAAATGCTCATGGAATAGAGTTCTGAGGTAACACTCTGGTCAATGACTGGGGCTCAGAGTTCAAAGTCAACATGGTGCATCAGCATTCTGCTGTGATGCTGCACATAAATGGACGGAGCTGCTGTGGTGGGAGTCTCCATGTATACTCCATAACTGTCATACGCTGCCGTAAAAACCACAGTACAAAAATTTTGTTTTGGAAAGAGTTCGGAGGGGGAGACGTTGAAATGGATACATTCATTTTAATGGTTGGAGATGATTGGAGATACACGTGTTTTGGCATGCAAACATGGTCACAGTACGAATTAAACTCATATCTCAAGGGACCATCGCAATTGCCCAACTAGATCCACCTTCGTGGTCAGTGATTGACTATGCAAACCGAATATTTGTTCATGGTGTATAGAAATGCAACAGATTTTTCAACATTTTTCTTGTTCTGCTTCTGAAATCCTTGATGAATCCTCTGGACACTTTCCATAAAAGGGAATTGGAACGCTTCCCCACTTGGAGTGGCATCCGTGCCATAAACACAAAGACCGGTGATTCATTCTCCATTACGTCAACTGGATTAACTTCTTAAACTCAGCCCAAGAGGAAGTGAGCCTCCTTCCCAATCTTATAAAAATTAATATTTACTACCCTTTCCACAAAGATCCTCGTAAAAAATCCCCTTATTTGTGTTTGTGGTCAAGAGCCACTGCAAAGCAACGAAGAGTGACAAGGCCAGCAAACACGATCCCCGGGAGTGACCCCCCTCTAACGGCTTGACACATTTCCGACGACATGACGGGTAGCGCCGCGATCTCGGCTGAGTGGGGCACCGTTTGAGTGACGGGTGCTAAGCGGATGGGCAGGTGGCCGCCGAGAGGTGTGAAGCGGGAGCAAAGGCAGCTGGTTCAAAGGGAAAGCTTATCCGTTGCTTGTTTTTACAGTGCTTGAGGGTCACATTCCTCCCAGGCGCAGACCTTTAAATCCATCCCGGGATGTTTGAGCATGAGCTGTAAATGGATAACAGAAGATTGAGGTGAATATGTTTCGCATCAAACGCCGGGCGGAGCGCCTGCCAAGTTGCGTTGGATGATGAACGTGTCAACGTGCACGAGAGGAAACAAACGCCTTGGCTTTATTTCGCAGCCGCCTTCGGTCACCGCAGGAGGCTGCGCGCCGAGAGGTGAATAACTCCCGGGATCAGCCTTGCGCTTCGTGCTGGACGGAGCAAACTCTTCTCCTCACCCCTGACTTTAATCTTTTGCCTCTCTTTGATATGAAAGACAGAGTTGCTAATGTGGGAAGAAAGTGGCTGAGATGTGGAAAAAGTGCAAGGGTGCATATTGGAGAAAAATGGAGGTGTGTTGCTGGAATACGTGAAAATCTGGGGTATAGAGAGGGACCATATTAAGAAAAAAAACGTTTTTTTAACATTTTACGTAATTCCCTTAAACTTTTTAAAGTACAGTCAAACCTCGGTTATCGAACGTCTCTGTTCTGGACCAAATCGGTTTTCGTCCAAAATTTTCACGTTTTTTATGTCTCGGATGACGACCGAAATTCGGTCCTCGAACAAACTGAGCGCACTTGAATGCACCACTTGACTCCTCTTTGCTTCGAGTACAGCAGGCGACGTGAGTTGAGTTCTTCTCGGAATATTTTTCCCACCAATCTTTTCGCCGATTTCAGCTGCCAAGTCGTTTTCTTGCCGTGTTCCCTTTGGTGTGGTGATTATCTAGGTGAGGGCCGATCAATCTGTGCTAATTCCAGACACTCAAGAACGCCCCAACCCGCCCGCTCACCCCCCGGAGGCTGCCAGGTCAGAAGTCAATATATGCACTCAGCTCCATCGTTTGCCTCCAAATTACATTCCACCATTGATGGTTTGATTAAAGCGTTTGAATAAAGATCTCATTTATCCCCTGATCCCCCCCCCCCGCCCCCCGTGTCTGGCCTTGGAGAAGTTGAACGTGCATTTTATTTTCTTTCATTGGCTCTTGGCGGCGTTGCATGAGTTCCACGAGGCAGGTAAACAAGCGGAGCGAGTTCATTGAAAGCAGCACAATTATGGGTATTTTGTTGTCATGAAACTCCTTTTCCTTTTTTCCCCCCCACCCCTCCGACTTTCACAGATGAATAGCATTCAAATATGACATTCTGGCAAGAAAACCAGACACTTCTGCAGCCCATTATGTCCTCATTGTTTCGAGGTTACAGTTGTCAACTTCTGAAGCCCATTTGTCCCGATCGTTTCGGGTTTACGGCTGTCGCCTATGTGCGCATCTTTGTGCTTGCGGTAAAATATAGCGAGCAATTTTTCAAATGATGCACCGAGAAGCCATTGATCTCCAACGTACCTCAGAGCAAGTGAAACACCCCGTTGTGTGTCTCCCGATGGCTCCGCGTGGCAAAAAGTCAAGTGAAATAGCAAGATCTGTTTTGAATAGAAGTGCAATGTGATAAATCACACAGCAGGGAGCGATCACCATTTGCGTCAAGCGAGTTGAAGGATGCTGACGGTGGTGGGGAGGTGGGGGGAGGTGGGGGCGATGCTTCCTCCTCTGCGTAGCGCAGAGTCTAATTATCGCTTCTGGCAAACCAAAGACTCTGTCTGATATCAAGAACACCACCGCGGGCACCCAGCAGTGAATGGACAATAAGTAAATGCCAAACTGGGCGCTCAATTTGTCTCTGAGTGTGCTCATGAAAAATACTCAACGTTTCAAATGTTTTAATAGTATGACATGGCAGAGTGACAAACATGATCATCGCAACAAATGTAGACAGACAATAAAACAGCACTGAGTGTCACGCATTCTTTATCCTCTGCACAGAATGACATAGTGCTGTATTGACGGTTTGAAAGAAGAGTTGAGACGTCGGATCGAACCGTATGTCTGTCTTTCTTTCACTGCCCCCGGGTGGCCAAGGCCGGCATGCCAGAGGGTGGAGCAAAATGTCCGTTTAGTTTATGATTAGATCATGATTACATGCTTGTGATATTGCGTGAGAGTTAAGCAAAAATTGTCCTGCAAAAAAATGGTTCGAAATAAACAACAAATAGTTGAACCCGAACTGCAAATGAACTTCAATACGAGTGAGCTGTTCTTAGGCCGCGAGCACATTTTGAGAGTCGGCAGGCCCAACAATTCAAGCAATTACGTTCTGCTCAAAGTACGCTGCCGACTGTGCTTGCCTTTCTCTACTTGCTATTGATGCATTTCCAATGGCAAAAGCAAGTACGGTTCTCCAAGGTAGATTTGTCATCATTGCCGCAGGAGTCAAAGTCCCACTTGGGTCATAACAAACCATGATTTCACTTTTTCATTGTCTATTTCTCGCTGTTTGATCTTCTACTCTCTTCCAGCAGCGAGACTCTATTACACACATTCACAGAAGCGTGTTTTTAGAACCCAGCCGATGATTTTGGAAGGTGTGAGGCAAGTGCGGGTAAAGTATTCTTCTCCAGCTGGCACTCTTAGCCAACAGCTAATAAAAGACTTATGCTGACCCTGAGCCTCTATGAGCCCCTCCATCCAAAGGGACTCTGCACCACATCCTGGGTTTTTAATATGCATCTGTGTGTGAGGGAGAAAAAAAAAAACAATTGGGTAGGGGCTCTTTGTGGGTTCTTTTCTCCCGGGACTAAAATATTCAGCTGTGGTCGGCAGCCTTTCAACTAAGTGATCAATCAAGAGAAGGCCAATCAACAGCTAATGGGGCTCAACTGGGATTCAGCTCAGTGAATTTCCATTCTGGACGTTGTGTTTTGGAAGTGATTTCAGCAAGATTCTTTGAGACCTCAACAACAAAGCATGATAATAAGGATTCAGGGGGCGAAGAGAAATTTGGACCTCCGCCGTGAGCTGAATGCGCTGCATGTGCCAGGATTCAGCGCTCATGGTTCAACTAATGTGCTCAGCCTTACTTTGGCTGATTAGTTAATCGATTGAGAAGGGATATCGAAATACGTTCGTCCATGAACTCGTCCATGGACGGTCAAACCTCGGTTTTCCGACGATCTGTTTCGGCTTCATCTGAAGCATTTGTGAAGTTGTGTGTAAAGGGTTCAACAGATGCCAAGGCATATTCCACAATGCAAGCTTTTCAAAGGAATTCACCCTCCCAGTCTACTCAGGCGAAAATTCAACATCACACACCGTGTCAAAATTCTGATTTTCAAAATAAAAGCACACAGCATAATAACACAGTTCGCCACCTATTCGGGTGGGCCACATAGTGGCCTCTTTCACAATTGCACTCAATAAACAAGCGCAAAATTGTCTGAATGTGACTGCTAAAAAAATTTCCCACTTTTTCAATGTCAGCCCGAAGTCATTCTCCGTAAAATGTTCATTTTTGTTCATATTCAGTGATGTGTGGAACGAATTAAATGGGATTTACATCATTTCCCATGGGGAATGTTGCTTTGGATTTTGAACCAGTGGGTTTGAATCACACTTTCTGGAGCGGATTCATCACCAAAAATGAGTTTCTACTGTACTTTGAGTGGCAGCAGTGCAATGAGATTTGTGCAGGAGCTCACCCTATATCCATTTTGGCCCTGCAGCGTCAACAAGAGCTCACAGGCTCATTTCCCGGTCGCAGCTTTTAGAAAAGCCCAGTGCACATTTAGTCGGTTCTTTTCATTAAGGCCATCTTGTGTGACTTTGACGAAAGCTCCAAGTATCAGCTTCTCCAGGCCCTTTGCTTCTGCTCATCAAATATCCTAATCGTTGCTCAAATAGAGTCAGGAATCCTTTCATGCTTGCGTGTATGTCATGTCCTTTGTGTCCTCCGTTTTTCTTTTCCCTCGGGCTCACCGTCAGCGGCGAATTTGAGCCGTAAAATGCTGCAGATTAAAGATAGTCCCGTTTCAGCTTTGAGGTCATAGCATCCGTGGGCAGCTTTCATACAGTAGTTGCGTTTTCTAACTTGGCTGCTCGTGGATATTAGTCAAGAATAGCTTTGCAACTGCTGCCCAGCGTATGATTTACAAATTATTGGTGAGATGATACAGCATATCCAAATATGAATGTATCCCCCCCCCCTGACCCAATCCTATCTGCAACATTTCTTTGATAAATCACTCTAAAGTTCAGTAGCCTGAGCCTCAAATCCTCCAGGGGGAGCCAAGATTTCTGGCACCCTTACTAAACCTTAATCTCTCTTCTACCTCTCTCTTCTTTCCATTTCAGGCAAAAAGAAATGTCTTTTTCCCCCTTCTTTTTTGCTGACAACTCATTTTTGTTAGCTTGGCACATGTGCGCATTTGTTGGACTGCTTCAGATGCCTGAGGATGAAGCCAGACAATCGGTGGCATCTTAAGTGGGTGGACACTGCGATCGGCAGCTGAAGCTGCCCCTTTGTTTTCTTGTCCGTGTCTCTGCATTCGCTTTGCGGTTTTATGACTCCAACCCGCCGCAACTCCTTGTTGTTGCTTCATTCATCGACAACCATTGCTCGGTTACTTTCCGTCTCAGTTATCACCACTCTTCTGGTGAACCAACACAGGCCGTATCGTCGTAGCTTCGTGTTGCATGTGGCGTCAAATTGTGCAGTCCTTTGATAGAACCAGACCACAATGAGGACTTTCCTCCGGGGAACTGTCCTTGGCTACTTGCAGCTTCATCCGTTTTCCACTTCTGTGTAATTTTCCCGGATTAGCCTAATTGTAGCCCTCGGATCACTTCTCACCTTCAGCGTATAGATTCAAGTCAACGTTCTGCAGAGAGCCAAGACGACAGGCAACCCGCAGTTGAGGTTGATAAACAACCGCCAGCAGTAAACCATACCCAACCACGCCACCGAGTCTCATGGCATACAATTAAGTACTATCCACATTTCCTATCGCGATTAGGTAGTCATTGATTGCGGGAGGAGCTGGGAAACCAATCCTCTGTTATTCCCTGTTTATGCGCTCTGGCAAAGTCTGTCTGGTATAAAATGAGTGCTTTGGTGCCATCTGGTGGCATCTTGGTGCCGAGGAGCTACGTTGAAGTGACGGAAGGAGCTTCTCTTAGACCGGCCAGGTTTTTTTGTCATATAAAAGTCGTGCTCTAGTGTCATCTTGTGAATTCGTGGAGGATTGCTGTGTTGAAATAATAATGTGAGTATAGTGTTGCAGTTTGACTGTTTGCGCCCACTTGGTTCACTAAACTGCATATATCTCACCCCATTTTATAAATAGCGCATCTGCTTTTGCACTTGAGTGAGCGCACGGGGTATTGAAAATGTTCCTCTGAATGATGTCATTGAAGAGAGCAAAAACCCTCTACCTGACCCCCATCTGTTTTTTTGCACACATTCTATCCAGTCCCTGTCCTCACACGTTCTTCCCCATCTCCTATTTGCTCTAGAATTGCGTTGCTGCCCTCTCTTTATGCACTCCATCAGCGTCCACTCAACTCTCGGTAACCTGCAGGGATGTTAGCAATCCCAAATGTTGCAACCCCAAAAGTACAATTTCCTGAGCTGATGACGCTGTTTTCCTCACTCCGCTTTGTATTTCATGAGGTGTGCTGTCTTTTCCCTTTTGCGTTGAGACAATGGAAAGAGCTAAATGACTCACGCATCTTCAAAATGGCCTTTTATGTTCAAATTTGACCGCCTCTGAGCTGTATCAAGACAGTCACCTCTTTCAGGGTGTAATTCACTGCCGTGTTAGCTTTCGATGTGAATGAGCATTGAGGACTGTTGTGGGGCAAAATGTCACCGTTGGGTTAAATCGAAAACCTTTCTCTGCTTGGCATAGACAAAACTTAATGAAAGTGCCACTCATTCAAACCTGTTCTTCGAATGGCGCTCCGTGCGTCACTCACACGCAAACAGCCGAATGCAATGAAAAGGCGATGTCAGCGCTTGCCTCGGAATACTTTGTCTTAATCCAGCGCTCATGTTCAAATTCTCCGTCGGCTGATGGCGATACCTTCCTCGTGTTTGTGTGTAGGCGCTTTGGTTTTTCCTCTACAAACTGTAAAACCCATTATTATGCATCTGTCTAGACTTCACCATTCTGAGTGGGCTTGTTTTTATTTTTCTCCTCTGGTGCTGAAAAGCTCCCGGCATGAGAATGTTACGTTCAACGAGGACGGCTGCGGTTGACTAGCCACTAATCCACTCATGCCTGTGTGTATGTGTGTGTGTGTGTGTGTGTGATCATGGTTGATTAGGGTCAAGGTCATAGCTCTCGACAGCCCGTGAGATGCAATTGAGTCGCCGAGAGACGTGATTTGTGAAGCGCCGAGCCTGGAAGCGAAGAGCGTCTTCCACTCGAGGCGCCTCTCAAATGCTCACCGCAAAAACGGCAGCTTCTCTCCCCACCGTGACACCGAATCCTCACTCTCGGTGTAGCGTTCATCTCCCCGTGGGCGTGCGGTTGAGGAAATAGCGGGATCGTCTGGATGCACGCTCATCGCTATTGGGGACTGAAGGTCGAGGAGCTTCACCTTTGGCGCTGCTGAGCTAATTAGCGAGTCGACGGTGGTTTGCTCGCGGTGTCTATGTCTACTGTCTGTCCTATGCTGACCGCTTGGGTTGCCGCTTGGGCTTGGCTTGAAGGCGCTACTCTGTTCTGGAAAGCAGTTGGAGCGTGTATTCAGTATCCTTGTTATCCAGTTTCAGATGCATTGGATCCATACGATAAGTAACGAGTACAATGCCTGAGTTACAGTGAAACTCCTCTACAATGAAATCATGTTTGCAGCAAGAAATCTTTCACAACAGGGGGTTTTTCACTGTAGCAAATTTGATCTCAGATGTAAACACACAAACAAATGTTTATTCTTTATTTTTATTCCAGTATGAGCATAAACTTATTTGACACTTCATATAGCCAGTGTAGAAAGAAAAAAAGTCTTTCATTTTGATCACTTTTACCCTCTCTTCCAGCGTCAGAGCTCTTCTTGTCTTAGCTGCTTGACATACAAAGATCCGTTTTAGATCCGTGTAGCCATTTTAGCAATGCAACGTTCTTGTTGCGTCTGAAACTAACAATAACAAATACTTCCTGGACTACTGCGCATGTGTAAACCAGTGTTGTGGTTGCTGTTGCCGTTTCCGAACGAAGCAGGAGAGGTCGCTGTTGGATTAGACTTCGTTGTAGTGAATCTCGTCGCGAGGCAAGAGCAGAGAAAATGATTTCGTACAACGCACCAGGGTTTAATCATTGTATGGAGGGCAGGAAAGTGGGAATGGTGTTAATGCATGAAGAGTTTTTCACACTAGGGGGGTATTTTCACCCATGTAGGTTTCGTTGTAGAGGAGTTTCACTGGACTAATCATGTTTAAAGCAGCTAACGCGACACTTATCGGTGCTCTTACTTTAAAACGTACTCAAGCCACTTCCGTTACACTACTTTGCGGACTGACGCTAACTTCAAGACAAACAACAGTCATCGAGGTTTTCCCAAGAAACACTGAATGTGTTGTTGAGTGCAAAGGAAGTGTAATATTGTTACGGGGGTTTTGATTCGAGGGGTCTGTTCATTTTTTTCTGCGTTTGGTTAGTCAATGCTTTATTTAATGCAATGGCCCACCGGGAATTCATTAGAATGGGGCGATTAGTCACTCCGGGTCTGGTAGCTTGCCATGGGCCCAGTCAGCTTGATGCGGGGAGGAAAGTGTGAAGGCTGGCGCACTGCATGAGACTGATTCACCCTCAAAACCAGACAAATTCCCCAAGGCAAGAAAAATGCTATAAAAATGTGTCTACAATTCTTGATCCTTGGGCTATTTTGACAAATGCACGCCAGACACCTGGTAACTGTTTTAAAATGTGGAAAAAAAATGCATACTATATCTCCTTTAAATATGTTGGATATGCAAATGTGTCTCGAATTCTTGATCCTTGGGGAATTTTGACAAACGCACGCCAGACACCTGGGAACTGTTTTAAATTGTGGAAAAAAATGCACACGATATCTTTTTTAAGTATGTCGGATATTCAGGGCTCACTCGGCCTGCCGAAAAGAGGTGTTTCCACTCCTTACGCTGGCTATTCATGTCTGACTTTGAGTGGCTTTAATTCACCTCCAACCGCCTGCTTTTTAAAAAAAAAATTTTATTTATTTAAAAAAAAAAAAAAAATAGGAAGTAAGCAATCTTAAGTGCTCTCAGCTAGATTGTGTTCTCATGCATACTGAGCGTGTTTGTTTGATTATGTGGGTGTTTTGTTTTTAGGTTTTTTTTTTTTTCTTTTTCGAGACTGTTCTGAGTCTCGCTCCGAAAGGCTCACGCTCCGAGCCAGCAAGGATTCTGGGACACTGTTGAGCACGTCTGGGGAGCATTTTCAACCAAAACAGTTCATAGACTGCGGAGGCCTGTGCGCCACCCGCTTGTGTCTGTTACCTACTCAGGCTTCTGTTTTTAATGCGAGTCCCTGTGGTTCTTTGGAAAGCTCTGCTGAAATGGAGTGTACCTGTGATCCCTTGATGACTCACATTTGCACCAAAACCAGACATATTCGTGTGCCAGCCAGCCTGAAAGTCGGCCAATACATTTTTACCTGATTAGTTTCGCAATCAATTTATTTCGATTGGTGTTTGGTCGCTCGCGGTGGCTGCAGACGTGTGACTAAGTATTGAAAATATGTTCAGTGACCTCGGCAAAGGCTGCTAGACGAGAAGTGGAGCGTCGAGCTCGTGTGGTTGCTTAACAATCCCGGACAACGGCACCAAGCGCCGGGCTATGAAACAGATCTGATCTCAGCACAGATGTGGCAATGAAAACACCTTCAAAAAGTGGAGTCAAGTCTATTGAGAATCAAGTCTTGGCTTCTTCTTAGTCAAATCACGGCTTGACCAAATGTATGTGGATAAAAAAAAAAAATCTGTGTGTCCTTGTTGCTCATGTGGTTTAAGCGCTCATAGTCGTGTTTGTTTAGTAACTCTTATCCCTCGTACACTTCTGAAGGTCGCTTAATCCGTCCGTTCCGAGGTTGTGAGGTACTGCGTTCAGTTTTTCCACCTCGGCTGTTTTCTTTGGCGCTCGGACGATTCAAGCTTCATGTAAGCATCGCATGCTCGTGGGCCGAGGCCGCACATCATCTGTCAGAAAGTCTGACAGAAACACTTCTGCGTAACGGCGAACGGCGTGGAAATGGATGCAATTCTCACACGTCGTTTGGCAAGTTTCAAGCATTCCCGCACACCCAACGAGTTGTACTCTCAAGGGTCCGCAAGCTAGCTTCCGCTGGTTTCCTGTTGGCACCGTTGCGAAAAGATTTGCCGCCGGGTGGTGTGGTCATTTCTTCCCGATGTAAATTAAAGTCCAACGGATCTGTCCGTTGCGCGACCACCAACCCGCCAAGAACACGCTACATTTAAGATGCGGGTAGCAGCAGACGGATGGACTTTTTTTTGCTTGCTACAGTGTATGATTAAAACTCGTGGCTGAACACGTATCCACCGCACATGTTTGGCCTCACAGGCCGCATTATTCAATCCTGATTGGTTCGTCGGAGCAAAACTTTTGACTAGCAAAATATGCCTGCAGCACAGTCTGCGCACATTTGTACATGATACACATTTCTTAACCGACTTCTTTCTGACTTTAAATGCCACTTTGTGCCTCATTGACTTAATTGTCTTCTCTCTTTCAATTTTCTTTTCAGTTCTTTGTGTGACGTCGGATGCCTGGCGTGCCGTCCACCATGCTGTCGGCCCGGATTTGTGTGCTCCTCATGCTAGGGGGGCATGTCCTTGCTGGAGGCTACGCCCCCATTCCTCACATGAAGTACATGCAACCCATGATGAAAGGACCTGTCGGCCCTCCTTTCAGAGAGGGCAAGGGACATTATGTTGGTGAGTAGTGCCTTGGCGTTCACCGTCATGATAAACTGTCGACCATCTCTGTTGGTCAAAAGGTCCCATAAACCATGGTTAGTAAATACCAAAATAACAGTGCATATATATATACACACATATATATATATATATATATATATGCACTATTATTTTGGTATTTATGGTTTATGGGGCCTTTTATATATATATATATATATATATATTCATTATGCAGCAGCAGCATTTGACTTCATGTTACTTTATGCAGCATCTTTTTAGCATTATTTTAGTTTTTCCCCCAAAAGTCCATCATTGAGGTGGCAGGTCTGATGGCACCTCGTTTATAGAGCTGACCTGAAATCGCCATCTGGATGCTATTTCTGTGTTGTTTATCTCATTCATGAGCTCTGGGATGGAGCGGCGTATGAGAAGGAGCAGGGAAATACAATTTAGTTTCTGTCAGGTCAGTTTCTAAGTTGTGCTTGTGATTTGTTAGCATCGGCAAAATCATTGTTACAGGGCCATAAAAATGAGTTTCAGTCCTCCCTTTATTTCAGCCACTTATTTTTTTTTCTCCCCCAAAGGAGAAATATTGGTTTTACAATATGCATAAAATATATGATCATCTAAAACGATGGAAAAATGTGACTTCAGGCACTTTATCAAAGGATCTTCCATGTGGAAAGCCTCCAAATAAGTTTTGGAGGAGTGAAACTATTGCTTTGCTTTTACTGCCACTTAATGGTTGGAAAGCCACACCACATCACCAAATGACTGAGTCAAATCGTCTCTGTATAAAAAGTTACTGGACAACAGTAAGGATCAGACTTTTTTTTTTTTTTTAATTGCATGAGACCTTTTACATTTTCATTTGAGGTTTAAATTCAGACTGGGATGGGAAATGTACTGGTTTGAGAAAAAATGTGGAATGATTTTATGGCGCTGCAAAAATAAAATTTTCACCTCATCTTAAAAGTTGTATGTCCAAGTAACTGCCAGTCGATGAAATGACAGTCACCCGTCATGTGAAAAATGCATTTATGGCATTAATGCCATATTTCATGAGCAAAATTGTGCAGGGCACTCACTCCACCTTGGATAACTGTAAAGAGGGAAATGCAATGGTGGAATTGGCTTGGCAGTATATGCAAAAAACGTAAGCATTTAAGAATGCCGAATGATGATTCCGAGCTCCGTTGAGAGTAACAGAAAATGAATCCAGGACGTGCTTTGTCTGGCTTTATCAACAGTAATCATCGTGTGATTCAAGACACCACATCTATTTCCCTACACCCCTATAAAGTGGAGCTTGGACGTAAACATTACTTAATTTGGGTTGCTCAGAATCAACGAAGACATGAATGATGACTTTGATACCATCCGATTCCAGTATTGACATAAACTTTTTTTATTTCTTTTAGACAGGCCACCCATGGTAGATGTGAAAGGGGAGCCAGGGCCCCAAGGCAAACCCGGACCAAGAGGACCCCCTGGTCCTCCAGGAATCCCAGGAAAACCTGGACTTGGGAACCCAGGCCTCAACGGGCAGCTAGGTCCTCAAGGACCTCCCGGCTTTCCAGGGATTGGTAAACCAGGACTCCCCGGACTACCAGGAAAGATCGGACCAAAGGGGATGCCGGGACTTACTGGTGAGGTTGGTCCTCGTGGTGAACCGGGCCTCAGGGGTCAATCGGGACAGCCGGGACTGCCAGGACCAGCTGGCCTTTCTTTGAATGGGAAACCTGGGCTTCCGGGTGTTAGGGGCCCGCCTGGTAGTCGGGGAGAATCAGGTTTAAAAGGTATATCTGGCCCTCCGGGTGAGCGCGGCGTTAGGGGTGAGAATGGAAATGGGACACCAGGACCTTCTGGTGTTAGGGGTCCCCCAGGGTTAAAAGGCAGCACAGGGCCACCTGGTCTTCCAGGCATTGGCAAACCTGGACCAAAGGGTTTGCCTGGACTAATTGGTTCTAAAGGTGATCAGGGACCTCCAGGGGATCAGGGGGAACCAGGAGAGGCTGGGCTTCCAGGTCTTCAAGGTCAACCAGGTCCTATTGGCATAGGAAAGCCTGGAATTGATGGAGTGCCAGGAGTACCAGGTCACATAGGCCAAAAAGGCGAGCAAGGGCTGAGGGGTTCCCCAGGATTTCCAGGCACTCCAGGCTATGGAAAACCTGGTCTAAGTGGGACAAAAGGAGAAAAGGGCCACACCGGTTTAACTGGTCAACCCGGAGACAAAGGAGAGCAAGGAATGGTGGGCCCGATTGGTCAACCAGGTCTTGATGGAAAACCAGGACCCCCTGGACTCCATGGACCCATGGGACTCCCGGGAAAGCATGGCATGCCAGGACTCAAAGGAGAACTCGGGCCCCAAGGACCTCCGGGGCTGCCTGGCCTCAGAGGTGACCAAGGTCCAAGTGGAAACACAGGAAAACCAGGTATACCTGGGGATAAAGGCCTACCTGGGCCAAATGGAGCAATTGGAAAACCTGGGCCCAAAGGTGAAGCAGGACATATTGGTCTGCCTGGTAATCCTGGGCTGACAGGTCTTCAGGGACCTAAAGGTGAGGCCGGATTTATGGGAACACCAGGTCCCAGAGGTCAGTCAGGTATCCCTGGCCTTCAGGGGCCTATGGGTCCCATGGGACCACAGGGGGCACCTGGCTTGAAGGGTGAGTCTGGACCACCGGGGTTCCCGGGACTGGGTAAACTGGGCGAGAAAGGACCCATTGGTCCCCAAGGTCCTCCGGGAAAACCAGGCCCTGCTGGACTTAACGGTAACTCTGGCCCACCCGGCCCCCCGGGTCCCCCAGGTCTTCCGGGAAACGGCCAGACGGTTGTGGCAGGTCCGACAGATTCCCAGTTGGAAGGGGGTGAAGTGCCAGGAGACCGGAAGGGGCCGGCTTATAGTCAAGTTCCACTCTCTGCCTCGTTAGCACCGGCCTTCACAGCCATCCTCTCCAAGCCTTTTCCTCCTTCCGGTATGCCAATAATATTTGACAAGACTCTGTACAACGGGCAAAATGCCTACAATCCCTCCACTGGCATCTTCACTGCTCCCCTATCGGGCGTCTACTACTTTGCGTACCACGTGCACGTGAAGGGAACCAGCTTGTGGGTGGCTTTGTACAAGAACAATGTACCGGCTACTTACACCTATGACGAATACAAGAAAGGCTACATGGACCAGGCGTCCGGCAGTGCCGTGCTCGAGCTGAAAGAAGGCGACAAGGTCTGGGTTCAGATGCCCTCGGATCAGGCAAACGGTCTCTATTCCACCGAGTACATCCACTCCTCATTCTCGGGATTCCTGCTCTGCCCCACATAACCTTGCCCCTGACTCCAGTATGTTCCTTTTATGAGCTCCTCGGAGCAGACCGAAAACTAAAATACTTGCAGCCATACCGATTTCCAAAACAAAAACATTATCAGTTCAGTTAGTCATTTTTCTCGTTTTGGTCTATTTTTACAGACAAGAAAAAGTATAAATCACAAGGCAGAGGAAAGAATTTTATTCAGTGTTGTTTTGTTGTCATTCCAATGTGTTTTGAGTTGCATTTTTCTGTTAATTATTGTTGTCGTTTTTTTTTAATGATTTTGTCTTTGTTGTGTGTTTGAGTAAGACTTTTGGGTGCCTTAATTGGTTATGTGCAAGCAGACCGTTCTGTGCCAGTGCACAGCTTGGCCATGTGCCGAGATCATCGGGACCGATATCAGATGACGTTTTCGACAATCCTGGCCAGATTAGCATCAATCTGACATACAGCTCAAGACAAATTGTAAATATTAAAGCAACGTGAAACCTCACGTTCACTTGTGCTTCATCACTTTAGTCCCGTTTTCTCATGAAAATCTGATTGATTTCAAGAGTTCAGAAGGAGTTGGTTGCTATCTTTCTCACTTTTGGAGCTGACCTTTTTTTTTTTTCTTTCTTATGACTATTTATTTTATTGAACCATCCCAAAAAAAGGCAATCTAGATATATAGCTAACAGAAATAGGACTTCATATACCAAGGCTATATTAACTGACGATGACGTGATGCATAATGTTTACATAATTCTTCATTTGGTGCCAGAGAAAGAGGAGCTGCAGAATTAATAGATTTGAATAAAGGGGTTTTATCGTCCCCAAGCCGCCGCTTCCGAAATCGTGAGTTTCGCAACACGCGGTGACGAGGACAAGATGTTTTTGAACAAACAGTAAGTGAGACGGAAACACAAATCACTCCTTATTGTCTCTGTGAATAAGTAAAGGAAGTGACTGAGAGGCCCGCAGGTTATGAAACACAAGTTGGCTAACATTTAACAAACCCCTGGCAGAGTTGTCAGAGTTGTCCACGTCCTCGTTTCCGGCGATCGAATCGTTTGAACTACACGTTGTATGTGCGTGTCCAACCTGCCTCGGAGTGTGTCGATGGATTTACTGTATGTGGGCGTCTGCGTGTCACTTTGTCCCACTGGCATTCAGGTCATGAACGCTTTGGCAAAGGTAATAAATAAACTGGAGTGAAGTTACAAAATCCAGATCTGTCAATGTTCCATCGGAACACTAACTTGTTTGTCCTCTCGGTTAGAATGAAAGTCACATGCGGATTGATGGTGCAAAGTAAGGGAACAGAAGCGCAAATAAAAGGCGATCGAGAACTCAATTGACATGCCAGGATAAAGATAACGTTGTTTTCCAAATCACGCTAACACTGAATATGATGTCAAAATGACTTGTGTGCAATAATTCTGTGTCAACACCAAAACACCCATTTGAGTAGTGTCGTGCAGAAGCACAACGTTGGACGTTTATTGAAGACAAGGAAGGACCATTACAAGAATGTTACAGTATAATTACACAGGCCAAACATGATCAGCGTGCTGAATTTAGGGCTACCTTGATACAAGAATGTCAAAACAGCGGCGCCTTGAGATACGAGTGAGACGGCTTGGGTAGTTTGGGAGATTTTAGATGATTTGCTTTGACTTGCGAAGGCAAAGTTGACATCCGGGCACTGTCAATTCAAGTGACTTCACAAAAGTTTGGCAGATAATGAACAACTCTTCACAAAAGTTTCAAGCTGCTTAATGCCACTCCCGGTTGACGTTTACCGTCATAATCAAGATTATATTAATATTATTATTTATTATTATTATTATTATAATTATATTAATACGTACAGCACATTTGACAATAAAGTTTTATTCAATTCAATTCAATTAAGACAAAAGCATTTGCCTAAGGAATGTCCCTGCTAGCATGATGCTAACACATCATGGAAAACACCTTAGACGGCCTTAACGAATAGCAGCTATCGGCGCAGCGTTTTAACCATTTTTAACACAAAGAGTGGAGCAACGCGCGTAGACAGACATTTTGTCCAAAAAAAAATACCCAAAGGCGTATTTCTGGAACGGATTATTTGCACTTCATCTCAATGGGAAAAGTTGATTGGTCACGGAACAAACTAAACTCTGATCCCAAGGCACTACTGTATACTGAAGCCAAATATTGAGCTTTGCGACCACAACTAATATGTACTCCCACTGAGTGACAACAGAAATCTACGATAAGACCTAATCAGTATTTTACAATTGCGTAATGGCAAAAAAAGAAGAAGAAAATGCACTTGGAGCTGTCTACTTGGTCTGCGTAACACAAACGGTCATTATTGTAACGTGAGTCTACAAGGCAGTTCAAGGCTCGTTATGTACTGTATGTTGGCTTATTTTGGTAGCCGTCTATTTTTGGACATATGAAATGGTGATGTGAATTACATGTGGTTATTATACTCTGCCCTCGTGTTTTATAGACAATGTCACTTGCTTGCAGAGTTTGCCCTGAGTGCAAATCATTTGACAAGTGTCAGTAAGCGCCATTTTATCACACATTGCTTTAAAATGTTTTGCTTTATATCCTAAAAAAAAAAAAAAAAAAAAAACACATTAAAAAAATGTGCTTCGGTTTTTGAAGGGATCTTTGTGTTAGTTGCCTCTCATAAGTATACGGCCATTCCCATTTGCACATGAAATTAATGAAGATATTTATACATTTATGATAATTTAATAGGGATGCCAAAACCGACCACCGAAGCCAAGAACGTACAAATGGTATTTAAACAGCATTGATGAGTCAATAACATTTACGTCATTTAGTTAGCACCCTAGTTTTATGTTTGTCGAAGATTATTTGCGGAGATTTTATTTGTGTAATGTACGATGTATCTACTTATCAGAATTGTTTTTTTCCCCCACACAAGGCTATTGCGTTACTTTTTGCTCAATAAAATGTGAGTATAAAATGCACTCATTTTGATTTGTAATTGTTTTTTCTCCGACTGCTTATCAAAAATCTACAAGTACTTGATTGTATTGATACTATATCAATAAAGGCCTTCTTCTATGTGTCAGACTTCCGTTTTCTGTTTGTTTTCTTGGTGTAGGAACCTTATACAGTAGCTGGAATATGTCTGTTGAAAATTTAGTCGACTATAATGAAATGAAAACCCAGGCGACTAATCAATGATGTAATTGAATGCCGCAGATCAATTTTATGTAGGCATATTTTGACCGACTGACAAGCCAAACAAATAAAAACAAATGATTAAACACACAACTGACCCTAAGGCCGAATGTACTTAGTGTACTTTGTCTTTTCGGTGAAATTTCAGGGTGAAATGAAAACTTTACATGTCACCTCAATTTGACCTTCTGTGAAACTTTCAATGGACACGTTCCAGATGATCAATGATTCACGATTTCCTGCGCAATTTGCTGACGTCATACAAGGAGCTGAAAAGAAAAAATCACAATAGCTTGACTGTACTGTGTCGCAGCCGTCTGGGATGTTGAGGTTGCAGTCTCAGCGATGCCCACTAGAGAGCACCATACTATCACAATCCGTTTCATGTTGGAACTCCACTTCTGCTTTACGAAAGTTGTATGGAGGAGAAACAACCGAGATCATGCAAAAGGCAGTCCAGTTCGTTTCTTGGAATGCATGTTCATCATAGGTGACGTCACGTCTATGGATGTAAACAGTTGGACAACGGAAAAGTTTTATCATAACATTAAATCAGCGGGATTTCAACAAATATTATCTTGTTTGATTCTCGTTTTATCTATTTTGTAGTTACGATTAGATTCGGGCGCTATACCTGGAAAGTCATCTCAGTCGTGTGTGAATAAGCACTATTTTCAGGGAGCGACCGGCCGTTCTTAGCATTGTATGTGCGTGGGCTGTCGTCCGATGACGCAAAACAAGCCACAAGCACGAAGATAATGTGAGCTTTCTGGAACTGTCATCATGGACCCGGATTCTTTTTTTACGTCGCACTGACGTCAGACTTCTCGTGCTACGTTTGAGGTCTTCGTAAACGCGGGCATCCGAAACAGAAAATGCGCGAAAACGGCTCGACTTGGCTTTACACAAGCACCCTTGTACTTTTATAAACAGTATTGTACCACAGCATACGTGCTTTTAGGCTTTATTGTGTTGTTCGGATTGTCCGGGATATTTTGTTGTTTCACCTTCCACACACACGTATTATTTAATCAAGAATTCATCGCTTCGTGAATAATCAACCAAATATAAATAATAAGACAGATTTGCAACTATAAAGTCTAAAGATACATTTCACATAGGAAAATAACTGGAGAAGTGATTGGATTTCTCTCGCCGGTTCGTAATACGCCAACATTTCCGATCGCCATGAAAGTAACCACCAAGCAAGGTTCCTCCCTGAACAACAGACGAAGCTGCCACATTGAAGAGGAACAAAAAGACAACTTGACAGCGCTTTCCGCACTCGCTCCTCTTTCTCCGGGCTAGTCACTGGATTTCAATGTTCATCCTGCGCTTTGTAAGTATGCCAATTAGCCCAACGGGAAAGAAAAGTGGGCTGTTAGCCCACGTTAGCGGCGTTCTAGTTTTGAGCCGCACTGCATATCGACTTACACGATGATTAGCAATAGCAGCAGTTAGCTTAAGTAAGTTCAAAGAGTGTGCAACACCATGCAGCCACGTTAACCTTAGCATGTAGCCTTTAGCGGCGGTCATTTGACACTGTTGTGTCGCCGTGCACTTGGGTTTTACTCCCGGGGAGATACTTCGGGCGAAATGATGCCAAGGAGAGTGTGTAATCGCACAACCGCCGTGGTAATTCTTGAGTAACGCGAAAAAGTGTCGCGTGTGGAGCTAGCCGACTAGCTAGCGATGCTACATTGATTGCTATCAGCGCCGGGGGTTGGAGGTGGGGGGGTTAAGAAGAGGGCACTTTTACGGTCACGACTAAGAGGCGTTAACATTATCCCCAGGGCTTTGTTTTCAATTGAAATCAAATCTGACACGGTGATATCACGTTGCAATTGTTTCAACAGAATCAAGACTGTCGGTCCCACTTATTTGAGTCGACAAGCGATGAAGGTAACGCTAGCCATTAGCTTCGAGGTGGAAAAAAAAACTAGCCTTTTCTCGCAACGTTCGGGGTTTGATCGGATCAAGTGCTCGACGTTCATGTTTCGGTGTTCGCATATTAGATATTGTCTGTACGAGTGAGTGTTTTGTGCGTTGTTTTGCCATTTAGGGCTTGGCCGAAAGGTGTAGCAGGCGAACGAGCTAAGTACCTTCCGCCCTTTGTGGCAAATCTTGACCCGGGGCATGGCTGACCTATTTCGTGGCATATTTAATATTGTGCCCTGCTTACATGCCAATAATAGACATAATCGATTTGGGTAACTGCAGACCACCAACAATAACGCACCTTTATCGGTTTGGTATCATTTTTGCAGTCAATCTACTAGGAGTGGAATGTAAAAAAATCCAAAGATGAGTTCCATGAGACCAGCATAGTCCGACACATTTTAAACCCGATTCCATTGATATTCCTTTTGAAAACAGGTGAAAAATGTAATTATACAGGCTGATTCTGAAAACAAAGACTATAGGGGAGCCACATTTGAGGCACGACTTTTTTGTTTTTAATTGCTGATTACTTTTGTTTCTGTATTAATCGTATTTGCAAACATTTCATTTTTACCATTTGAAAACTTGTTAAACACAGAAACAAACAACATATGCTCATGATAAACATACTAGTGATACAAAGCCAAAGGTCCAGATTTATGAAACAATGGTCAAGAGCCAAACAGAATTTGCAGATGGCCATCAGGTGATGTGTGGTTTGATTTGGTTTGCAAACATGTTGTTAAAAGGCTTTGCAACCAATAATAATAATTTAAAAAAACAAAACACAATTGGGCATTTATAGTTGATATAGCGCTACGGTGAATTAAGTCTCTAGCTGCCTTGAGTATAGTGTTTCAACCCAGAGAGCTACCTTTCAAGTCTCAATGTGGGTTTTAGCACTACTGTAAAATGGGAGGCATAAAAGACTCGCGGGCCGAGGTGAAAGGAAGAAATGTATTTGGAGAGGAAGTTGACTCGAGCAGCTGTGACACTAAAGGCCGAGCGCATTCCCATGGCTCTCAGTTTTCAATGTATGACCTTCCAGTGGTGTCCCCCTGGTCAGTTCATCATTTTTGGAATCTGCTTCGAACCTTAACGGGATCATTTTTCCACACCAGCGAATCTTACTGCGGACACACGCGCCACCCATGTCTTTTCTTTAGGGGTAATTTAATTTTCGGTCCTTGGTGTCAAAAGTGTGAGAAGGTTATGTGGAGTACAGCGTTGCTGGCTATGACATGAACCTTACTTTTGCTTTGTCGGTTGGAAGTGTGCGTGTGCGTACCCGTCCCGAAGCACTGCCCCTCTTGTTCTATTTGCCGAATGAAACCTAAGTCCGCGTGATCACCTTAGGCCGTAACACCTTAGCCGTCCAAGAAGTACAGGCCTCTCATTCGTCACCCACGCAACTAAATGACATAACGGTTTATGCCCTACAGTTCGTTGCACTGTAACCACCTGCGGATATCACAGGAGCAGGTGCGCGTGTGTGCGTGTGACTCGCACAGACACAGAGATGATAAAGTTTCAGTTCCAGTTTCAAGTACAGTCATTGTTTTCCAATCTCTAAATCCCCCGTGATTACAGGTTGTAAAAGTGTTGAACCTTGAAGCTATAATTTTATCAAAAGAGGGCCGCCAAGGAAGTTCTTCAATAAATACTTTAATATCACGAAAATGCAAAAGAGTGTCGCACTAAACAAAGATTGCGGTTGTTGATTTTGACCTATTGAACCATGCGTGGGTCATATGCCAATTTTTGTCTCCAATTTGTTAAATTAGATTTTGCGATTGGGGAAAAAAAATAATTGGAGATGTATGCTTTTGATTGGATAGCAACACAACAAAATGAAAAGGCCACTTCAACTCACTGTTTGCCAAGCTACCGGACAGAACTTGAATTTTTGTACACATGATCAAGCAACTTTCCAATTGTCAGTGCACAGCCCACAATCTCGGCAAGCGGAGCGGAAAGCCCTCATTCACGGGATACCTTGCTGCAAGACAAATTCCCGTTACCCGTGTGTCCTGTTTGGCCAACGGTTTGCTGTACTTTCCGCACTGTAAGCCGCTATTTTTTATTTTTGTTCTCTAGTCAGACTAACAAAATAACAGAAGGAGAAGTGCACATTGTTGCCATCGGGCCACAGGTCAAAATATAGAAGTCAGCACGTCGGGCCGTTTAGAAATCAAATACCCTGTTTGATCAAATATCACAAGCTTGGCTCTGAAAGCGATTTGATACTAGTTCATCATTGCGGAACAGTAGGATATTAACTCATTCACTCCCAAAGACGTTTTTAAACGTCTTTTCAGACTTGGTCTAGAATTGGCTGGGACTGAATGAGTTAAGGTGCAACTTTTGTTGTCATTTGAAGGCAGTAAGCGGGAGGCCACAGAGAATTATGCGGCGCCACGGTCACCCTGTGTGCTTCTTTCTGCCCCGTATTGGTTAATGAATCATGCACGTGTTAGCACAATGTTCGTTTGCGGTTGTTGCCACAGCGCCGCGATAGAGTAAAAGGGATCGGCTCGGTGGCACAGACAGTGTCTGACATACTGACGACTCATCTTGATGCCGCTACGCCGTTACCGTCTGACGCTTAAGCAACAGGTAGGAAACCCGCTCCGTGATCTTACGAGCGCTTGTGCTCTCCACTTAAAAAATATCAGGAGCGGCCTCGGCAGCAGGTGAAAAAAACTTTTTGATGCCCAAACATTTGAGAATGCAATTACAGCCTCAGCTGTGAACAAATGTATGTCGCCGAAGGCCTTTACTTTTCCAGGCGGTGTCGTGGATTTCAAGCAACTGGAGCTGAGAATTGCACAAGAACCACTTGTACTTTCTGGTTGCCAAGGCACTGTTTACTCCACACTTTTGTTGTTGTTGTTTTCTTTTAATAATCCTGAAGGAGCTTATTAAATGTGTGACTCCTCAAGGCCTCCAGTTGTGAAGAGAGGCCATAAAGTTAAGATCATGGCTTTGATACCAGCGTACGCACAGTCCTTTTTTTTTTTAATGACTTTCTTAAATGAGGGCGCTTGTAGAAGTTGCAAATTCAAGACATTCATGTCTACATTTTTGCTGTGAGCCACGATTCTTAAAAGTTTGGCAGTGTGTGAATGTTTGGAAAGTGCCATGCTTGTTTTGATCCCTTTGCAGGGGATAACTACATTCCCTACAGGCACATTTGTTACCGCCACTGAGGTTATTGTTGGTATAGCAACAGGCTTCTCCCCGTGTGGCTGTCAGAAGGCCAAGTTGGTCTTTAAATGTCGAAAAAAAAGGGTGGGGGGGGGGCGGTTGCAGTGGCGCTAAGCAACCCTTGAGCAACAATGTGAGCAAAAGATATCCCCCCCTGCTTGTGCACGTCCTCTGAGCCAGCGCAATTTTGTGTTTTGGGGTGGTTTTTGTTGGACTGAGTTGAACGAGCATTTAGTCAAGTATGAAATTGATCTGTTGCTTTTGACTTCCCTTCTCGACATTGAGTTATTAAATGAATTGTTTCAAAAGCATTGCAGGTGCTACTTCTGCATTCTGTGTTAAGAGCTCGAAAGTAACCTTTTATACCCTCGTATGACTCTGCCGTTGGCGTTTTGTCTGAGAAATAACGTGCTTGACTCCCTAATCTATGGAACCTGACATCCCCAAGAGATTGTGACATTCTTTGGTAGACTAACAGGTGAAAAATAATGCTTTCAAAAGTAGTAGAAGTGCCCCTCCCCCCCTCCCCTCAGAAGCCTGCTTAGTTCATAACCAAGTTGCAGCACCATCTGCGGCGCTTCAACAGGCACTCTGTCATCCGTCGCAGTTTTTTTTTTGACGTTGTTCAAACAAAACCCGTGTTGAATATAATTGTCTACATTACCCCCCTAATCTGAATGTGAAGGAGTAGCATCTGTCATCTCTCAATTTATGGCGGAAGTTGGGCGGTTGTAATCATGCCGCGATTTGGTGTCTCAAGGGTCGCGAGCGTGGCTGTCTTGCCAGCTTCCACGAGCTGTAGCAGCCATTGATCGGGCCTTCTCAAGAGACCGCCAAGGAGCTTGACGGGCGGGTTTCAGGTCCGAGAGTGCACGCGTACGGGGATGTTTGTCTCTTTGTCGAGCTGGGGACGGCTGTGTATTAACTCGCCTCGCACCTTTGCAGACACATTTTAACAGACTTCAAAACCAGAATGATTGCAAGGAAAGACAGAGGAGGGTTTGCATTAACCTGCTGTCGGGCAGATTATACAATAGTGATGTGTCATCTAAAAAAAAAAATATCATAGGCTGTCATTTTTATTAGGATTTCCAACTTATTACCCAGTCAGATTATTCCGAGTCTTTAAAGCCAATAACGAAGTAGTTAGTCGGTAACTTTCGGAACCGATGTGATAGGAGCGCGCTGCAGTGCCATTCGACAATTACTGTTTCTTTTGGAGCCTGTGCTATGTTTTTAAAGGACTCAAAAGAAAGCAGGGCAAGCGTAGGTTGCGACCCTTCGTTGAAAACCTTTGACACGTTTTCAAAATAGTCGTTCCCTAAGTGTCCCACATCAGATTGTATTTATAAGATGCACTTTTGTCACACTTTCCCAGGCTTCTCTTGGACCGAGACAAACAACGTTACCCTATTATTTCACTTTGGATTTGACGCGTGACTTTGTTTTAAAACGTCGTTGCGATTGCTTGTGCAATGTCAACGATCTTTTGGACTGTCGTTTTCTTGGTCAGACTGCAAATTAGTACGGCGATTGTCACGGTTTAGAGCAGTGGTTCTTAACCTGGGTTCGGTGAATCGGTCGCAGGGGTTCGGCGAAGCCTCTGCCATGGAGGTTAAGACGCATCCGACCCGCTTGGCCATCATTGGCTGCAGATGATCACATTACATGGCTCGACCAATCAGTGCAGCGGAAAATTTAGTTCACTCAGTAGTCAACGTATGACTGTCGTGACAGTACGTCGTGTGATTTAAAAACAAAAAAGTTGCAATACATGCTAACTATGGCAAAACTAAAGGGACACTTCTTGAAACTGCATGGAGATTCATTTTGTGAATTTAAAAAAACGTACACATACGTCTTGAAATTATGACTTTTTTCTGTTTTTAATAAATGCATTTTTGTCTTGAATTTGAAAAAATATATTTTTTTTTACTCATAAAGGGTTCGATAAATGTGCATATGAATTTATTGGGTTCGTACCTCAAACCAGGTTAACTCATTCAGTACCAGCCAATTCTGGACCAAGTCTGAAAAGACGTTTAAAAACGTCTTTGGGAGTGAATGAGTTAAGAACCACTGGTTTAGAGTAAACGTGACCACAAGGAGCATTGTCTCATCGAGGTTGACGCTTGCTAATTAGTTAGCCGAAGCTGCTAAGCGGAAGACTTGTACCCCTTTTCCACCCAAAACAAACTAGGTGTTCATTTGGCCCAGCGCTGCTCTTTGTAGGTGCTTACCAAGTTCTTACGAAGAATGCGTTTGTTTTTCCACTGGCGCAAAGAGCCAAGTAGGAGCGACGACATGACATCATCGCAAAGCGCACAAACAAGCTTACGTCGACATTTGCCCAAGAGCACCCCTGCTATTAATAATAATAATAATAATAATGCGCTATGAGCGTCTGCTAGGCAACTTAGCATAGCCTTGATTATACATATACATACATACATACATATATGTAAGATCCAGGGACGTGCACTCAACAAACATTTATCTTTCTGAATCACAATCACGAGGCCGCCACCGAGTCGGAAATCGCATGCTATCTGGCCGCATCTGCCATCGCTCTTCTCGTGGGACACAATTGTGCCGTAGTTCACCGCTCAACAGTTTGTTGACATCGTTGGGTGCCAGAGTTTGGCCTGAGAAATAATTGGGGCCATCTTAAGAAGACCAAAGCTAGAGCTCGAGCCAATTTCGGTGGTGGAAAAAGAAAGAACTGGTGCAAACCTGAGCACCGGCCCGGAACTCTCATGGGCACAAGCGTGGTGGAAAAGTGCCAACGGATGTCCCTTTGGAAACATTCGGGGACGCAACGGTTCTCTCATTTGTCAGTCATTAAGACGCTGTGCTCCAAATGTAGTCGCGGTGGTTGTATTGCTGTCCAGTACAACTTGGGTTAATAACTTTGTGTGCACACAACTTTCCATCGCCACGGGGTGTTATGCCTCAACTTGTCCTTCGTTTCCCTGACGTGACACGGTAATCTGTCACTCAGAGGCATTTCGTCTCCGTCTTGAGCGGCTCTCATGTTTGCTTTCAGATAAATTGGTGCGGTGGTTTCGGAACAGGAGAGCCACAATTTATTTGCCTGTCGGAGAGGTTTAGCGCACCGACATCTCTTTGAACGATTGTGAAAATGAGATGATCATGTCGGGCAATTGGATTCGCAAACGTGGCTCGGTGACCCTGAATCAGTGCTAATTTTACAGTTAATTTTACAAGATTCTTGCAAAAAACTATCCAACTTTAGCTGCTTCCTCGGTGATATCTCCGCAATAAACTTTCGCAACACTTCTTTGAACGTTACACGACTTGGCAATCGTCTGCTTTCCGCGCGGTAACGGCCCATCTCGCCAATCTCGTCTCGCGAGAACGGAAATCTCGTTGTGCGAGATTACTTAACGCGAGATAAAAAAAAACAATGGCGGCGATCGTTGACAGAAATTTCCTTGCATCCCAAAAACGCACATTATTTTGAACTGTGCGTCTGGCGGGAAAATTATGCGTCTAGGACGCGGGACGCAGAGGTAACGAGATGACTGCTGAATGCGCCTTCGGTCCGGTTTCGACCAAGTTACATCAAACATCTGAATTGAATGTGCTCCACCTACAGGGCGAAGATGAGATGGCAGGGGAATTTTAATTTCATAACCGTCACAACCAAGCACCTCGGTTCTAAGTGTTGTTATGATATGGCTAAAAGAAGACAACGGTGGCTCTTCACTGTCTGGGTGGACAATCGTTTGGATGGTGAGATGAGTCCGAAGTTGACATCGTCGTCTTCTTTTCGGGGTGTAATACTCCTCCATTTGTTGGCGTCACAGTGCCTACGGGATGGGAGAAAATAAGGGGGGGGAGAAATCTTACCTACTCTCTGAGATGCTTCTGTGCGCCAGTCTCAAAATTCTATTTTGTACACCACAATACCAGTCGGTCTTTCTCTGCCATTTCATTCCAGTTTGCCTGCCCGGAAACTGGAAATGTGCCACGTGGGATTTATTTTATCTCTGGTAGTACAAAGTGGCGACCGTGCCTATCAAGCAGGTGTCTCCGGTATGTAGGGCATCTTTATCTTGGCGGCTCACATGGTGCTCGCTCTGACCCCAAGGCGAACGCAGCTTCCTCACTCCTCCCCTCCTCCTCCTCCTCCCCCTCCGTACGTCCCGCTTGGCCGAGCCGCCACGGATGACCCTCCCGTTCGCCCCTGTTGACTCAGCTCCCACGCAGCTGCGTAAAGGTTGCCCAGTCTGGTCATGCCCAGTCTGGATCCAGACAAAACAGGAGCCAGACTCTGGCGCAACCCTCAGACCACTCGACAGGACGGGCGGACAAAGTGGAGTGAACCGAGACGTGACGTACTTGTCACCGTTATCCCGACCTAATAAACATTTCTCGTCGAGACACTTGCGTATTTTCTCCCAATCCAATCAAAGACGATCTACGTATTTTGAGCTGACGAGGCTTAAGTAGAGGACACACAATGGCAGCGAAAGAGCGGCTGTATGAATTGAAGGACTCTTGTCCTGATTCTCACGCGACTTAAACCGAATCAAAAGGTTTTGCGGTTGCAGGATACCCCCGGCCCGCTTCTCCTTCTGTTGTGACACTGTTTAGGTGCTTGTGATTTTCTGCCTCGAGATAGCAACCGGGCCCCCTCCCCTTATCGGCATAGAGCATAACCTCCCTTTGACTCTCTCACAATTGCCCTTTTCACTCCCGCTGGCTTTCTTCTTTCTCAACAGTCTCTGTTGATTTTTGGTGGAGGCCAGCTGATTTGGGAAATCCTCTGCAAATCTGATAGCACCCCCCACCCCCCACCTTCACTCTGCTCTCACACACACACACACATTGAGGAATTGTAGGCTGTTCCCTGAACAGTAAAGCATGTGGTGAGCGCCAAGGGAAGTTCCCCCAAGGGACCTTTTGCTGGGCTGCAGCCTTTCTCAGCTGACCTTTCTCCCAGTTTTATTTATACCGTATAGATAAGACTATATAGGAGCGAGCATTTCACGGCCGTTTATTTTATCTACCTGCCACGGAGTTGACTTTTAGCCCTGAGCTTTGATTGACGTCATTTCTTTGGTCTACATTTTCTTTTTGTAGCTTAATTAATGCGTGCACCTCCTGAAAGTACATCTACAGTCGTTTCTTTAAAATGAAATGCTCATGACAATAATTCAACGACAGACTTGTAAATATTTGCTTGTTGTTTCCTGTGCGTTTAACAAGCTTTGGCTTCCGCAGACAGTGTGACTGGAGAGTGAGGTAGCACTTTTTTTGTTGTTGTTTTTTTTTTGGGCGGGGGTGATTTGCATGCCTTGCCGGCAGCACAGTGACAGCGGGCTCGACACTGCCTACAGTTGACCCACTTCTCTGCCAGGAAGCTCACTCGGGCTCCGTTGTCTGCGTTGCATTTCTTAGTCATGCTATAGTGCGTCCGATGTCCGTTTTCACAGCGTTCTCAAATCGGAGCGGCGTAGGAACTCATCTTTGGAATAAAGCTTTCGGGGAAGTTCAACGAGGCGCTCGCATTGCGTTCAATAACGAGTATGTTTGAAGTTTTGAGTGACAATTTGAAGACTCTAGGCTTGGCCCACCCCGTAATCCCCACCTCGTGACTTGCAGCCTGTGACACCGTGCTAAAGTCCAAGCTCCCTCCCTTGCGCTTCCCGCAAGAGCCACTTAAACGCCGTCATGCACTGTTCCTTGGCACGCCTCTCCACCCCGCCCCCTTCGCGCGAGGCGCTCGCTCCGAGACGGCTCCAACCAGTTTGTGGCGGCCGGGTTTAGGCCATCAAGGACTCAGAGAAGGTTGCGCATGTGCCCTTATATTCGCCGGTGCTCGAATAAAAAGGTGTCATCACAGTCTGCACTCATGTTCGTTCTTTGTGTCATGTGAAAAATGAAAGTAAATGTGGTCGCCGAATCCCTAATTTTTGTCCCCTTGCTCTCTTTGCAGGCTTTCTGTGTTGACTTGGGCCGTACCTATATGGCGTGTGTGAGCGGGGAATTTTGCCAGGCACAGCACCTCACCACTGTGGAGAAGTGAATCGGCTGCCCCCTGAAAGACTACGCTACCCAGAAACCCCCTTGATTGGCCATTGTCCTCGGAGGCGCTCACTTTGGCGTAGTAAAAAATAAATTGAAAAGCCCTTCTGGATAGCGCACGCATAGTCCTCGGCCCAGTTGTCTGCCAATACGACAACTCTTTGCCTTCCGCTTTCTCTTTGAACAGCCAATCACAAACAGCTCTCCTGAATGGGGTAAAGTGACTCTCGGATAGTCTCTCCATCTTTTTTCTTTTTACGTTTTGGCTTTGTAATTTTTTTTTTTTTAAACACACCTTGTTGTGGTGTTGGACTTGTTTTCGTCCCCTGTCCTCTCTGTGCATCACCCTCATTAGTTGAGCCATCATCTCCTTGTTGTCCTTCCCTTATTTATTCAGCCATTTACGCAATTCTCTCTTTTCTGACTTCTGAGCCAAAAAGTTACTTTTTGTTTTGGATTGTAATTGTTTTGTTTCCCTCAAGCCGTCTCGCCAACATGAACCGCCCCGCCGCAGTCGAGATAACGTACGAGTGCATGAGGTTCCTCATCACCCACAATCCCACCAATGCCACCCTGAACAAGTTCACCGAGGTATGTCTGCATCGGTTCCGTCTACAGCAGGGGGTGTCAAACATACAACTTGCGGGCCAGAACCGGCCCCCAAGGAAGCTCGATCAGGCCCGCGGATAGTTTAAAAGTGACATGAAATGGATATTTTTAATAAGGTGCAATTCATGCAGCGTCCGCACACTGTTCTGATCAGAGTAGAGGACAACAGCAGTCTGTCTGTCACTGAAACAGACCCAACACAGCAGACCGTATCAAGGACATGTGAATACTTATTCTTTACACATTTAATAGCAATCTCCTTAGTTTGTTAGGCGTTGGTCAGGGATTCAATTTAGATTTTATATGCACATGTGTAAATGGTTGAAAGATTCCTTTGTTTATAAATCTCGTTTAATCTTAAAGTGCATTACTATATTTTTTTAAGTACTTGTTAAAGTTGTATGCCTTTGTACAATCATTGGGATCAGTTGCACTGCATATATGATAAATGTAAATTGCACATTTGTCTAAGGAAATAAATCTAAGGTGCTTCATAAAAAATGTTGAGAAAAGATATGTTCATTAAATTTCAACAGTTTCCTAATGTTCTTGTGCTTCACAAGAACAAAACAAAGGACAGACATTATTTTGGTTATTTATAGCAGAGAATGGTATAATTTTAATGGTCCGGCCCACTTGACATCTACGGAGGCTGAATGCGGCCCACAGTGAAATGAGTTTGACACCCCTGGTCTACAGAAATGCATCTGTTTATCTTTGAGGGTCTGGCATCTATCTGTGTGCTCCATTTTTTTATTTTATTTTTTCTACCTGCTAGGAGCTAAAAAAGTTCGCCGTGCACACGCTGGTGAGAGTATGTGAAGCCACCTACGACAAGGCTCCAGTGGAGAAGGAGGGCATTCAGGTTTTGGTGAGTGACCACAAAGACCCTGATTAGTGTTTGTAGAGTTTCTTGATATTTGAATATTTTTGTTGTCGTTACTCTCTCAAGGACTGGCCCTTTGACGACGGCGCCCCTCCCCCAACCCAAATCGTGGACGACTGGCTCAAGCTGCTCAACACCAAATTTCGAGAGGAACCCGGCTGCTGCATTGCCGTGCATTGTGTCGCAGGGCTTGGCCGGTGAGTCCACAGCTAAGATCGAAGGCAGTCCCAAATCATGAATCCACCCCAGCACCTCAAAATAACTGCCGTGTAAAATGACACCGTAGTTTTGTATTTATGACTTTGATTGGACAATCCTGTACCTGACCGAAAGTACATCTCCAACTCTGGCTCTTCTTGCCCACTTGCGAGGGTATGATCATGCAACTTTTTATCATTGGAATTTGGACTCTGAAGACAAATCCAAAAACCTGAGCAAGCCCCGGCTTGTGACTGGAAAAACCCCATCAAGTTCCACTGTTGCGCGTTCAGGTGGACCTGACCAGAAATGGGTTTTGTGTCAGGCACCGGTTTGCTTTCCTTTGGAGATTTGAAGCTTACGCTCCAGGCAGCGATGCGTATTAATATGGCAACGGCCATCCCTTTCAAACGCAGCGGTTGCTACAACAACGTTCAACATACCGAAGTTATTTTTAGCATATTTGTGTTGGCCTCGACATTAGCGTGATGAGCTGTGCGGGCGGCGGACTCGACGAACGGCAGAACGAATTGAACAATATGCTAGCTCTCATTAACGACGTGCAACTTCTAAGACGGAATACATCAAATTAGCTCCATCCCGTGATGTTCATTCAACGTCTCGCTGTGTGTGCGCGCGCTTCTTCTGCCGGTCGGACAGCCCATCTGCTGCTCAGTTTAGCCGAGTTTATCGAGCACGAGCTTCTCAATTGAGGCTGAAAGTCAAGCCCGTGCGCATGTGATCGGTTGGCTGGTCATGAGGTCGGAACTGGCGAACTGCACTCATTGGCTGCCTCAATCCGCGACCAGCGTGGCAGAGGATTTTCACACGATCTGCGCTCAGTTAAAAACAAACACAAAAAAAAAAAGAACACGTTGGAAAACAAAGTAGACAGAAGCACATGATGTGGGCAAGTTAGTGAAGAAAAACAACAACAAAAGTCTCCTGACCACAAAGGCGCATGTAGCCAATCAGATCTGTTTGTTTGGCCTCCAGCGTTTTGCGTTCCGGATCTTGTATCACTGGCATTCTTGGTTTGTAGCTTCAGTTTTCTCTTCCTCAACAACTCCCTTTGTTTTTTAAAAATAATTTTGGGCGCCTCTGTTCGGACTAGTTCACACCAGCTGCCTTTCTCCACTACCGCTACGCCTTTTATGAAACTCTTCTGTTCAGCTCCTTCTTTCTCACATTGCGTCTGTGAAACTTGCGGGGAACCCAAAGGAAATGCCCTGCCAGCGTTGCCGTTTGACCCGTCGATGGGTCAGGAAGGTTTTTAATTATTTCCCCCCCGGCCCCCCTTTTTTTCTATATTTATTGTTCTTCCCCGTTCTCTTTCTGGTGAGAACGCAGCACACTGTCGTATTGTAGCGCGTGTGCAGCATGAACTCGGTGCCCCCGCGGTGCACCGCGAACCTGCGCGCGCCCCTGTTGATTTCCCAGAACCGTTTCCCAGGTTTAAACACCCCTCCTCCTCCCCTGCCGTCGCACCGATGAACCATGTGAACTGTGGCATTTAATCTTCTCTTCTCCTCTCCTCCTCCCTCCTGCTCGGATTCCCGTGCCGTCTCCCCTCACCTTACGCGCCGGCTTCGACCGACCTCTCAGCGCTCCGGTCTTGGTGGCCTTGGCTCTCATTGAGAGTGGGATGAAGTATGAGGACGCGGTGCAGTTCATAAGGCAGTAAGTCAAGTCTCTTTATTTTACTTGAGAAGAAAACCTACTCAACTGGTGTGTAAAGAAAAGGACTCAAAGCCATGAGAAAAATGCCAAGGCACTACCAAACGAGAATCCCACCAAGTGCCGTATTGGCCCGAATATAAGACAATGTTTTTTGCATTGAAATAAGACTGAAAAAGTGGGGGTCGTCTTATATTCGGGGTCTAGGCATTATACCCATTCACGACGCTAGAAGGCGCCACATGTCATTGAAGCGAATGCTGAACTTGACTCCCCAGGCCAAAGTGAACCCCTGTCATGAAGAATAGAAATAAAAATAGCGGTAAGAAAGAAAAGATGAAAATAATAGAAGAGATAACAGAAAATGGAGAAACGTAGCGACAATCTGGAGAAAAGTGGGTCGATGATCCGCCAGGTTAACCGGCAGCTGAGGTAAAGTTATGATGTAATTTACAGTTTAGATTACATATTTAAATGTTCAGATATTAAGATTTGAATGAGGCAAAATACAGTCAAACCTCGGTTTTCGAACGTCTCGGTTCTCGACCAATTCGGTTTTCCACCCAAAATTTTGGGGTTTTTATGCCTTGGATGACGACTGAATTTCTGTTCTCGAACAAACTGAGCGCACTTGAATGCGTCACTTGACTCCTCTCGCCTTCCTTACACGAGAAAGTGACGCTTCCTCAGGTAGATGAGGAAGTGACGCTTCCTCGTGTAGCGTTCCATTGTGAACAGACATGTTCAATGAAGATTTTTTTTTTTAAAGCGTGGTTTCGGTTTTCGAACAAATCGGTTTTTGAACAGCCTTCTGGAACGGACAAATTATGGTCGAAACCTAAGGTATGACTAAGATGTTTTCTCTCAAATATATTGTTGCAATCATTTGTTTCAGATGTACTGTAATTATTTTCTGTATAAAAATTAACTTGGTGTTGAAAAAGTCTTTTTTTTCAAACTTGAGTCTTGAAAAAGAGGGTGTCGTCTTATAATCAGGGCCGTCTTATATTCGGGTCAATACGGTACATGTGCCGAAATGGCCCTCGTCGTCATCTGGTCTCCGTTTCCTTGCAATTTAAGCTCATTGTTTCTTCTGCCATCTTGTGGAAGAGCACTTGATTGTTCTGCCGGCCAGTATACGTCGCGGGTACAGATAGAAAAAGACACGTCGGTTGTTTCTAGAAAATGAAAGGTTTTAGGAACACTGAAGCGCTTTCGTGTTCGGGAATCAGCTGTTAGCTACTTAGTGGCTATGACCAGACAACCCGGCACGTGGTCCGTTCTCAAACTATTGACTCGCGAGTGGGGAAATCACATGACTGCGGTGAGTCCCAACGGCTTTGCTGCGGCGTATTCTTTTGCCGTGGGAGATCATCGGGTATGCACAGCAGGAAATTGGCCCGTTTCACACACCCGGTTGGACTTACTCTTGATTTCATCACGACTTCACCAGTGCTATGCACAATGACGGGCATAACATTAAAACGCTCTCCCGCTCGCTGGCAGAAGGTCCAATCCGTCCACTTGTTGCCTTTCATGCCACCGAATGTTACTTTGTCTTCAATAACCCGGTCCAAGTAAATTTGCGTGTAAACTGAGAACAGCTCATGTCAATCAATATAAGAGCAGGCCAAGCAAGAATTTAATAATCGGTTGCTCTGTCGATGAATTGATGCCAATTTGACAAGTGCAGAAAATATGCAAACAATTGTGATTCAGTTCCTGGGTTGGTCCCTGACATGTCAGAAAATTGGCTAAAATCTTGATGTTTGTTTTCCAAAGTAAGAGCAGATGTTTGCAAGTGTTCTATTTGGGGTGGGTGTGGGGGGGGCACCCCCCCAAAAAACCCAATCTCTTTAGAAATCTGAGAATCTTTATAGGTGAGAGGCTGTCATTGTGAGCATTAAGTTGTCATCCAAAAAGATCCCTCAACAATAAGATACGATAGGAAAACCTTTATTGTCTCACATTGCAGACATTTGCAATGCCGAGCAGCAAAGTTTGGAGAGAAGAAGTAGAAAAAGTAGAAAAGAAGTATTTGCATGCACAAAATAAAAAAACAAAACTGTACACAGTACAATTAATGGAGGAATAAAATATCAATTAGATTTTTGATGAGTTGTGGATGAAGTGTTGCACCTTTAATTTTCCCTGAATTCTGCTTTTTCACTGGAATTCTTGACAATTTTATTTAGCCGATCCACCGCTTTTAGGCCTGTCAGGAAAACAAATATTTCTGGATGATATACAGTCAAACCTCGGTTTTCGTCCATAATCCGTTCCAGAAGGCTGTTCGAAAAACGAAATTGTTCGAAAACCGAAACCACGCTCTTTTTAAAATAAAAATGTTTACTGAACACGTCTGCTCACAATGGAAAGCAACACGAGGAAGCGTCACTTCCTCGTGTAAGGAAGGCGAGAAGAGTCAAATGGTGCATTCAAGTGCGCTCAGTTTCTTCGAGAACCGAAATTTGTTCGTCATCCGAGGCATAAAAAACTCGAAATTTTTGGTCAAACCGAATTGGACGAGAACCGAGACGTTCGAAAACCGAGGTTTGACTGTACTTTCCCAGAAAATAACAGGCGTGCAATTCTAAATTTGGACTCCTTCAAACCCTTCAACAAAACCGCGACATGGCGGCTGCGCTTCGGCTCAAGTGAAGGTTGTGGAAACAGGGCGGTAACAACACCCCAGGACACGCGGAAACGGCTACCGCGACGGTCTCGGCGCTGTTCCGTCCTGGATTAGCATTGTTAGCGCGAGTTTGCTACATTACATTGAGCTCAAGTCAAGAAAACCCGTCGGCGGCATTTCCCAAGTAAAGGTCACAAACTTTCTCGCCGTGTTCTTCCGTAGGAAGAGACGCGGGGCCTTCAACTCCAAACAGCTTCTTTACCTCGAGAAATACCGACCGAAAATGCGTCTGCGCTTCAAGGATCCCAACGGCCACAGCTGCTGTGTGCAGTAAAGCCGGCCCACCAGCACCTGCCTATGCACCTCGAGCGGGATGGGGGAGGGTGAAAATAAAACCAGGGGAGCGCTATCAGTCGTTGTTGTTGTGAGTCATGCTTAATTGAACAGAGATCAAGCGAGTCACCCATGGTGGGGGTACACCAGCTGAACCGATGAATGGAAGGTCAAAGCACACAGACGGGTTCGCCTCCCGCTTCTACTGTCAACCACGGCTCACTATTGTTTGCAGCTGTCGTCCATCCCATTGTTTTGTTGGAAAAAAAAATCTTTATATACATAGAATTTTGCCCCCCCCCCCCCCACCCCATTCAGCTACAATCGTGGGATATTGTACTATCATTTGGATTTTTTTTCCCCTTTTGTTTTTTGTTTTTTTTAACATACAGTGGTAATGAAAGGTTGAAATATGAAATATTCTGATTTTTATTTCTGCAAACAATGAGGTTTATGATTGGAATAGGTTAATGTGTCTTATAAAGCATTTTTCAGCCTTTTGTGACTGTCCATTTTGGTATTTGGGATGTTTTTCTTGTTTTTTTTCTCTCTCTCTCTCTCACTTCGGACACCTGAGAATGCAGTCACATTTTCCCCTTTTCCTTCACTTGTTTCAAGTCTCTTTCATTTTAAAGGTTCACAGAGTTTGAATATGTCTGCGATATTTATGTGTGGGAGTTGCAAGTTTGGCAAGGGGCAAGGACACTGATTTCCAATCATTTATTTTTTCTTCCTTTTGAGAGCCATGTCTTTTATTTTTCTCAGAGTGCAATAGTCTGTCCACCTCAGTAAAGCCCGCCGTGACACCCTGCACACGTGCACACTCACCATCCTACATCAACCATGAATACGGGCCGAAACTCAGCAACTTCAAGGTACATTTATTTTTCACTGTTAACCCCCATGTTGTGTGGGGGTGAACCCATACTTCATGGCGCGCACACAGCGTGAAATTCTTCCCCCTTCCTCATCTGAAAGGCAAAGCGGATATGAATGGTCAGTTGTACTTTTTTTGAAATTGTTGTTCCCATTTTGAAAACATCCCGAATTCGTATTGGTTCTTTCAAGATAAAATAAAAGGAATAAAAAGCACTCTCGTCTCTTCATGGAGTGTCACAATGCTTTGAAAAGTGTTTGTTGAAGGTTGGGTTCGCAAAGTAGGCCGGTGATAGAAAACATAACTGCCAATGTGAGTCATCGACCTCGGTAATCTGTTTTTCACCCAGGCACGCCCTCACAATCATTTTCTCTCCCGTGGCTGAATGTGGAGGGCGGAGGGAGCTTAATCAGATCATTTATCAATATACTTTAGAATATCAACTCTCATTCTGGAAGCGTTTAAAAGGGGCCGCACAGATCTTTGACGTGGGCTGCCGCGCCGCCCTTGTTTTCAATTTGGGGTGTGGACGTATTCCGGGTCCCGTGCTCTTGTGTTTCTTCTTCCGCAAATCCGGGCTAAAAGCAAGTGCGATAATAGGAGGCCCTATGAGCAAAACGGATTTCAAGCCATTCTCGTATGACCCTCGCTTATCTGGAACGGCCGGAAGCTGTGCGCGTGTCCTTTTCCACGGCGGAGGGTGAGTCAGCACCACGTGTAAAGAAGAGGTGGTGCTGTGAAATGACACTCCGCTCGAGTACTGCACATCCGATCATCTGAGTTCATGCTAGTGGTCGGAGACATCCAAACGGCTCCCTCTGCTGCCCAGAAGCGGCCATGGCGAATCACTAAAAGGGAGAATTGGTGTCAACCCAAAAAACTTGGATGTATTGCTTTCTTATCACGCGTGTGTCAGGGGTTAAGAACGCAATACAGTCAAACCTCGGTTTTCGAATGTCTGTTCTCGACCAAATCGGTTTTTGACCAAAAATTTCGATTTTTTATGCCTTGGATGACGACCAAATTTCGGTTCTTGAACAAACTGAGCGCACCTGAATGCGTCACTTGATTCCTCTCGCCTTCCTTACACGAGGAAGTGACGCTTCCTTGGGTAGACAAGGAAATGACGCTTCCTCGTGTAGCGTTCCATTGTGAACAGACGTGTTCAATAAAGATTATTTTCTTAAAAAGAGCGTGGTTTCGGTTTTCGAACAAATCGGTTTTCGAACAGCCTTCTGGAACGGACGGATTATGGTCGAAAACCGAGGTATGACTGTAACATGCTTTTTCTCTCATATTGTTACAATCATTTGTTTCAGATGTACTGTAATTATTTTCTGGATAAAAATTAATTTGAAGTTCAAAAAGTCTTTTTTTCAAACTTGAGTCTTGAAAAAGAGGGGGTCGTCTTATAATCAGGGCCGTCTTATATTCGGGCCAATACGGTATATGTGCCGAAATGGCCCTCGTTGTCATCTGGTCTCCGTTTTCTCGCAATTTAAGCTCATTGTTTATCTTCTGCCATCTTGTGGAAGAGCACTTGGTTGTTCTGCCAGCCAGTATACGTCGCGGGTACAGATTGAAAACGATACGTTGGTTGTTTCTAGAAAATGAAAGGTTTTAGGAACACTGAAGCGCTTTCGTGTTCGGGAATCAGCTGTTAGCTACTTAGTGGCTATGACCAGACAACCCGGCACGTGGTCCGTTCTCAAACTATTGACTCGCGAGTGGGGAAATCACATGACTGCGGTGAGTCCCAACGGCTTTGCTGCGGCGTATTCTTTTGCCGTGGGAGATCATCGGGTATGCACAGCAGGAAATTGGCCCGTTTCACACACCCGGTTGGACTTACTCTTGATTTCATCACGACTTCACCAGTGCAATGCACAATGACGGGCAGAACATTGAAACGCTCTCCCTCTCGCTGGCAGAAGGTCCAATCCGTCCACTTGTTGCCTTTCACGCCACCGAATGTTACTTTGTCTTCAAGTAACCCGGTCCAAGTAAATTTGCGTGTAAACTGAGAACAGCTCATGTCAATAAATATAAGAGCAGGCCAAGCAAGAATTTAATCATCGGTTGCTCTGTCGATGAATTGATGCCAATTTGACAAGTGCAGAAAATATGCAAACAATTGTGATTCAGTTCCTGGGTTGGTCCCTGACATGTCAGAAAATTGGTTTTCGAACAGCCTTCTGGAACGGATTATGGCTGAAAACCGAGGTATGACTATTTTTTTAAAAAAAAAACTTTGTACTTGTTTGTGACATTTGTTGTTTGTGTAGCGTGTGAGGTTTTTAGGTTATTATTGGTAATGAAAACAAGCGAAACTAAAATTAACAAAAACGTTTTTATTCAAGGAAGGTTAAAAGAAAAATGTTTTTATTAAACTAGTCATATTCTTACACTGCAGCACAAGCTAGTTGTGTAATTTTCCAACGAAGTAAACCACGCCCCCCCCAAAAATTGTCATCAAATGTCTTATCAACCGCATTTACTGTAAAACGGTCTTAAATTGGACTGATGTCCTGCTTTATTCTTGGAGGCAGGTAACATCAGCTCTTGGCCCATTCATTGCTCACGTGCTGCTCATGACATATCTGCCTTTCCTCGGAACTTTGGGGCTGTGGCATTCACTGCATTTGTCATGATCTTTGGTGACATCTGACATTGCGATTCCAGAGCGATTGGCTTTATGGAGTGCCGCGTGATTTTCCGAAACCACCAACGCCTTAAAGTGAACATTGCTCACATTGATACCGTCGATGTGCTAATTTACCGCACCTAACAACAGTTACTGGTGGGGAGTACAAAGCCACAACTTTTGGAAACTGACTGATAACAGGCATCACACAGTCGACTCCAAAATCTTCACCGTGAAAGAAAACAAGAAATTGTCCCAAGGCTTTTTGGATGTAATGCAAGTCACATGTTGAGGGACGCAAGCCAGTGGCGAATGGATTGGAGCCCCCGAGAGCTGTTGCCAGTAAACATTTCCATCCACCGACACGGTCGCCGTCCATGAGTTAACGTTAGCGAAAGGCTACGCATGTACACACCCGCATCAGCGACAGTGCCTCTGATTCTTTCCAAATACTGTACATTTCAGCAGTTCCAGCTGAAATTTTTTCCCCTTCTTTTCCTTACTAGCAGAATTCTGAAGTTTTGGGCTTACACTGACCCCTGTTTTAAACTGCTCATAATTCTCCTCACTTTGTGTTCTGCTCTGACGAAACAAAAGTTTGACCTTTTGGGCCTAAACGCTGCCTCAAGGTGAGGAAGAATTACGGATCATTTCAAATGGCAGCCAGTGTTAGCGCAAGACCTTAAGGCTTCTCTTAGAAAGCAAAAACGTCAGGAAAATACTATAGAATAGATTATTGGGTTAGTCTGAGCCCATTTTCATGTTGACAGGTGAGCGCTGACTCCATATTTAGCAACAACTATTTGCAGTATAATTAAAGTCACTCTGAAAATGTCACGAACTGTACCTAAATCACTCTTATTGTGACTAAATAACTAACCAAGTAACTTACTAAGTTACTAAAGCAAAGTAAGACAACGTCTGAACTTTATTTGGGACTCCCAATTTAACATGAGTTTGTGCAAGCTAGCATGCGAGTTTAGCTTAATATGGCTTCCCCAATTGAATTTTTTTTTTTAATTAAAAAAAAAAATTGCGTCGTATGAATTATAGGCCACCTTGATGGTGGAATGGATTTCATTTCATACCACATAAAGCCGGCACAACACTTATCACCTGTCATCGAGTGGAAGCACATTGAGCTCTTCCGCATGTCACTCTACATCACAGGCATAGATGGAGGAACAAAGATAGTTCCTTTGTAGTAAATAGGAATTTTCAGACATTGAAGTGAAATTGGCTCCTTCCGTTGTTTTGACTGGACATGATAAAACTCAGATAAGAACCAAGCAGGAAGCAGGAGGAAGGCGCCTTGTGCAAAGCTTAAGGGAGGCCACAAAAACTTGTGTGTCGCCATCAGGGACTTGAAAAATGCATGTTGGCTCGTGGCTGTGTTTCTCTTATGAGGCGTGCCCGGAATGTTTGCTGGGGCTTGCGCTCATTTGAAAAACAAATAATCTTATTGTCATGAATATTTGATACGGAAATGAATATATGTAAAAGACATTCATGAATTAGTCTGTTCTTAACCATTGTCTCGTGCCGAATGATTCACCACGGGCTCCAATGCTGCGTGCGATTCTCGGATGGGTGCTTTGCAGCATTTAAGCATTTCAACATCGAAAAGGAATTTGTTAAAATTAAATGTATACTGTATGTACATGATATTGTTAGTCACGAAAAAAATTAACGTCTCAACGTCAATATAAGTTCTATACTTTTCATCAGTTTTTATTTCTACTTAGATTTTGTTTTCAAATTGAGTTTGTTTTAATTAGGTTTCAGAGGGTGTTAGTTTTTATTCGTTTATTTTTTTTTCCAAAAATGATACATTTTAGATAAGAAATATGTGGAGTATTTTTCAAGTGTAAGATTTAAGAATTGGTTCGTAAACTACAATTCTCAATATCCTGCTTGAGCTTCCTTCCTCTGTTCAAATGTACAATAAAACCGTAACAAATACATTTAAGAGCAACCCCCTTGTATGGTGTTAACACGAAATATGATGTAGTTTCAGTTAGTTCTTGATTTTGTAAAAAGCATTTTTTTTTAATGAAAAATAGTTTGCGAAAATCTTGACAATAGTCAAATATGTCAAGTGTCCTTAAATCTGAACGCAATGAATAATCAATTGAACACAATGACGTAACATTCTGCACAGCTTAAACATTATCACAGTGCTTGAATATAGGAAAATAGAAAAAAAATCATGTGTCCTTGACCTAATGAATGTTCAAAAATATCGACCGATAGACACTGAGTTGACTCGAGTGCAAATTGAATTTCCCCTCTGTCCAATACAAGCACTTTCTCTCTCTCGCCGCCAGATGGGAGTAAAGCACCTTTAAGTAACCTCTCAATACCTCAAGTCACCAGCGGAGGTCAGTAGAAAGCCACCATTGAATTGAATTGAATTGAATTGAATACAACTTTATTGTCAAATGTGCTGTACGTATGTACCACCAAGCGGCCTTCCCCTCATCTCTAGGTGATGGATTGTGTCTGGCAGCATCCTGGATGCCACCAGTCTGCCGAGACGCACCTTGCCACTGCATCCGCGAGGATGTTTGGATTCGACAGCGTGGTAATTAATAATCACATGTTTAGAGGAAACCTGGGGCTTGTTTAACTTGCACGTGCCTTATTCCTAGAACGTCCCGGGAGAACGGATCTGCGGTTCACTCAGCAACGGGTGCCTTTCTAAGGAAAGGCAATTAGTGCAAAGCCATGCACTATAATAAATACTGTGTTGAGCGTGCTGAAGATTTCCAATAATGTGTACTTCAGGTGTTATTTTTCCTGATGACTCATTCGCTTGACGCCATACGGTGCTTAAAAATGTTACTTTTTCAAGCTGACGACACCACGTCAAGAAACCATGTAAATAGGCAAAGGACCTTGATTGAGATGTTGGGGTTTTAGAAATTGAACAAAATAAAACGGGGACTGCAACTGTTTTGGTTTTTAACTTGGGGCTAAGTCTTCTAATTGGGTTTTATACAAGGGCTAGGTTTTCAAATTAGTGTTTCAAATGAATTAACGAACTAAGTAATAAACTATGAATTTACAAATGAGACAGGATTTAAAAGAAGAAAAAAAAAAGCAACCAATCCAAAAAAGACATTTTAAACTCAATCATATAAAAAGGCAAAATTAGCAAATGAAAAATGAAAACCACTTCCTTGTTCTTCCTGATATTACGGAGACATTTTGAATGTCAGTTGCACGTGTTCTTGAGTGAGCGCGCGGCGTGCCCCAGGGCCCCCCCCCCCGCGACAACCTAAGCTAGCGTCTGGAGTGTGAGCGGATGCTGAATGACAGGCAGACTTGCTGCCAGTCAATCAGCGGGCCTGTCTGACCTCTCTCACGTCTTTCTCCCGCTATCTGCAGTGAGAGGGGGAAAAAAAACAAGTGTCATCCTCCCGTGTGGCGTCGCGCCACCTCACTCCCTCTTTCTCACCGTCTCTCCCTGGACTAGTTTGTCCTCCGCGACGAATCCCCTCTGGCTTATCTCCGTGGACATCCCTTCACTTTTCTCCACCCTCCTCGCCATCTTTATACATCTTTACCCGTTTGCTTATCGGCGAGGCTTTCATCTTCCAACTCCAGCAGCCGCTTCCCGGCTTTTTGCTCATGCCGGGTTGCCCTCTAACCTCCCGTATCTCCCACTCACCCCCAATTCCCATCCCCCTTAAAAAAAAAATTACATAGCTACCACAACTTACAAACTGAAATTGTCCAGTGACAAGATGTCAACTTTAATCTATGAATCAGTGAAAATCATTGGTCATTAAAAAAAAACAAAAAAAAAACTTTTGTTGCTCACAGTAAGTTAGAATTAATGGTTTGGTTGAACATTTTGCTGTTTATGCAACATTTAATGTTTTTGAGAAGGTAAATTACCAAAAGGGAATCATAAAGTACATTTTGGAGCCTTTGAGGTGTGTTTTGCTTTGCTGCTGTAACGTCCACAATTACACGGTGCCTCCTGTTTATTTTGGGTGTAATTCAACTGTTGGCCACTGGATGGTGACACATCCTCGTTTGACTGGATACACTTCAAAAAAGGAGAGTGAAAACAGGAAAGGTTTTGCGTAAGATGATTGAATTACAAATACTTAATCTTGCTTTCCTTGCATTCATCTGTGAGTGTGATCATTGATTTCTCGAAACACAGGAATAGCTCTTGCCCGCTCCCAATAGGTTATTGGTATTTAAATTTCGGGGGCGCGGTCTGGAGCGTCACCCCTGCAACGGAGGGCGATTTACTCTTTGCTAATATCCACTAGTCCGTCGATCGTGTTTCATACTACGTGTTAGCATGAAGCTAGTGGACCGTGTTTCATACTACGTGTTAGCATGAAGCTAGTGGACCGTGTTTCATACTACGTGTTAGCATGAAGCTAGTGGACAGTGTTTCATACTACGTGTTAGCATGAAGCTAGTGGACCGTGTTTCATACTACGTGTTCGCATGAAGCTAGTGGACCGTGTTTCATACTACGTGTTCGCATGAAGCTAGTGGACCGTGTTTCATACTACGTGTTCGCATTAAGCTAGTGGACCGTGTTTCATACTACGTGGTAGCATTAAGCTAGTGGAACTTTTCAGAGCATTTGTGCTTTAGCTGAGCCTCACGTCTCTTGGTAGGATTGCACCAATGAGTGGGGGGGGGGGCTTGTTTAGGCCCAAAGCGCTGTTCCTCTTTCAACACACTTATCGGCATTCATCTCAATAGCCCCGAAGCAGCTGCGAAAGGCCAATCCAGGCTGACACGCAATGTGTTAAGCGGTTGTCTTAACAAGCATCCGTGCTAATTGGCTCTTTGAGCTTTCTCCTTCTTTGTCAATTCAGGTCATGATTCGCCAGAAGACCGAGAAGGTGTTTAGAATTCCATTTTCCTCCACGTGGAATTTTCATGAAGCGTCTTGGCGTGAGTCAGAGCGCTCGTTGGTGCCCGCGATGCGCTGAGCGTGTTCTCCGCGACGGCACGTACCCGATTAGCTTTGGAAATGACAAATATGCCAGCGAGTCTCGGCGTCGCACGGGTGCCCCAAGCAATTAGGATCCAACTTTTGTTTCTTTAGAGAGAAGACTGGGACAAACCGCATCTGAAGAAGCGCATGCAGATTGGGTTTGAAGCACAGCAGTGCCTTGTTGCTCACGCAGGTGGATTTTTAAGCGGTTCCGCCATTACAGCTCGGCGGAATCAACTATTTACTGCCCAACCACATGCAGCAAGAGTCAACCGGACCGCCTGTCAATGGTGAGTGTCAGATGCTCCGACATACATTTCAAACCTACATGCTAATTTTTGATTCATGAGGTCGTGTTATTTATTTTCCCGGCAGTCTCTTGTCTTCCATTTCCTTGTCTGCTTCCGGTGCTTTTCAGCTGACTCGAGGTGAGTATGATGTTTTGTGTTTTTGTCCCGTTACGAAACAAATCTGAATGGCAAACTGATCCAAACGATGTGCCTGGCGCCGTTTCATGTTGTCGTGTCGCATGTCTGTCCTGTGTTGGTGGTTTGATGGCGGTGTGGCGGGCAGTAAGGGCCCGATCAAGTCGCTGCTTTCTGCCGACATTGATTGAGTCTTCTCGTTTCTGCATTCTTAACCCTGGAGAACCCACGGGGTCAAATTTGACCTCTATAAATTCTGCTACTCAAATGCTACCCTTAAATCCCAAAGGGTCAAATTTGGCCCTTATCCTAAATTAGAATTAAAGCATTAAATATTTGAAAAAACATAGACAGTCAAACCTCGGTTTTCCAACGTCTCGGTTCTCGACCAAATCAGTTTTCGACCAAAAAGTTTTTTATGCTTCGGATGATGAACAAATTTTGGTTCTCGAACAAACTGAGCGCACTTAAATGCACCGCTTGGCTCCTCTCGCCTCCCTTACACGAGAAAGTGAGGCTTCCTCGTGTTGCTTTCCATTGTGTTCAGTAAACATTTTTATTTTAAAAAAGAGCGTGGTTTCGGATTTTGAACAATTTCGGCTTTCGAACAGCCTTCTGGAACGGATTATGGTCGAAAAAACGAGGTTTGACTGTATTTTGGTGTTCAATGAACATATAGCAGTCATTTAATGTAAAATTCATCATTTTCCAAAGAAGAAAAGGGTTCTTGGGTTCTCCAGGGTTAAAATGCATCTAAAAGAGAGCATGAGTACGTACCGAAAAGAGGAAAGAAAGCACAGGTGCATCCTTTTGCTGCCGCCGGTTGGAGACCAGCGAGAAACGTTGAAAAACGGCAGAAATAAAGAATGTAGAGCCGAGCGCGGCGTTTCAGTTCCCGCATTAAACTGCCACTTTTCGAGCCTCGGCGCATGTTTATAAAACAAGGGCTTGACGCATTTATCTGCGCAGAAATAACATTCATTAACTCTGAGTGGAGCTGCAGCTGGTGGAAAAAGCCACTATTAGGCTACAGAAAAGAATAAATTGCCACCGAAATTGCCGTGTCCCAAAAAAAAAACAACAACCCAACAACAACATCGTCGGGGCCCCCGCAGCACAGATGGGCAGATAATGTGATCTTCGCAGCAGGTGCACTATGTGGAGGGCCGTTTATTTTTAGCTGAGCTGAACTTTCAATTAGCAGTCAAGATGGTGAAAACTGTCGTGGCCTGATGGGGATTTGAATTCAAATATCACTACTTGACCTGACTTCGGATATTGTTAAGATACAAAGTGTTGATTGGACAATTTATTTGCTTTGACTTGGGGAGCAAATATTGGAGACACACAAGTGCCTGATGAGGCCTTGAGGCGAGTTTACCGTTAAGTACTCGACCATTGTGGGCGGATCAAAGTGGCGCCGACGCTCTCGGTTATGTTTATGTGCGGCGGGGATTCGCTCAACGCGCGCGTTCAAAGAATTTCGCCGTTTTCATTGTCACCTGGGAAGTTCAAGCGGGCTCACGGGGAACCTCGACCGCCCAAGGGGATTACTTGGCTTCCCCGCATGGTTCCTTTCATCTAAAGTCGTTACTCCCCGGAATGATGTCACTCAGGAATGCGCTGCTGTCGTCGGGACAATATTTCATGGCCCAAGTCCAACGTCGTACCGCTAAAGTACTGCGTTCCCGTCCGGGGATGGAAAAAGAAAGACTCGAGCAAAGCGAGGTCAGGTGGTTTTCGAATGAGTGCCGCATTTCCGCAAATCGTGGCTGTTCCTTAAGTCGACGCCTTGCCCTGATGCAAGAACGTTAAAGAGCTATGTTTTGGACTCCGTTGCTAATCCGAACATCAGCACCAATAAAGCATAGAAAGGGTCTCTCAAACGAGTATTGAGCGTTGGCGGTTCCCGGAGCGTGATTCTATTTTCTTTGGCGATGCCGAGGAGACCAGGAGAGACTCTTTGTGGGCGCTCACGAATTGGATTTGGACGCGTGAAGTCCAAAAGTATTGTTTTGGATTGCTCTCGAAACAATTGCTTTCAACTTCACGGTCGCACAACCCTGCGCGAGTGGCCAAATTCTTTGGGGTGAAATAAAAGGAGAGGACTTCATCGGACCTCTCGAGGTTTGAAAGAGCATTTGCAGCCGTCCCATTTTGTTTTTCTCGACGGTCGCTTTGCAAAGAGCAGACGAGCTCTCAGTGTTGATGCGGCAAAACGGTCGAAAAGAGTATTTATTAACCCCACTCACTTGACTTTATTGCTTGTTATTTTTTTTTCATCGTCGTATTTGAGCCTCGCGTAGCTCAAGAAGAATTGTCACCGCTCCCGCAGCGGATCTCATGATCTCGCGTAGACAGATGCGACACGGATAAAACGGCACAAAAGGTGCTTTTCGTGTGTCATTCTAAGGCGGAGATCAGGTGTTTGCATCTAATTACGTGGATCCAAATGCCTTTTGAGTATTACCACCTGTTTCTTTTGTGTTTCCTAATAGCACCCCCCCCTACGCCCCTCCACCCCCACCCCTTGGCTGTCGTGAGAGCCTAGTGAGGGCTGCTCGCAATCGATGAGCGCCGATCGCAAATGCACAGCTTTGCAGCGGCGTTTGCATCCTTGATAGCAGACGGCTGGTGAAAGCGGATTCCAATCCGGAGCAGACGCGCGGTATTCCCCTCAACTTCGGGCGGAGGACACCCTGAGACGGCGAAATCGTTGACAGCCGAGACTACAAAGCTGACCTAATGGGCACTGTCTTCCCCTTCCTTACCGCAAAACTCTCTGTGGTTTGACGCGCATGTATAATTCAAGCCCGTTTCTGTCGCGGAGCACATATTCGCACCCACCCGTATGAATCCTAGTTAGTATTCGGTGCGCGTCCCGTACAGACGCCTCCGTCGGGATGCGTGCCAGGGGGTTCTCTTGTTTGGAGGTAACGGAAGCGTCTGCGCAGGAAATCGCTGGGAAACGAGAGGTTGAGGAAATGAAGAACTTCATGCACACGCACCCTCCGTACTATTCCGCGTCTCATCAGGTGCGTTAGCCAAGAGAGCACCTAGCCCGCCGTTCATACGCGCGGGCTGTGAACATCTCGTTGGCGATAATAAACGCAAGCGGCGTAGCAAATGAGGAATTGCATGCCTGTTGAGACAAGTATCTTGCTAAATTCCGCTTAGCAGTCCGACGGTGCTAGTCGATTGCCGAATATCGGGTCTTCCAGGAAGTTCCACTTCAGGCTTTGTTATCATTTGTGAAAAGGAGGACGCATCTTGGACACACTCGCAATCTCTCTCCAGGCTGCTTGTCCACTAGAGGACTTTGCCTCAGTCAGACTCCGACTTGTTTGGACCTAACCCCGTGGTGACAAACTCACACCAACCGCACACGTAAGGTTACGCGAAAAGCTGACACGGAATCTGGAGAAAAAAAAAGACGCAACTGTAAAATCTTTTTTTTTTTGCCTTCCTAGCTTAATGTATTTTTTTTCCCCTACCTTTACTGAAGCACAGATTCGGAGTATGTTTGCCACCTCTGAAGTAGCGTTATTGTCCTTTCTCCTTCCAGCCTTTCCCCGTGAGACATTACAAGTCAAGCTGGAATGACGTGAATTCATTTGACATGTTTCAGAAGCCCGAGTCATGAAATGCCCTTTGTCATACCATCGCAAAGCGAGAAGGCACCGCGTGGGTGTCGCTCTCACAACTGTAATTATGTGCAGACGAGTCGCAAATGACAAAGTCAAATGTTCAGTTCACGCTCGGAAGAATACAGCATTGAAAGCAAACATCAGGTTTCCTCTGTAACTTTTACAGACAACAAATATCCAGAACAAGACATTCTTAGACCACGGCGGCGGCGTCATCTTTGGCTGCTTCTCAACAAGTAAAATGTTGGCTTTAGATAAGACGCCAGGGGGTCCAAGTGAGCAGGCTGTTATGTCCAAGGATCAGCGGGAGCCCCAAAATGGAACCCTGGGGAACGCCACATGACAGTGGGGCGGAGTGGGCCTTGAAAACAACCAAGGCGAACACCAACTGTCCTGCCTGCTAAGGATCTAAAGCACTCTGGAGTGCTACCAACACTATGCTTGTATGCCATCAGCACAACTGCAACCATGTATCGCACCAAAATATTCACAATGAAAAATTAGAGCGCATATCAAGTACGAAAATACGCGAACTGTCCTCGGTCTAAAAAGGGCGCCCTTTGGCCTGCTTCTCTTCCGTGAAGATTGTTCACCATGACAGCGAAAAGAAAAACAAGAACATGATTTTTAAAGGACAAGATTGTGTTTGTGTATCCGTCCGCTTTGCCAGGCGAATGTGACTTTACCGTCATGTGTTACGTTGCCTGGAGAAAGAAGGGCGAATCCCAAAACAATCTTTTTAGTGCATCAGCCCACGTTTGCTTCCAGTTTGGAATGCTTTCAGCACAATCAGATCCCTGCTGTCACCTGGCCGCGACACGCGCACACATTTGTTATCGTTTCGTTGCCGAACCCAGCTTGCATATTTCACAATCTGGCCACGTTCCAGTCAGCGCGCGACATGTCCCCTCCCCGCCCGATCTCATTTATGTGAAGCAATGGCAACTCTTATCGGCGCAAGAGTGAAATCGCAGCGGATTGCTGTCGTTAACACGTCGGTCCCAAACTGATGGAGTATTTCCCGTTCGTATCGGGACACGCGCTAGCTGGAGCGATAGAGGGAAGCCGATTCTGTCGTTGTGGTCGTCCTCCAGAATCGTAGCAGCTTGTGTGTCAAAGGAAAATTTGAATGGCACTTTTTTTTTAATGTCAGGATCCGGCATAAAAATGGGTTTATGCGAGCTAATCAATCTTGTTTGGGACGGTCCGGTGGGGCTAAATTATAGTCTTCGTCTGTCATGAATAACAAAACCCCCTTTATCGATTGGAGTCCCATGAGTTCAGCAAATAATACAAAAGGAAATAAATCCCACTGACAGACCGATCGAAAGAGATGGGAGAATGTTTTTAATTAAAATGGCACACAAGTCGATTCTAACGCTAAATCATATTCAAGACCCATCTGTTACTTAATGTTGTGGGATTTAGTGCTTTGGGCTCACTAACTCGGACTAACTGATTCTGATGGAAACTTCGTTGATCATCGGAACAACAAGTTGAGCTGTTTGGTGAGACAGCAGAAGCGTCGTAGCCCCGCCCGCCTCAATCCCGACCCCGCAAGCGTAACAAATCGTCACGCGGCTTTCTTCTTGCCTCTCATCAAAGCAGCAGTGGCATGCGGGGGATTCGAGGGTGAACTGTACTTGGAAGTGTAGCGCCAAAACACCGCAAACAGCCAGCGTGTGCATAGACAAACGTGGCGGCACAACATCAGTCAGCTAAAATGTCTCCCCCCCCGGCTTGGAATATAAATATCCCCGCACGCGTCAACATTTGTATTTTTCATATACAGTATATATGAATCCTATGAATAAAGATGTTCACATTGTGTGTCATTTTGATTTGCTTAACGTGCCTTGACTTCTGCCCAGTACATTGCTGGGTGAAGGTTTGAATGGGGGGGGGGGGGGGGTCATCAAAATGTACTGTCGTGTCCTTAATCACTGGACCACAACAGCTTTTTGGCCGCTGGAGACTTTTGTCTTTGCGATCCAAACCCGGCGCCCCGAGGCTGGAGACGTTGAATTGTTCAGGATGAATGGACAAGGAGCAGCAGTTGTCGACATGTCTCCGCTGGCTGAGAGGAATCACCCGAGATTCGTTCACCTGAGATCCAGTGTTTGACTCACGCAAGGACAAATGCATATGTGTACAATGTATCTCACTCAACCTACCGTTCTTTCCTGCGTGGGAACTAGCCGATTTTCTTCTGACAGCAATAACTATTGTTTGTCTTTTGCATGCACACAAATGTTTTTTAAAATATTTTTGCAGGTTTGAAACAAGAAATGCCAGAATGCCTCACTCATAAGAACAGCTGGTACTTGTGTTTGGTTCTAATTGGCTCCAAAAATAATTACCATTGCTCAGGATCAGTCAAAAGAACTCAAGACAGGATTGTTCCAAGTGCCAGGACGTGTCGTACAATATCAGGACTAAAATGCAGGTTGCGAACCGAAGGTCCATTCATTTTCCGATCCGCTTTAACCTCACAAGGGTGGCGGTGGGTGCTGGAGCCTTGTATAATAAGGCGTTTTTGGATGAAGAAAACGACCATGTATAGTAAGGCGTTTTTTGCAGAAAAAAACGACCATGTATACGGTAAGGGTTTTTTTTGCCGAAAAAAATGACCATGTATAGTAAGGCGTTTTTAGCCGAAAAACGACCATGTATAGTAAGGCGTTTTTAGCCGAAAAAACGACCATGTATAGTAAGGCGTTTTTTGCCGAAAAAAACGACCATGTGTAGTAAGGCGTTTTTAACCCCCAAAAAACAACCATGTATAGTAAGGCGTTTTTTGCAAAAAGAGACGACCATGTATAGAAAGGCGTTTTTAGCCGAAAAAAACGACCATGTATAGTAAGGCGTTTTTAGCCCAAAAAAACGACCATGTATAGTAAGGCGTTTTTAGCTGAAAAAACGACCATGTATAGTAAGGCGTTTTTCACCGAAAAAAACGACCATGTATAGTATGGCGTTTTAGCCCCAAAAAACGACCATGTATAGTCAGGCGTTTTTCACCGAAAAAAACGACCATGTATAGTAAGGCGTTTTTAGCTGAAAAAAACGACCATGTATAGTATGGCGTTTTTAGCCCAAAAAAACGACCATGTATAGTAAGGCGTTTTTAGCTGAAAAAAACGACCATGTATAGTAAGGCGTTTTTAACCCCAAAAAAACAACCATGTATAGTAAGGCGTTTTTTGCAAAAAGAGACGACCATGTATAGTAAGGCGTTTTTTGCAAAAAGAGACGACCATGTATCGAAAGGCGTTTTTAGCCGAAAAAAACGACCATGTATAGTAAGGCATTTTTTGTAGAGTAAGGCGTTTTTCACCGAAAAAACGACCATGTATAGTATGGCGTTTTAGCCCAAAAAAACGACCATGTATAGTAAGGCGTTTTTAACCCCAAAAAAACAACCATGTATAGTAAGGCGTTTTTTGCTGAAAAAACGACCATGTAAAGTGAGGGTTTTTAGCTGAAAAAAACGACCATGTATAGTAAGGCGTTTTTAACCCCAAAAAAACAACCATGTATAATAAGGCGTTTTTGCTGAAAAAACGACCATGTAAAGTGAGGCGTTTTTAGCCCAAAAAACGACCATGTATAGTAAGGCGTTTTTCACCGAAAAAACGACCATGTATAGTAAGGCGTTTTTTGCAAAAAGAGACGACCATGTATAGTATGGCGTTTTTCACCGAAAAAAACGACCATGTGTAGTAAGGCGTTTTTAGCCCAAAAAAACGACCATGTATAGTAAGGCGTTTTTAACCCCAAAAAACAACCATGTATAGTAAGGCGTTTTTTGCAAAAAGAGACCACCATGTATAGAAAGGCGTTTTTAGCCGAAAAAAACGACCATGTATAGTAAGGCATTTTTAGCCGAAAATACCGACCATGTAAAGTAAGGCGTTTTTAGCTGAAAAAACGACCATGTATAGTAAGGCGTTTTTACCCCCCAAAAAACAACCATGTATAGTAAGGCGTTTTTAGCTGAAAAAACGACCATGTATAGTATGGCGTTTTTCACCGAAAAAAACGACCATGTATAGTAAGGCGTTTTTAGCTGAAAAAAACGACCATGTATAGTAAGGCGTTTTTAGCTGAAAAAATGACCATGTATAGTAAGGCGTTTTTCACCGAAAAAAACGACCATGTATAGAAAGGCGTTTTTAGCCGAAAAAAACGACCATGTATAGTAAGGCATTTTTAGCCGAAAAAAACGACCATGTAAAGTAAGGCGTTTTTTTTGTATAGTAAGGCATTTTTAGCCGAAAAAAACGACCATGTATAGTAAGGCATTTTTAGCCGAAAAAAACGACCATGTAAAGTAAGGCGTTTTTTGCCGAAAAAAACGACCATGTATAGTAAGGCGTTTTTAGCTGAAAAAACGACCATGTAAAGTAAGGCGTTTTTAGCTGAAAAAAACGACCATGTATAGTAAGGCGTTTTTAACCCCAAAAAAACAACCATGTATAGTAAGGCGTTTTTTGCAAAAAGAGACGACCATGTATCGAAAGGCGTTTTTAGCCGAAAAAAACGACCATGTATAGTAAGGCATTTTTAGCCCAAAAAACGACCATGTATAGTAAGGCGTTTTTCACCGAAAAAAACGACCATGTATAGTATGGCGTTTTAGCCCAAAAAAACGACCATGTATAGTAAGGCGTTTTTAACCCCAAAAAAACAACCATGTATAGTAAGGCGTTTTTTGCTGAAAAAACGACCATGTAAAGTGAGGGTTTTTAGCTGAAAAAAACGACCATGTATAGTAAGGCGTTTTTAACCCCAAAAAAACAACCATGTATAATAAGGCGTTTTTGCTGAAAAAACGACCATGTAAAGTGAGGCGTTTTTAGCCCAAAAAACGACCATGTATAGTAAGGCGTTTTTCACCGAAAAAACGACCATGTATAGTAAGGCGTTTTTTGCAAAAAGAGACGACCATGTATAGTATGGCGTTTTTTGTGTAGTAAGGCGTTTTTAGCCCAAAAAACGACCATGTATAGTAAGGCGTTTTTAACCCCCAAAAAACAACCATGTATAGTAAGGCGTTTTTTGCAAAAAGAGACCACCATGTATAGAAAGGCGTTTTTAGCCGAAAAAAACGACCATGTATAGTAAGGCGGGCGGCCCGGTAGTCCAGTGGTTAGCACGTCGGCTTCACAGTGCAGAGGTACCGGGTTCGATCCCAGCTCCGGCCTCCCTGTGTGGAGTTTGCATGTTCTCCCCGGGCTTGCGTGGGTTTTCTCCGGGTGCTCCGGTTTCCTCCCACATTCCAAAAACATGCATGGCAGGCTCGTTGGGCACTCTAAATTGTCCCTAGGTATGAGTGTGAGCGTGGATGATTGTTCGTCTCTGTGTGCCCTGCGATTGGCTGGCAACCAATTCAGGGTGTCCCCCGCCTACTGCCCGAAGACTGCTGGGATAGGCTCCAGCACCCCCCGCGACCCTAGTGAGGATGAAGCGGTTCGGAAAATGGAATGGAATGGAATGGTATAGTAAGGCATTTTTAGCCGAAAATACCGACCATGTAAAGTAAGGCGTTTTTAGCTGAAAAAACGACCATGTATAGTAAGGCGTTTTTACCCACAAAAAAACAACCATGTATAGTAAGGCGTTTTTAGCTGAAAAAACGACCATGTATAGTATGGCGTTTTTCACCGAAAAAAACGACCATGTATAGTAAGGCGTTTTTAGCTGAAAAAACGACCATGTATAGTAAGGCGTTTTTAGCTGAAAAAATGACCATGTATAGTAAGGCGTTTTTCACCGAAAAAACGACCATGTATAGAAAGGCGTCTCTTTTTAGCCGAAAAAAACGACCATGTATAGTAAGGCATTTTTAGCCGAAAAAAACGACCAGTAAAGTAAGGCGTTTTTTGCCGAAAAAAACGACCATGTATAGTAAGGCATTTTTAGCCGAAAAAAACGACCATGTATAGAAGGCATTTTTAGCCGAAAAAAACGACCATGTAAAGTAAGGCGTTTTTGCCAAAAAAACGACCATGTATAGTAAGGCGTTTTTAGCTGAAAAAACGACCATGTAAAGTAAGGCGTTTTTTGGCGAAAAAACGACCATGTATAGTAAGGCGTTTTTAGCAGAAAAAACGACCATGGATTGCAAGGCGCTTTTAGCCGAAAAAAACGACCATGTATAGTAAGGCGTTTTTAGCAGAAAAAACGACCATGGATTGCAAGGCGCCTTTAGCCGAAAAAAACGACCATGTATAGTAAGGCGTTTTTCACCGAAAAAAACGACCATGTATAGTAAGGCGTTTTTAGCCCCAAAAAACGACCATGTATAGTAAGGCGTTTTTAGCTGAAAAAACGACCATGTATAGTAAGGCGTTTTTCACCGAAAAAAACGACCATGTATCGTAAGGCGTTTTTAGCTGAAAAAACGACCATGTATAGTAAGGCGTTTTTAGCTGAAAAAACGACCATGTATAGTAAGGCGTTTTTCACCGAAAAAAACCATATAGTAAGGCGTTTTTAGCCCAAAAAAACGACCATGTATATAGTAAGGCGTTTTTAGCTGAAAAAAACGACCATGTATAGTAAGGCGTTTTTGAAAAAACGACCCAAAACAACCATGTATAGTAAGGCGTCATGTATAGTAAGGCGTTTTTTGCAAAAGAGATTTGTTCGAAAGGCTAGCCAAAAAACCATGTATAGTAAGGCATTTTTAGCCGAAAATACCGACCATGTAAAGTAAGGCGTTTTTAGCCCAAAAAACCCACCATGTATAGTAAGGCATTTTTAGCCCAAAAAACGACCATGTATAGTAAGGCGTTTTTCACAGGAAAAAACGACCATGTATAGTATGGCGTTTTTAGCCCAAAAAACGACCAGTATAGTAAGCTAGCTGAAAAAACGACCATGTATAGTAAGGCGCATGGTCTCTTAAAAAACGCCTATTAAGGCGTTTTTAGCTGAAAAACGACCATGTATAGTAAGGCGCTTTTTTCACCGACAAAAAACGGTAAGGCGTTTTTGAAAAAACGCCATTACTAGGCGTTTTTAGCTGAAAAAACGACCATGCTAAGGCGTTTTTCTTACTAGTACATGGTCGTTTTTGCAAAAAAGACGACCATTACTATACATGGTGTGCAAAAAACGACCATTATAGTACCATGGCGTTCTTTTGCAAAAAGACGCCATGTTCGAAAGGCGTTTTTAGCCGAAAAAAACTACCGCCGAAAATACCGACCTAATAGCCCAAAAAACCCACCATGTATAGTAAGGCACCCAAAAAACGACCATGTATAGTACATCACAAAAACGCATTACTAGTACATGGTCGTTTTTTTTTAGCCGGAAAAAAAACGACCTTACTATACAGTATTTTTTTTGGGCTGAAAAAACGCCATGTACTAGTACATGGTGCCGACAAAAAACGCCCATGTACATAGTCGTTTTTTGAAAAAACGCATGTACTTTAGTATGGTCGTTTTTCCGGCTAAAAACGACCTTAGTCTAGTAAGGTTGTTTTTTGGGGTTAAAAACGACCATTACTAGTACAGGCGTTTTTTTCGGCTAAAAACACCTTACTATACATGGTGCTTTTTTCCGACAAAAAATGCCTTTCTATACATGGTCGTCTCTTTTTGCAAAAAACGCCTTTCTATACATGTCGTCTTTTTGCAAAAAATGTATAGTAAGGCTTTACATGTATAGTAAGCATTTTTAGCCGGGAAAAAACGCCTTACTATACATGTCGTAAGGCTTTTTTCCGAAAAAAACGCCATGTCTATACATGGTCGTTTTTAGCAAAAACGCATTACTTTACATGTCGTCTTTTTTTTCGGCTAAAAAGGCGCTTTTACCTATACAGGCGTAACCGAAAAAAACAACCATTTTTTTTGCAAAAACGCCTTACTATACATGGTGCTTTTTTCCGACAAAAAACGCCTTTCTATATACATAGTCGTCTCTTTTTGCAAAAAACGCATTACTTTACATGGTCGTTTTTCTTCGGCTAAAAACGCCTTTCTATACATGGTTGTGTTTTTGGGGTTAAAAACGCCTTACTATAATGGTCGTTTTTTTCGGCTAAAAACACCTTACTATACATGGTCGTCTCCTTCTCCGCAAAAAACGCCTTTCTATACATGGTCGTCTCTTTTTGCGGAAAACGCCTTACTATACATGGTCGTCTCTTTCTGCAAAAAATGCCTTACTATACATGGTTGGTTTTTTCGGGTTAAAAACGCCTTACTATACATGGTCATTTTTTCTGGCGAAAAAAAAAACGCCTTACGATACATGGTCGTTTTTTTTGGCTAAAAACACCTTACTAAAAACGCCTTACTATACATGGTCGTTTTTTTCAGCTAAAAACGCCTTACTTTACATGGTCGTTTTTTTCGGGTTAAAAACGCCTTACTATACATGGTCGTCTCTTTCTGCAAAAAATGGCTTACTATACATGGTCGTTTTTTCGCCAAAAAACGCCTTACTTTACATGGTCGTTTTTTCGGGCTAAAAACGCCTTACTATACATGGCTTTTTTCACAAGCGCCTTACTATATACATCATGCCCTCAAAAAAAAAAAAAAAAAAAAAAAAAAAACTGACTATACCCTTATTCTTTTTAATGAATTCCTTACATCATGTCCTAAAACCCTTACCTTTTTTAATTCATGCCTTCCTACCCATCACGTTTTGATGAGTCACAGTGGAGGAGTGGAGTTTGCATCCCTTTTTTCTCCATTCAAAGTCGTGGATCCAAAGTGCAACGTAATTGCATCCACATCACATTGAAGTTTCACTTACCTGTCACAAATCCTTCAGGGAAAATAATACAATACGTATTTATTTATAGAGCGCTTTCACCCTATACAGCTTCAGCTGTAACAAAACGTTTGACCGAACAGTTAACATAAAATAACAACACATAAGACACACACAGTCAGTTAACCGCTTTTCCTGCCTATGCCAAACTTGGCGCGGTGCGCTTCCCTCAGCCCTGCAGATCTTTAATCACTTTGCTTCCCTGAATTTTTTCGGACCCATCGTCCACAACTGCAAGTTGCGCGGGGGTCGCATCATTTGTCTGCATCTCCTCACCCCGGTTCCTGGATGTTCTGCTCGTCCGGTCCTGGTGCCTCCTCCACAACCTTTAGAGGCAGAGACACATGTTGAGTTTGGATCAACATGACTGTCTCCTTCCTCAAGGGAAACGGCGGATAGCAAGCAACTTTCAGGTGCACACTGCCCCCTACTGCACAAGAGTGTGTAGCACTCTGAGTCGATTTCTCTTCTTAGTTTCCTTTGGGAATATTCTCCCAATATTTTCTGCTTGCTTGTTTGAAAAAAAACCCAAACCAAATAACATGCTCCTAAATCCTTTCACTTTTTGCAAGAAGTAGACAGCAAACAACTCTTGCTGTAGCCTTGCAAAGTCTAAAGAGTGAGCTCACGATGTGACAGAAATGTTTGTTTTTTTAAATAAAAAGACAGGAAATAGAAAGACCAGCTAAATAAGCTTTCCATTTTCATTACCTGCCGAACGTTGGCACGTGTGATTAGTGGCAAACAGCAGCATCTCTTGTGGGAGTGAGTGAGAAGTAAAAGTAGTTTCCCTTGACAAGTTGAGCTTTACGTACAGTCCTCCGGGTTCATGCAAATAAGCGCTCCATTTCAAAGACGGGTCATTTGAACATTTTAAAATTATTCTGACTAACGCGTGACTAATAGCTTTCTTGCTCTCCGCGTCTTCCGACCTAACTTGTCCACTTCCACTTGGCTTGTAGCTGATGATGCCCCTTCTTCCCTGTGCTTTATTGGGGGATGTGTAACGGCAATTCCCCGCACTGGTGGTTGGGTGGGTGCGGGGTTAGTATCGAGGGAGAAAAATCCTTCAATTTCGCCAAAGGAAGTTCTAATTGGGGCCCGAGGGACAAGAGCTCCCCCCCCTTGTTTCGTTTTGCAAATTCTCTCTGCTCTTTAACGAAGAGACGAGATCCGATATCGCTCGGGAAGCCGTTACCGAGACAAAGATGGACAAAAAGGACGCCGCGGTGCACGTTGCGAATCACGCCCGCGCCGATCTAGAAAACAGCTGAGCCTTTTACCCAGCCTCAATGTCCTTTGAATTCCGTGTTCTGCCGTCACTCAAGATTTCATCACGCACTTTGAAATGTCACGCAAGGATCGGATGGGGCTAACTGGGAATGAATGTGCTCCGCATGTAAATTGGATTTTAAAAGACGTGGCCATGAATAAATCATTGCTGACAAGGATCGGTGTTGGGAAGTGATTTTTCTAAGAGCCATACCTACTCGGGACACAGTTGCATTCTTTGACTCAACCCCAACCCCCGTCTTTTCATGCCTGGTCCGACCCATTTTGAATTCCTATTCAAGGCACTATTGACGCTGGCCGGGAACGCCTTTTAACTTGACATCACCTTATGTGGGCTGGAGGTCAATCTCTCATCTAACGGTTGCCATCAGAAAACCAGCCATTCCCAGTTGACTTTAGACTGAAGCGGTGTGCACCCTGGACTGGTTGTCTGCCAATTGCAATTCAGGCTCTGGAAGTGGTGATGCTTTTTTTTTCTTGTTCTATCTTCAGATAGACTTGACAGATAGATTTGACCGGGACTCAGAAGAGGGAGCACATAAGAACTCCTACTCTGGCATGCTTCGCTGGCTCCCTGTTCTTTTTTTAAGATTCCATAACTTGTTTTGAAAATCTTGAAATGGCAGGGCCCCACCTTAACTCTCTCAGGTGTGCAGAGCAGACACCAATTAGAGGTTCCATGAACTAAGCGGAGGCTCAGAGGGGATCGTTGCTGGTCCCTCCCTCTGCCAAAACTTGTCTTAGAACTCATTTTTATTCTTTGGCTTTGGACTCAGCATGAGACTTGGTTTTTACTTTGACTGTTTTTATTGTTGGCTGTTGTATGATTTATTTTTGCTCATCTGCAGCACTTTGGAAACGGCGCTGGTTGTTTTAAAGTGCTCGAGAAAGACTGTTTTGCAACCCTTTCAACAACTAATATCCCTTTATGGACAAATGCAATCCACCTGAAGATCTCATGCAGAGAGCCAACCTTGCGTCGGCGGACTTACCTGACGTCAGCAATCGGCACATCCTAACGCAGTCCATAAAGCTGCAATGTGTGTGTTCATAGCTTTAGTAGTCTAATGATTCAGTAACAAGAGTCATTTACAGAAAGCTCTTTTTAAAGCGGGTCTCTCCGCAGCAGACTGCAGAGGTGAATTCATAAAAGATTCATGTTGCAGCAGAGCCTGGGTCAGCTGGGGTTTCTCCAGCTTCCCCATATCACCGCGACCTGCTTACCCGCCTCTCCATGCGCAAGCGGGGAATTGCGTAGTCCAGCGCGCATCTGATTTGGTCCGCTTCAGAACATTCTTATTTGGGACAGTTCTGCTTCAGGGAAAAGGAGGATTTCTCAGCCCCCCCCCCTCCGTTTTTCATGGGTACACTTATGTTACCGCGTTTTGGTTATGGTCTTTTGGTTAGTGACTATACGTTTATGTAGATTTGAGTTGGTACGTACTTGATTTCAATTCAAAATCCTACTTTGCGGGTTTTCCACTTTCTGCGGGGGGGGGGGGGGTCTGGTACCAATTAAACACGAAAAACAAGGGATTACCGTAATTAAAATTGGGTACCATATTTTCCGCACTATAAGGTGCATCGAAAACTCTTCTATTTTCTTCACGAGCTCACAGCGCGCCTTAAAACCCGGTGCGCCTTGTGTATGGTCATTACGGTTAATATGTCGACCCCAAGATGGCTTCTTGCTGGAGACATGCTTACAATGTCATAACTTGCTGTTGGTTCAGTGAACTATGTCGCTGCTTTATTAAATATGCTTTTGTGGCAGCTCTGAAAAAGGAGATCTGTGGTGTTTTTTTTTTTAAACACACACTTTATTAATGGTTTTCAAAGTCTCAATAAATACAAGTACGTCTTTGTCCACCTCCGTGCCTTCTTTTCTTCCGTTCGACTCGAGAGGCGTTCATGACCGCCTCGAAAAACGTAAATTAACGATTCTTTCATGAAACGAAAATTGAAAATAATGCATCAAAACAGAAAATCAAGCGAGGAAATCACAAAATAAATTCTATAGCCCCACTACAGAATTTATTTTGTGATTTCCTCGTTTGTGAATACAGTACACAACAAAGGAATAAATAAACACTTCTGAGACAGTCCAGTCTCCTAGATTTTACTGACATTTGATCGTTCTGTTGCAGCTACGCTCAAGGAAAAGCCAAAATAAATTCTGTCGGGGGGGGGCTATAGAATTTATTTTGTGATTTTTCGTTTTGATGAATTGATGTATTTTCCATTTTCGTAGTTTCATTTAAGTAATCGTCATTTTATGTTTTTGTGGAAGCGGTCAGCCTCTCGAGTCTAACGGAAGAAGAGAAGGCACGGAGATGGATAAAAACGTACCTGTAGCTCCATCGAGTGGATTCATTGTAGATTGTGCCTTATAGTCCAGTGCGTGCAATATATGAAAACAATTACATAATAGGACTTTCATTGAAGGCGAGCCTTATAATCCAGTGCGCCTTTTAGTGCGGAAAATACGGTAATGGCTTCGACAAGGGCAGGTTTAACTTGGGTTTCATCAATCTGTTATGTTTATGAACAGGAGTGTGGGACCAGCTCTTTTGTGACTTGGACCCCTTAAGCCCCCCCCGCACCCCCACTTGAGCATGCCAATGAGCGCTCAGCGTGAGCTGGAGGAATATGCCAAAAGTTGCTTGTGGGCTTTCTGAGATCAAGGAGGTGGGGGGGGGGCACCACCCCCCATCTTTAGTTCATAAAGCAGCATGTCTTGACGGTGCCAATGAATATGTCACTGAGACTTGGATATGAAGAGGAACCGGCAGAGAATTCCATCTCAAATCAGGTGGAAGCCATTTCCCCCTCTGCCACACATTTATCATCTCATGTCATAAGACGCCAACTTCTCTCTTTCTTCCTCACACTGTCAAAACACCACCTTAGGCATTTGTTGGATTTGGTATATTACTTTTTTTCCCCCCCATTCTCCTGAGAAAGCGAATTGCGGGCAGGGGGCTTATCTGATCATGAATTAATGTGATTCATTAGAAGGTGCTCCAGTTTCCAAAATACTTTGAAAAGGTGTCTCCGTCGCAAGCATTCTATAATCAAGATTTATTAGCGGCATAAGCCTCCCTGTCGGATTTGATGTTGGCAAAAGCAACCGCATTGAATTTACTTGTTCGGATGCAAGAAATAATCTTTACTGCTGTCAAAGACCTGGTGGGCGCGACGGAGAAAATGTCACAGCCGTTTTGCTGTGCTCTCTAAAGCAGGGGTCCCCAACCGCCGGGCCGCACAGAAAGAATAAATAAACTACATTCCTTATGTTTTATTCATTTTCAAATCTAAAAGATGTTTTATTTTGAAAAGTTACCGGATTCTCTGTTATATCAGTCTACACTAAAGTATGTTAGTCTTGATGCAGATGAATGCGCGCTTCTCCGTCACGTGATAGTTTTTTTTTTTTTTACGTGGTAACCTAACGTCTTTAAAAAGTTTTTTCGGGAAGGCGAAAAGGCCCAGCCAGGAGACAGAAGAGCAGCCTACGACTTTCAAGAAAGAGAAGGCTACATTTAATCGACAGTATCAGGAGTCCTATTTCAAATACAGTCAAACATCGGTTTTCGTCCATAATCTGTTCCAGAAGGCTGTTCGAAAACCGAAATTGTTCAAAAACCGAAACCACGCTTTTTAAAATAAAAATGTTTATTGAACACGTCTGCTTCACAATGGAAAGCAACACGAGGAAGCGTCACTTCCTTGTCTACCCGAGGAAGCGTCACTTCCTTGTGTAAGGAAGGCGGGAGGAGTCAATGGTGCGTTCAAGTGCGCTCAGCTTGTTCGAGAACCGAAATTTGTTCGTCATCCGAGGCATAAAAAACCGATCTAAATTTTTGGTCGAAAACCGAATTGGACGAGAACCGAGACGTTCAAAAACCGAGACGTTCGGAAACCGAGGTTTGACTGTATGGCTGTATCTCAACGGGAGATTCACACGCACCAAGCCCACTCTGCATAATAAGCGGCGATGGTGAGTCGTATTTTTCATGCACTTTGTATTTGCGGCACATCTTATTTTGAAGGCACGTTGAAACGTTACCATAGCGACCAGAGCATGTTGCGGCCAGATAGGACGTTCCTCGTGTCGTGATTTGTGTTTATTATTATGTTTCGAAAATGGTGGTCGAGAATGGTCGAGAATGGTTCCATGACATTTCTATTCAGTTCAAAGGCGGAACTTGATTTGATTTTCAGTGAGTTGGTCAGGCAACTAATTGAATTCCCTCCCGCCGTTTTGGATGAAATTCATCCTCCAGATGTGAAGTGAAAGCTTGTCATGGATCTATTTGTGACCAACAGGTGGCACTGTAGTGCTCTGCCTGCAGCTGCACACCTGTTGGTCATTGTGTCATTAGTTGTCACTTTAAAAGACTTGATGCCGGACCGCTCAGTGTCGGGTCATTGTTACCGTCACTGTTTCTGTTCGTATTTTGTTTCTGCCATCGATGTTACTTTGGATTCTTGTTGTTTCCAGGACTTTGTTTCTTCTGGATTTAGTTTTCTCAGCTTTTTGCTAATACAGTTTGTCAAGTCCACCCTACTCCTCCATCCTGCCTGCTTTTTCGGTTCCTCCACCACCACGCACCCTGTCGCCGCTGCTATGATTGACGCGTTTGGCGGCACGCGAAAGAAATTCCATGTTTTTCAATGAGACACTTGTAATCAAATGAGCTCCTTGATTACCTTGCCACCAAAACAAATAAATAAATAGATGAGCTGCTGTCCTCTGGCTCGCTTTCTCTCAAGACATCAGCCTCTCCCGATGTCCCCGGCTAATCTCCTATTCCGTCCAAAAGTCGGTTGTTTCCCCGCGGTGCTCTGCCCGCTCCATCTCGTTGCCTTCCCGAGCTCCTTCCAGACATCATTAATTCATAGGATGCGGCATGGAATACCCTCACAGAGTGATACCCTTGAGACAGAAGCACAGCGAAAGGTCTGCGAGCTTATGGCTTACGTCTCATCTAATTGCAACTTTTCATTTGAAAAATGCTTTGTTTGAACTAACCTTTAGCGAGGACTTTATTCTAAAACCGGATCGGACTTGGCTTTATCGCCAGGCGTCTTTGCTCTATCTTTACTCACTCGCACCTGTCTAATGACTTCTTTGGCCCGCTCATCATTTTTCTTCTTTCAGAGTTTGGCCTACAGACCAGGGTGCTCGTCGCGCTGCGGCGTTAGCTTGCCGCACCGTCGATGCTGTCGCGAGGCCTTGCGGGGCGCGCATGTCGGGCGTCGGAGGAGCCGTACACCTTGCGGCTCATCCGAGCCCGATTGTGGCCAGAGTCACTGTGGCAGGCTGTTTGTCTCGCTGCCACAATATTGAGTGCGTCTTTAGAAATGCGTGCTCCCAAAGCGAGCGCCTCGTCATTACTGTCAAGTCGGCACGACACGCAGATGAGTCTGCTGAGTTGTGTGAGGGAATGGAGTGGCAGCTTGGAAAAGGAAAACTGATTAATTTCTGTTTGCAAGCAAGGCAGGCTGTACTCATATCGGCATGCGTTTATATATTATTCATCTTGGCTCATCTGATTTACCGTATTTTCCGGACTATAAGTCGCTCCTGAGTATAAGTCGCACCAGCCATAAAATGCATAATAAAGAACTAAAAAAACATACATTTATGTGATAAAATCCAACCCCGAACACACATGTCATCTTGAAAGGCAATTTTAAAAAAAAAAAAAAAAAAAGAAAACAACACGTTGTACAATATGCTAACGTTACATGACGCATAAACGACAAACTGACAACGTGCCTGGAAGAGTTATTCTTTTTTTAAATTTTTTATTATTGAACATAAAAACACATACAGTAATAAATTGACAGAAAGTAAGGTAAGTAAAATAGTAAAAGAAAGAGAAATCAGTTCATCATATAACACAATTATTATGTACAAAGGAGTAGGAAGAAGTAAAAAACGTATCTAGTCCTACCCCAAGTTATGTATTTATATATAAATAGATCATTTTTATATATTATATTATATAAAAAGAAAGAAGGAAGAAGTCTCCATAAAGGCTCATGCTTTTACCCTTAACCGTGATATTTTTACTACTTTTGGTTTGTATCAGGATTTTATACATACACACCCTGGGACTCTTATGTCAATTTTCTTGTATTCATAATGGATATTGCAGTACCTTTCTCTATTTATCAACTTAATTCTGATTTATTATTATATTTAACCCTCATGCAGTATTTTTAAGCGGCTGCATGAAGGGTAATACGTCCTCGAGGATTGTCCCAAAAATGTCCCTCTTCCAATGTACATCTTTTTTCACTTTTAATTTTTTTTCACTTTCAACCCCTCAAAATGTTCAGTGGGAATTGGCCAAGACATAGATATACATCCTATGCAAAATTTCCGCTTCGTCGAGTTATTTTTCACTGTTTTGTCTGTGGTGTCCATTTGTCCAACAGTCCAAAATCGTCCAAAGTGTCCGAAATGTCCAATTTTGGGATAATTACTGCATGGGGGTTAATCTTTAGAATTTATCAGATAACTATAGCATCAAGAACATGCTAACAAGTTCACCAAACCATCAATCTCACTCCAAATCACTAAATCCAATGGAATCTTCATCCTCTGTGTCACTTTAATTAAAGCAACTCCACCAACTCCGGAGATCGAAGATGCGGCGCTTCCTCTTCTACGTCGCTTACGTCAGGCTCGTGGTTCTATCAACACAGGTCTCGAGCGGCCTCTTGCGGTTTAATGTGAAAATAACATATGAAATGATATAATAACGTGTTAATAATTTCACCCATAAATCGCTCCAGAGTATAAGTTGCACCCCCAGCCAGACTACTAAAAAACTGCGGAAAATATGTTTGTTTGTTTTTTTTAAATTATTGCTGCATTTAGGGTACGTATGCTGTCCTAGAGTGTCCCGAAAGGCGCTTAGTGATAATATTCTTAATAATCATAAAACTCTTTTAAAATTCTTTACCCCCGTTATAAATTAACTTTGTCTTCAGTGCTCACAAAATGAAAATTGTTTGCAGTCAGGCAAAAAAATAATAAAACCAACTTCCTGACTGCCGCTATTTTAATCCGAGCCTTGAGCCTGCTCTCTAATTACACGGGGCTTATTCCTTGACAACATCTTTTCACTCGGGGTGTGACATTTCATACGTTATCACCACACCTTGGATTCAATGTGAAAGAGGGGGCTTGTTTTGATAAGACACCGCCTTCTGCTAGGAATGATTCAAATTCAATCATAGCAGAGGTTTAAATTCAGCGATTGTTAGTCATTTTTGACAATCCTACCAGAAGACACCCTCAGGGATACACAGCACGTCTACCACGAACTAGGAGCATATACACCGTTGTTTCTTTTTCAATGACAACGTGTCACCCTTGTCAAGATTGTGTGCGCTGCAATCTCCCCTCTCGCTAAAATAATTGACTGGGACTAAAATAATTAAACAACATCAATTAATTGTTGAGCAAACAAAAAAATAGGTTTTAAATGAGTTTAAGGGAAACTGAATTATTGCCATTGTAATTCTCAGCAGTATCTGACTCCAGATATGAAGCAATGACAGAACAACAGTGCTTTATGGTCTTGCGGGGACAGCAGATTATACCCTGCTCAGAGACTGATGCAAATTGATCGGAACGCAGTACAACGGCCGCTTGAAGTGGCCTCATCATCAGCTGAGCCCCAGTTAGTCGATTTGTTTTTTTGTTCCATATTGCGCTAAGGCGTCCAATGTATCATTAGCGACTCCCTTATCAAACAGCAGTGATCTGAAAGTGTGTTTTACATTCTGATCTTGAATTACACTTTATCTTTGAGGCACTGACAAGAGCAGGGGTGCCCATTACGTCGATCGCGTTCGACCAGAAGATCAAGAACTGGTCCCAAGTCGATCCGAGGGGTGTAGACGGAAACCCCCCCCCAAACATTTGTGTTTCTCTGCATGTTAGTACAGTAATATATTTTTTACCGCATGCGCGGTAACTGGTCGATCGCGGCAGGTTAGTTGATCGAAAAAGTGGATCTTCGGTCAAAAACGTTTGGGTACCCCTTGACAAGAGGCTCTGGTTTGAAGTGGGTGCACCCGTGGGGTGCTGCATCGACAACCTTGATTGCCTGAATATTGAAATTCCAAAAAGCCCAAGTATAAATATCTTGTGGTCGTCATAGCAGAAATCAAAAACAAAAAGCGGAAACGAATCACTCACGTGTAATTGTTGCGTGTATATCTCGTTTCATTTCGTCACACTTTGTGAGGGGTCAGTTCTTCTTCCTTGCCTAAACAAATGAATAAATAAGTCATCAAAACATGTTTTGTCAAAGTCAGACGTCATGGTAAACCCCCCCACGCACACACACACGCGCACACACACACACACACGTGAGTATTTGTGGCTCAGGTGCATGAAATGCAGCACTCGTCATCCCAGATAGCAATGATGAAAATAGGGTCGCGGGGGGTGCCGGAGATCCCAAGGCGGGGGAACCCTGAAAAAAGCACACAAACAAAAATGAAATAGGGACAATTTAGAGTGCCCGAAACCGGAGCACCTCGTCATCCCAGCATAGCAACCGGGCTGCCCCATGAATAATATATTCTTGCAAATTTGCTGTGGTATTCTGAGTGGGGGAGGGATGGGGAAGCTTTGCTCCATATTGGATGTCTTGAGGTAAGCCAGACAAAAACACTCATGTCTTTTTTTTTTTTTTTTTAACACAAACCATATCTACATTTCTGAGATATTGAAACAAGAGTATGCTAAATGCCCATGTCTGTCCTCTACCTATTCTCATTTTTTTGCAAGCCCCCCCCCCCCGCACCCCACACACCCCCACCCCACACACTTTTTTTTTTTTGCAGGGTACCCTAAGATAGCTACAACAACCATTCATGTGGAAATTATTGACCGCTTGCAGAACGCTATCTGCGTCGCTGCAGCTTGTGTGTTAAAAGTAGCAGTAGCAAAAGTGCTTAGAGGCTTTAGATTTAGCCTGACATTCGTGCAAATTTCCATTCGGGGCTTGCTTTTTTTAGTATTCTGCATGGTATCTTCGTGTTGAGTTCTTGTTCGACAAAAGTGGAGAGTTTGGTTGAATACTTCAATTGACAATGCTTTGGTTCCTTTTTTGTTGCTGTGTTTTAGATAAAGCTTTCACCGAGAGTGACAAAGACACCTAGTATTTGTGTAAGGTGTTTGGATATGTATCAATGTAGGAGCGCGTGTCGAAGGGGCAACTTTCCGTTTTATGTTGTATTATTATTTTTTTTATGATATGCTCTTTTTATGACGCAGATTTTCACGAGTCAACAGTGTATCTGGAGCATGTCGCTCGCAGTAAACAGTCGTTCGACTGTAGACATCAGACAAAAATGACGCGTTTGGTTTCTGTTACTCGCGCCACACGGCTGTTTACATGCATTTACCTTCTTCCACTATTTCGATTTGGCTCGTGTTACAACTGACGGGGCCCGCGACTAAGTCAACGGTGTTCGAGAAGGACAAAATGCAGCCGGGATACCTTTTGGGTCTTCCTGGCCCTTTCTTGCATTTTCTGTTTAGCATTTGGAAGATATCCAAGCAAGCTCCTTTCGTGCAAGGGAGGACTCGGGGCCGCCTTCTATTGGAATAAACAGGCTGTCTTTTTCTGTTGGCCTTTCTGAAAAAAAAAAATTGCCCTCGCTCAAATTGAAAGCAGCAGTGACTGTGTTTAAATCAGAGGACAATTTGAGCAAAAGGACCACTAGTTGCTGTTTGCTCTCTGAAGTGGAGTTTTTCGATGGACCCTGCTGGCAATTTCTGGCCTAGATACCGGAGTTGGCGCCTTGGCATCTCTCTGCTGCCCCCACCTCCCCACCCCATTGTTTCTGCTGTTACCCATAAAGTCTGAGTCAAACAAACAGCACAGAATAACGAGTGATGCTAGTTCTTGACAGTCCTGGTTGCCTTGCTAAAGTCAACACTTCACGACATATACCGCATGTCAAATCAAGTGGATTATGAAGTTCTGTTATTCCAAAAGGCTTCACAGGCCTAAGGAGCATGAAAAAACAACAACAAACCCTGATCTAGATCCTCCACTCAGGCCTGGTGAGGCAGTGCAAGAGACTAGTTGCATCCTAGGTTGGGTGGAACCAAATACAGTCATACCTCGGTTTTCGACCATAATCCGTTCCAAAAGGCTGTTCGAAAACCGATTTGTTTGAAAATCGAAACCACACTCTTTAAAAACAAAAAAATCTTTATTGAACACGTCTGCTCACAATGGAACACTACACGAGGAAGCGTAACTTCCTCGTCTACCCGAGGAAGCATCCCTTCCTTGTGTAAGGAAGGCGAGAGGAGTCAAGTGGCGCATCCAAGTGCGCTCATTTTTGTCGAGAACCGATTTTCGGTCGTAATCCGAGGCATAAAAAAATAGAAATTTTTGGTCGAAAACCGATTTGGTCAAGAAGAGAGACGTTCGAAAAACCGAGGTTTGACAATACAAGAGTAAAGATGTAAATATCAAGTCAAGACTGAAAAATGTCTCTCAAGTTAGCCGCGCTAAATTGTGACGGTAGCGCATTCCAGAGGACTGCAGCCAGAATTGAGAAGGCCCTCGATATAACGTGCCGACTTCCCTCGGAGTTCCCAAAAGACCGCGTCATTGATCGATAGGTTAATTAATTTTAAGGACATGAACCAGAGAAGCTCGCTAGATGAAATCAATAGTTATGGTTTCAATAGATCAGCTTTAGGTCCATGTTTTACACGCCAGGAAGTACACATTTAAAAGAAAAAAACAGAAGACAAAGAAAGAAAGGTCAGTTTTGAATGATTTTAACCGAAGGAAATTGACGGCTAACAGGACGGCAGGGAAAATATCGCACAACAATAACATAATGAAAAATGTAATCATATGAAATTGATCGGATCGTTGTCGGCGCAAGCGCATCAACCCTTTTCATGCCTGTGAACCACTCATGAAAGGAAACTATGTGAAGCCATTTGAGTCGATGCATCATATTGATCGGCGCGGTCCAGCGCATCGACTTAATTGGACTGATTGGTTCCAGAAAAAGAGAAAGTGGCGAGAGGCATGTTTTCCCGATCTGCTGAGTCAAAGCAGTGAGTTTACATTCAAAGTGGCAAAAAGCCAACTACCCGGGAACAGCGATGTATACCAACAACAAATGCAGAGATCCGAGACAAAAGCAATTGACTGTCGTTTCTTCCTTCGGATGCATAAAAGCGACATCCACATCTAAATGTTGTGAAAGAAAATACAGTTCTCAATATCGGAAGGTCATTTGTCATTGTTTGGCATGTCAAGGTTCTCCCTTTATTTGCGGATGGATTACAATGTGCCATTCATTGCGTTGATGCGTCGAGTGTACGCGCATACACGAGTGGCGCCACTGCGCCAAACAGCTCTTAAAGGTCTTATTTCACGCCTGGCTTCATCGCGCCACCAAAGTCTCATTCATACCATGCGACATTTATTTTCCTTCGTCTGGTTCTTACAGCCGTACACTCACTGCAATTTTAACGGAGTGTTTCTCGAACCAATAAGACTGTACAAAATGTTCTTTTAGACTTCAGCTATCGAGATCCTCTTTAATTTCAGACTTTTTAGAAAAAAAAGACAGGAAAATAGAGATTGTCATATTTCTAACTATTTCTTATGCTCTAATGCACAGGTGTCAAAGTCAAGGCCCGGGGGCCAGATCTGGCCCACCACATCATTTTATGTGGCCCGCAAAAGCAAATTAAGTATGTCAAGTTCCGTGATGCTTGCTAAAGTATGAACCAAAATTTCAAATTGTAACATGTGATCCACAACAACGGTCATCATTCTTGGCTTTTGATTTTAAAAGTACAATCACATCTCGGTTTTCGTCCATAATCCGTTCCAGAAGGCTGTTCGAAAACCAAAATTGTTCGAAAACCGAAACCACGCTCTTTTTAAAATAAAAATGTTGACTGAGCACGTCTGCTCACAATGGAAAGCAACACGATGAAGCGTCACTTCCTCGTCTGCCCGATCAAGCGTCACTTCTTCGTGTAAGGAAGGCGAGAGGAGTCAAATGGTGCATTCAAGTGCGCTCGGTTTGTTCGAGAACCAAAATTTGGTCGTCATCCGAGGCATAAAAAACTCAAAATTTTGGTCGAAAAACGAATTGGTCGAGAACTGAGACGTTCGAAAACCGAGGTTTGACTGTCGTGTCAATCCATCAATTTGTTGTGTATGTAATATGTGGAGGTGATTAAACATTTATATGCTTTCCCAAAATTCCTAACGGCCGCCCCAAGGGAAACAGTAACTACAATGTTGCCCGTGACAAAAATGAGTTTGACACCCCTGCTCCAATGGACCCATTCAGAAGCTTTCCGGACAAAATGTGTGTAAGGTCGTGTTGTGGCGAGAAGGCTGTGTTACAGCTCCTTGGCCAGGGTGTCACTGCTCAATTGAAAAGTTGAAAGGCGCTGTCTAATCATTCAGCCATTTTCTTTGGCGCTTATCCAGGAATCACGGCTGACTTTGGGGTACATCCCGAACTGGACAGCCAAGTACATGGCGCAGATAAGACAAGACGAGTCCAATTTAGTGTCTTCCGTGAGTCCAACGTTTGTCCGTGTTTATGTAGAAGGACGCCCGTGCTTTCATGATACAATCAAAGTGAAGAGTGGCAGAGAAGCATTAACAGCGTGACAAAAAAGTCCCCTTTGCCCCCCTTCGACCCATCCCCTAGAGCAGGGGTCGGCAACACGCGGCAATCCATGCAGCTCTTTAGCGACATCTAGTGGCTCCCTGGAGCTTTATAAAAAAAAATTGAAAATGGAAAAATATTTGATCGTAGGCTAATGTAGCTCAAATAGAAATAGATACATGTTGCAGCTCTGAAAAAGGAGAGCTCTGGTGTTTTTTTTTAAAAACATACACTTTATTTCTGCTTTTAACAGTCTCGACAAACACAGACGCGTCTGCGTCCGATGAGAGGCGTTCAAAGACAGCCTCCGAAAAACGGAAATTCATGATGACTTCACTGACACTAAGAAATGCGAAAATAATGCACCAAAACAAAAAAATCTAGTGAGGAAATTACAAAATAAAATCTATGGGGTTGTTTGTGAACACACAACAAAGGAATGAATAACAAACAATTCTGAGACGGTCCAGTCTCCTACATACATACAGCATGTGTTTCCTTCATTGTAAGTTTTATAGAAGGCTTTTATTTTTTTGCGGCTCTAGACATATTTGTTTTTTTGTTTTTTTTGTCCTACAGGGCTCTTTCAACATTTTGGGTTGCCGACCCCTGCCCTAGAGACGTACGAGAGGCCTTCTTTGAAAGTAACTGACTTATTGAACCGTTAAACACACCAAGCCTGAATGTGTAAACACACAGAGCACATTTATATGGAGCAAACAACAATTCTGCAGCGTCTGTAATCCCCCCCCCCCCCCCCCCCTTGTACGGCAACTACCATTTCCAGTAAATGTGCATGGTCCTCAAGTGTCACAAGTCAGTATTGTTGTCATTCAGCACTTTGATTGGCTCATTACACATCATAAGACTTTGGTTTTGTGTGATTAAAATCACCGTGACGCATGATGCTCCAGTTGCGGCTGAATGAAGCGTCAATCCGAGCGATTACATGGAAAAATGCCCCACATCAGAAAAGCGGTACATTTTCCGATTCCCCGTGGCTCATTTCACGTCAGATTTTCTTACAGCGGACGAGCCGATGACCTATTTGCTGCTCTTTGTCCCGCCGGAAGTAACATTAGCGGCCTAGTGCGCTCCTGATTTATGTCATTGCGCTTTTAAAGAGGATTGGATTGCTTTCTTTTCCAGCCGTCAACTGTTTATTTGCCTGCAATAACACATTGAGGAAAGGTTGCGGATGTGATAAACTCTCAATCTGAAAACAAAATGGAAAAAGAAAACCTTTTTTTTTTTTGGGAGTCGACTGAGTGAGAAGGCCTGGTGTCTCAGCATCTAATCGAAGGCTGCAGGGTGTGAGCTTTGGGCTGAAAGAGATTTCACAGACAAGCGCAATCCCCACAAGGGACTGAATCGACAATTTGCAAAGCTCTTCCACCTTTGTCTTTAATCCTTTTCTTTTGGCCGGCCACTTGTCAAGATGTCACTCATTTCAAGAGTTCACTTGAAAAGACTCAGGAGGGAGACATTACACCTAAAGAGGTCAGCATCTCATTTTTTGTCCTTTTTTTTTTATTTTTAGATTGTGCAATACAATCTTTGCCCGCAATCTTTCATGTCGATAAATCATGCTTTCACTAGATGAAAGATGATTCATTAAAAAAAAAACACAACAAAACTTTGCAAGATCACAATTCATGACTGTATGGCACAGGTGTCAAAATCAAGGCCCGGCGTCCAGATCTGGCCCGCCACATCATTTTCTATGGCCCGCGAAAGAATATCAAACACGTCAACTTCCATGATGCTTGCTAAAATCTCAACCAAAATTTTAAATTCTCATATGTAATAAATAAGAGACATATTGTAAGCATTTTCTTGTGACCAAACCCTAACTTAAACAATAGTTGAAGAAACCATTATTATTGACTTTTTTTATGTGGTTTCAGTCATAACGGCCCTCCAAGGGAAACGGTAACTAAAATGTGGCCTACGACAAAAATGAGTTTCAGCTTTTTGCTCTCGCTTTTTGACCACATGAATAATAATAATAATAATAATTGGAGGAAGGGATTCATATAGAAATCCAAACTAAGGTACGCTGCACACACTGTGCTGTTGACAAAGTGTTATTTAGCTTCGAAAACCGAATCTCTGCGTCATAAGACTCACAATAACACAGACAATGAACGTCATGAATGTTAAGTTTGCTATGACCAATGTGCCGATCGTCTTCTGGTTGGGCTCCGGCTCCACGAGCAATATAACAAAGGCCTCGGCCGTCCTCACGCTAACAGTGCAATAAGACGACACATTCCCAATCGCACTGGAAATAAAGAGAATACATCAGCGTTCTCACGTACGTTTGCAGGACATGCCGGCGGAGTGCTCCGAGCATTCATGCAGTTCTTCATGGGAAACAGCCCGAGATTGCCCTCATTTCTGCCGCTCAAAATGGCTTTTGCACTGAGCGCACCTCTTTGAGTGGACAATTGCCTCGCATCCAGGAGATCTAATTGTGAACTTGAGAACGCATTTTGCACCGACGCCCAGTGAACATAAAGTGTCGTGTCTGTCGTCATTCGCTGGAGTGATTTCAAATGACACACTACTCCCTGGACAAATGTCAGAGCAGAACATTGAGCTTCAAGTGTATCCTTTGGCCGCGGATGGGCAACTCGGGGCGATCTCGGGGGTCACTTCGGTTTTATCCATACCTATCGGGGGGCCGGACTATGAACGTGGCATCCATTGGTCATCAACATCAACAGTAAGTCGCTTCAATTTATGAAACCATCTCTCATAAAATGAAAAGGGACTTTGCAGCATCATGAAGTGCTTCAAGTGCGCTCTCTTCATTTCACAGAGATCCCATTTGACCAATTTTGACAGAAAAAGGACATTTCAAACAGAATTCACCTTCCATCCAATCTCTTTCCCCAGCTCTTCAGTGGCTAGCGTGAGACATTTCCGGGCTAGTCGTGAGACATGGTCACTCTGGCACATGCTGGGAAGTGCCCAAGACGCTGCTTTGTATCGGTCTGGAGCTCCTTTTTGGTCAGTATCTTGTGCTGATTCGGACCACTGCCACCACACAAAAATGATTGATGTGACCCCCCACACACAAAAAAAACCCAAATCCCCTCTCTTCAAGGGTCTTGGCCAGGGGTCTGCAACCCAAAATGTGAAAGAGCCATATAGGACAAAAAAAACAAAAAAACAAATATGTCTGGAGCTGCAAAAAAATAAAAGCCTTCTATAAAACTTACAATGAATGAAACACATGCTGTATGGATGTAGGAGACTGGACTGTCTCAGAATTGTTTATGTTATTCATTCCTTTGTTGTGTGTTCACAAACGCCCCCATAGAATTTATTTTGTAATTTCCTTGCTTGATTTTTTGTTTTGGTGTTTTATTTTCGCTTTTCTTAGTGTCGGTGAAGTGATCACGAATTTCCGTTTTTCGGAGGCTGTCTTTGAACGCCTCTCGAGTCGAATGAGAAGAGAGAAGGCACGGAGTCGGACGCAGACGTGTCTGTGTTTGTCGAGACTGTTCAAAGCATAAATAAAGTGTAGGTTTTAAAAAAAAAAAACACCACAGCTCTTTTTTCGGAGCTGCAACATGTACTATATCTATTTGAGCTATATTAGCCTACTATGAAAATCCTTTTCCATTTTCAAACATTTTTTATAAAGCTCCACGAGCCACGAGATGTCGCTAAAGAGCCGCATGTGGCTCCGGAGCCGCGTGTTGCCAACCCCCGGTCTTGGCGATGTCATTAAGAGTCAACGAGGGGGCTCAGAGACAACAGAACTGAACCCACACTGAAGTGACAGCTGGTCGAGCAATCTTCAGCTTGTCGAACAAAACTCGGGCTTGATGCATTGCTACGAATGGCTTGCCCAGTACTGAGTTTACAAAAGTGGAAATGAACAGGAACGCAATTGCCATCCTTCTGAAACCATTTCATGGGTCGGGGCTTTCAATGGAATGACAAAGAAGCATTCCATCTCGTTCAACAGAGGAACAAAGGTGGGAGTCGCGACGTCTCCGACATCGGCCACGATTTGCTTCTGAAAGATGTTTCAAAGCATGCGCAGGCCAGTTGATCACTGCAAACATAAATCGGGACTTTTGAGAGATGGATCCAGGCTTTGTGAATGTGAGGTTAATAAGGCTCCAAATACTGGCTCATTATGCTCAGATAATGGGTTGTTACTAGCTTCACAAATCAAAGGAAGCAATCTCCCGATGAGTAGTAGGAGGTAGAAGGCGCAATGGAGAGACGACACAGACATATTCACGCAGATATCAATCTCCAACGTTCCCAAGCGTAGTGACAGTCGAGTGCGTCTTGACCCGCATCACTTTTTTTTTCCTTCAGAGAACGACACCCAGACACTATTTCAAAAGAAACCGCGCGAGGAATCGCTCCGGCTTGCACGAGTGGGATAATGGATGCGTTCTGGCCTGTATTGATTCGAGAGCTCGTGTTACAGCATCGTTTCTTGAGTTGCCTTATCTCTCAAACGGCACTCAAGTTTATCAGCCAGCAAGTAAATATTGCTTTCGGAGTCAGAAACTTACTTTTTGGACTCCGTGGCTGATGCGCTAGCCTGATTTGATATGTATAAAAAAGGGTGCGCTTGTGTGCAAGCTAAGTCCTGCTTTTGTCCTTTCCATCGCACAAGACTGAAGCTCCGTCCGCCAAACGTGTCTCTAGGGGCGGTTCGAGGGACGTTGTGCGGTCACACTTTGCGGGATGACCAAAGAGGAGCGTAGCAGCAGAGGTCAACGCTGCACTGCCCCCCTCTTATAGGCACGCTTGAAAGGTTGAGAATGATGAAAAGCAAAGTAACACCCGCGGGCCAGCCTCTGAACGGTGCCTCCGGGCAAGAAGCCTACGGCTCTCTCAGCAAATCGACACAAGTGAAGAATTTTTTACGGGCCGCTGAATCAAAAATAAGAAGCGGACGAGGATTGCAGAGTTTTGCCGTAAAGTCGCCAAAGTAAAATGTACGAGGGTGAATTCACGTGACCGATTCCCGCAACGAGCAGAGAGGCAGCGGAATTAGATACAGACGTTGGTTTGTCGACAAGGGAAAAAAGAAATGGGAGGGGATTTGTAGTGCTGTATTGCAGTCGACATTGCTACGCATTGCGCATCCATACTAGATTGGGCCAGAAAAATTCTCACTTTTTCCCCCCCTTATCTTTTTTTTTTTTTTTTTTTTTAATGGAACATAACAGTTTAAGTAGCGATCATTGAAGCGGCCTGTAACCATTAGCAAAACGTTGCAATTTCAGCAAATAGGCATAGTCCGAGTGCTTCAGCATTGCCATTACAGTGCGGTGTTTTATGAGCGCTTTTGCAATATTTGCACAGGTCATAAACACACGCACACACACCATAAAAGACAAGCTAGAGAGCTTCCCACTGAGACGAGCATAATATAAAAGCTTTTTGACATTTGCCAGAAAATCACCTTCCAAACAATAACAATGCGGACAGACATCTAACCGAGGCAACTCCCATTGACCTACTGGAGAGTCCGATTGTCAGTCTGTGGCACAATGACATCTTGGCCAACTTGCGTGAGGTTCATGCCCCCTGGAGAATAAATGAGATTCCACCTGGGATCATACCGCGAGCAGCTGCATTGCGCCCAGCTTCCCTCTGCGCGTGTCGTGTGTGTGTGTGTGTGTGTGTAATTAGATTTTATCTCTGAAGCTCCGTGCTGTCCACAGCACTGATTATTATTCTGAAAGAACACCATATATAAGCTTGATACATATTTCATGGCGCTTGTGTTGGCTTGTGGATTTCTCATCTATGAATTGATGAGCCATCCAAAATTGCGCCTCATTTTCTACCGTGAGTGTAATATATTTCATTTCTAATCCGAACCGGCGAAAGTGGCTCTTTTAAAAGCCACTATATGACTCGCCTCTTCTGGGTTGGGGTGGGAGGGTCTCTCTCTCTCTCTCTCTCTCTCTCTCTGCTTTTATCTCTTTGCACCAATAAACTTTCTACGCTTTGACAGAAAAAAGTTGATCAGAATATAATCAACAAAGCTTGTCAATCCAAATGAGTTCCTGGTAAGATTTCCGACAGACATATGCCGTAGACACTACGTTCGGAGTTTCTAATGCAAATATTTACGGAGGTGTGTCAGAAAAGTTCCAGCTTCTGCCTGTCAATGATGTACTGTTGCTTCAACCACAATAAAATTGCCCCCGCCCCCCAAAAAAAAGATAATTTGTCCAACATTGGCTCTCTGGTATTGCTTTTGAGGCAAAACGTCAACTTTATTTTGCATTTTGCCGACGTGCGTTCGCGCGTGGCTTTTAATCACCGCAAATGCTGCTCTCAATTTCAATTTCACCCAATATCAAATTGACGGCACGATGGTCGGCCACCGCTGCCGTAGTGGTCAGCTCTCTCCTCATCATTTCCTACAAGCCGCCGATCGCGAGCACCCCCAGTGGACCCCCAACCTCTTTAACCCTTGGGACCTGCATATTTTTTTGTGACCAAACGCATGTAGTGTACCTGATGTGTACGTGAACTTGAAGTGTGATAACTCAGTCATTTATGAATATATTTTTACTTCCAACCACTCCAAATGTTCGGTGGCATCAGACCTATCCAGACACATATAGTTTTTCATGTATTTATTTATTCCCCCGCCCTTTAGGACAGTACAAGTCCAAAAGTGATTATAAATAATACTAACTGAACTGTATATTTATATACTTAAAATTTATAGGTGAATATTTAGGTGAATAGGTGAATATCCAATTGTAACCCTGTCAAGATCCATGCTGATTTCATCCCCCCCCCCTCACCGCTGAGGGCAGCTCGTGGTTGCGGCGCTATCTCCCAGCAATCTCTCTTTAACTCATCTATCTATGTGATCGTGCCTGCCCACTGGCCATAAAAAAACCCCCAAAACAAACTTCCAGAGCCATTTCCAGACTTAAATGGGCCAGAGTTCGAGCACAGATTCCAAGGTTAAACCTGAGCTGTCGCGTGACTTGTTCTAATTGATCTGAAATGTAATTTTCCATTTCTCCTATACTGCCAGCAAGAAAACTTTAACACTGGAGTTAGCTCGATGGTTTACAGTAAGCGGTCTTCCCATTTTTTTTTTTTTTGTGGCCGCTATAAATATCAGGCAAGAAGTACTCTAAAAATACGTGAGATTAAACACAATACGGGTGAAAGAAACGATGGCGCGCAGGTCATAGCATGCATTCCCGAATTCAAAAATGCAACTTTTTATGGCCTGAGATCTCCGTAATTAAAACGATGGCAAAAACTTGACATCTCCATTTGCCAAAAACATGTCTTTCAGCTCTTTTAGTCTGCGCAAATCTCACCATAGCCGTAACTGACCGCCTTTGCATGCGAAATCTGGCGACAGAGCACCAAACACAAAGATGTTCATCTACTTCAGGGTGCGCGCATATGGGAGAAGCAGCAGGTTGGGTCACAAAGAGTGCATTTCAATATCTAAAGCCTTTTTAGGAAAACAACACTCACCTAAAGATGAACCTGAGTCGATAATTGCAGGCCGCTGTTGTGTGCTTGAGTATTTTCTATCCTGAACTTGCGATGACCCTGAGCTGTTTCAATGGGTAGCGCGTCGAGTAAAACACATGCCTTTATTTGCCATCTGAATGACAATCCTGGCCTTCTTTTGGACTTTGTACACTTTTCTTGGAATTCTTCTCTTCGGTAGCAAAGAATAGAGGAAACACACTTTGCCTGAATCTGAATATAGTAGTGTCACGCCTCTTGTGTTTCAATGCAGTGTGATGTTGTGATACAGTGAAACTCCTTTACAATGAAACCTACATGAGCGAAAATACCCCCTAGTGTGAAAAAATCTTCATGCAATAACACCATTCCCACTATCCTGCCCCCCATACAATGGAAAAAAAAACATGTTGCGTTATACGAACTACTTTTCTCAGCTCTTGCCTCGCGACGAGAGTCACTACAATGAAGTCTAATCCGACAGCGACCTCCACTGCTTCGTTCTTAAACGGCAACAGCAACCACCACACTGATTTAGTAGTCCAGGAAGTATTTGTTATGGTTAGTTTCAGACGCAGCAAGAACGTTGCATTGCTAAAATGGCTACAAAACGGACCTTTGGATGTCAAGCAGCTAAGACAAGAAGAGCTCTGACGCTGTAAGAGAGGGTAAAAGTGATCAAAATGAAAGACGAAGGAAGCAAAATAAAAGACATTATCCAAGAAATTGATGTAAGTGAAAGTGAATGCTGATCGTACATTTCGAAAATTCTTTCCCTTTTTTTCTTTCTACACTGACTATATAAAGTGTCAAATAAGTGTATGCTCATACTTATGCACTATTGGAATAAAAATAAAGAGTACATACGTTTGTGTATGTGTGTACACGTGTGTGTGTGTGTGTGTCTGTGTGTGTGTGTGTGTTTACCTCTGAGATCAAATTTGCTACAGTGAAAACATTTCTTGCTGCATACATGATTTCCTTGGAGAGGAGTTTCACTGTATCTACAGTGGATATGCAAAGTAGAAAAAAAAACTAACCCCACCCCGCAAACAAAACCATGGCGAGGGGCTGCGGCGGCAACGTCCTGCTACTTTGAAGTGTTTTTTTTTTAACCTGTAACTATGAAAACTTCAAAATAGTCTTAATTGGGGGAGGGGGTAAGGGAGAACACAACGACTCAAACCAAACGATCATATCAACACAACAACAAATTTACCAGCGAAAACAAGAAAGCGTGACAAATTTCAAACAAACAGATTTGGAGTGCATTTGAAAGGAAGAGTGGGCTGTGCTACCGTACTTCTTTCCACATACGGTATATGTTATTAATGAAACTATCTTAGCGCCCAATTCTTGTTTTTCTTTGATTTATCCGAGTGGAGACATTATAGGTGCCGTTTTTAACCCCCATGCAGTAATTATCCCAAAATTGGACATTTCGGACACTTTGGACGATTTTGGACTGTTGGACAAATGGACACCACAGACAAAACAGTGAAAAATAACTCCACGAAGCTGAAATTTTGCATAGGATGTATATCTATGTCTTGGCCAATTCCCACTGAACATTTTGAGGGGTTGAAAGTGAAAAAAAATTCAAAGTGAAAGTAGTTGTTGCACATTGGAAGAGGATGTAATACCCTTCATGCAGCCGCTTAAAAATACTGCATGAGGGTTCAAAGATTTCAGAATTGCTTCGACTGTAGTTTGTACAAGCTGGAGCCAGGGCAAATAATAAATGAACTCGGTATTCTATCCATACTTGTGTCCTGCGAGGCAGCTTTTGCCGGATGCAACAGTATGAAAATCAGACACGAATGCAAACAGGGCAACCCAAAAGCTTCTGTCGTAAATTGATTTCGTTTGCCTGCGCCACCATTTGCATGTGTTTAAAATCCAGCCACTGTTGCGTAGCCTTACAGAGCAAAGATTTCTTTATTTGCAAACGCAGTTAGGCTGGTGGTTTTGCTCATCTGCATTACAAAGAGGCGGCGCCGAAAGCCGTTTCAATACGGCTCTCATCAACAGGCTCCCCGCCGTAACGCGTCGGCACAGCTGCACAAACAACATGCACATTGGGTTTTTTTTTCCTCGGATCGACTACTTAGAATCGTATTTAGCCGCCGAAGCTCCTGATGTGCGATTGTTATGGGGTAGGTGATCTGAAGGGGGGAGGACAAAGACAATTTGTTGGAGAAGTGCGGGGGGTGGGGGGAGGGATTAAAAAAAAGAAAATTATATTCCTGGTCTCATGGCCCCGACAAAGGAAAGCCCATTTGGAGTGAGGGCTATTAACCCTCATGCAGTATTTTTAAGCGGCTGCATGAAGGCTTTTACGTCCCAAAAATGTCCCTCTTCCAATGTGCAACAACTTTTAATTTTTTTTCACTTTCAACCCCTCAAAATGTTCAGTGGGAATTGGCCAAGATATACATCCTATGCAAAATTTCAGCTTCGTGGAGTAATTTTTCACTGTTTTGTCTGTGGTGTCCATTTGTCCAACAGTCCAAAATCGTCCAAAGTGTCCGAAATGTCCAATTTTGGGATAATTACTTCATGGGGGTTAAAAACCTTGAATGATGAAGTTGCATTTAAATGGAGGTGGGGTCCTTTGGGGTTGTTGTGAAAGGCAACATTAGGGGGACCGCGGTTAGATTGCAGAGTTTCAGAGAAGAAGAGAACCAGAAAACATGACAAGATTGGATTTCTTTACCACTAATTCAACCAAAGGCACCATAATAAGGCTATCGGCACAACCTGGATTTGAAATCAGATCTAGTGATATTCAGAGAGGCGCAAAATATGTCAATACATTATGCAAATGAAAGAGAGAAGAAGAAGAAAATGGAAGCTATTATGCTAGTGGCCGTGTTGAAATGTGCAGCATTTACTTTTGCTCATGAAAAGGGGACTGAACAAATGAACATTTCTCTGCTTCTGGGGTGCGGCCAATTGACAAGAACAACAAATTGAAACGCATGCAAGCAAATAGTCAACTTGGAGCAAAGCTCGTCTCCTGCTGACCTGCATACATGGAAATTATCCCGCCATCGCGAGGGCTGATCAATGACCTGACGAATATTGCCTCGATCTGTTCATTTTCAGCGGATTATTGCATCTGATTTCTATCAATTAACTTTTCCCTTGTAGGCTTGAACTGCACTTGGCTTCATACACCATCACAAATATTGAAAAACATCATTGATGTACTAAAATCAATCTGTGCCTCTACGCCAAATTTGGGGGAGTGAAACACTGCCCAGTTTTGATCTATCCAAAGACCAAAGAGGGAGCTACATTGCGTTTCGATCCGTTTCTTTGCTCAGTCATCTAAGATCGTCCCAAAATATGAGTTGTGCTTCAAATGACACAGAGAAAGTGCAGCGCAGGGTGAGAATATGCAGCTAGACTGCACGCGGCGCACATGACGGCAGCCCTGTCGGCGGCCAATTACAGGGGCAGCCTGTGGGGAAGGACGGAGAAAAGACGGTGGGAGACGAAGCGCAGAGCAGTGGATGACAAGGCCGACGAGGGTCGAAGGACCCCGATGGCCGTCAGCAACCGACGTAAAACTGGGTCTGATCATTGCCTCCTCAGCAGCCCTAAAGAGGCGCAGCGGAGGGGGTTCTTTCTTCTTCCGCTATTTTTAATGGCCTGCCTTGTCGCTCTCCCTGCTGCAGCGTGTGGCAAAAAGACCGCACTTTGATGGACACCCTCTCATGTGTCCCTCCGTCCCTTGCTGTGTCCCCCCCCCCCCTCCCCCAGCCCCTACTCGGGCCGCCCCATCTTCCAATGTGTTTCATCCTCAAAACCATCCTTCTGATGGCTCAACCCCGCCTTTTGTTTTTGTTATTTCTCTCGCCGTCACACTGCTCGACGACGTTGGTCCTCACGCCTCGTCACTCTCGTCATGCTGTTTGATAGACTTTTGAAGATCTCGCCACATGGCTTTTTTTTTGTAACGACTACTCCCCTCTTGCTTTGCTTTTCTATCATTTATCAGTCTTATAATGAACTCCCTAAAGCTCTGCGCGGTCAAAAGAATGGACCAGAACAAAACATACGCCTCCTTTTCATGAATTCTTGATCTTTTATGAGACGACCGCGACATTTTGTTCGCACAACAAATGTGGCACATTTAGTCTGCTCAGTGGGTGTTGAAATGGAACATGTTCAAGGAATTGGAGAGTTATAAGTTGAAGACGACAAAGATGCGCCTCAACTCTCTGCTGTCTGTCATGGCGTCTTATAATTGGGCTTTGCCCCAAAGCGTCGCTGGCAGGGACGTATTTCACCATCCAGCATAGACTGAAAAGTTGAAGAAGAGAAGACTCGGATATTTCTGATGGTGGGGGGATTGGGTGAGGATGAAAGAAGACAAAACCGAAAGCAAACCCTTCTAAAGACACTTGAGGTGCACCCACACAATCCGCCTTTACGAGGACATTTTGATGGACACTGTCAGAAGCATTCATTTAATACATTTAATTTCGGCATCTTTTGTAATATGTAGGAATGCCATCGTGCTGAGGAGTGTTTCAGATATTTTCTCTCTTCAAGTAAGGTCGCCAAAGTATCTCAAATGCAACACAGGCCACTGTATAGGATGATAGCCTTCATCATTGTCAATGTTAGAGACATATTGCTAGACAAATTCAATTTTAAATGAAATACTGAGCTAAGGAAAAAAAAATTGCAGTGAACAGTTAGCCTACCAACTGAAAAAAAAGTGGACAAAAAGTATGTGTCACGTTGCAAGGTGGTGGTGGACCCCCAAAGGAGCAGGGTGTACTTTGAAGTGTATTGATAAAACACAGACAACTAAATCCAAAACAAACCAAGTGTTAACAACAAAACGAATCCAAAGTATCAAACAAAACCATGACTGAAGGCCAAAACAAAACCATGACCGAAACATGACTGAGAACAACCATGACAGTAGCAAACAGCCACAATGACCCGACAATGCGTGGTCGGGCAGGAGTCCTTTTATACGACTAACGACCAACAGGTGTGCAGTTGCAGGGTGAGCCCTACAGTGCCGCCTGTTGGTCCCAAATCGAAACATGACGGGTATGAAATCACTCCTATCAAATCACAATATTTGCCATTTCCATTGTTGAAATTTCAACGTGATTCAAATCCCTCATCAGAAATGTATTTTCAAACAAAATTCAAATTGCAGAAATCCTAAAGAATCGTTGTAAACTAAAGAATATCCGTTCAGCTATTTCGTAGACAACAAACATCAAATGAATTGACTGCGGTCTTCTTATCGGTTACGTCACGTTTGTCCTGATTTGTGGCAAGGCTGATTTCTCAAGGATCAACAAAATATGGCAGCGGCAACATCACGGAGTGCACTCTTGGACTGGGAATCTCTGTAGTCAATATAAAATAGAAAGATGAGATCACACTGGACAGCAATCAAAACTCGACACACCGAAAAGACGGATGGCAGATGTAAAACTCGACGGCAACACACAGCGCGACACCTAATCAAGTAGGCATCAAAAATAAAATGAAAAGTTTAAACAAGCGACAGGTAAGGCACAAAAGTCAAGAACTCTGGGAATTCGTGACGGCTCCTGAGAAAAACGTATGACGCGCCATCGTGCCCTTGACCGCGAATGAAATCACGGCAAATGATGAGAGTTTATAAAAGTCAAGATGGCAAACTGGAGCAAAACCATTAGCTAGCAACATAGTCCGGCGTTAACATTTAACTAAATCCCACATGAGGTTCGTGTCGTCATCTGTCGTGTGTTTTGTTTGTGCAGCATGGTTTCAATTTTCAAAGTGTACTCAGAGAAAATAAGTACCTGTCCTTGGGGAGACACTCAAGACTTTCCAAATAGAGCCAGAGGGAGGGCAGAGAGAAACAATGTGTTGACATTTAAATGTGGAAATTAGCTCGTCCTCAAAGGGAGGAAAAATTAAATTAAATGTTAAACAGAGGAAAGAAAAAAAAACCCACCCATGTTGTGATAATGCAAATACAATGTGATTGTAATATGTAAATACGATAATGTAAAGATTCAAGCCAGTATTAAATCCTGTTGCTGTTCTACTTCTCTCCTCTTTTGTAGTGACTTGGCAATTATGGTACTTAGGCAATTTGCCACTGTGTGTGTGTGTGTGTGTGTGTGTGCGTAATATGGAAATGACAAACGATGAAATACTTTAATTATGCCGTTATAGATGGATGGAAGGAAATCATCTACATTCCAGCAATTTTTTTTACCCACGCCATTAGTATAGACTTTGAAGGTTCAGTTACTCGCCAACTTAACATTTTAGTGATATTTATGCTTTGTAATTGCCTTTTGAGCAGGAAAACGGTGACGTCGTCTGTACTCAAGTATGCACGACCACACCAGGTAAGCATGAGAATTCGCGAGCAGCAAGCGTTAGCAGACTTGCCTTCAAAACTGCAGAGGTGTCATGAGATGTAAAAATGGAAATAAAATGGAATTACAGCAAACAGCGTCTTTACTTTGGCAACCGTAATTTGACATAGCTCGCACGCTTTGTCAATTTTTTAACAAGAGTGAAAGGGGGAAAGATTTGGATGGCTGCGACTGGAAATACATAAACACCGCTGAATCAATTAAACTTTTTCAGCAATGTGTTGCACATATTGACAGATATGTATAAAAACCCCTCATTTGGTGTCACGATATGATATGATGACCGCCCCCCCTGCCCCCACCCTTCCCCAGTGTGCTCATTAAATTGGCACAAGTGCACTCACACAGCTCCAATAAGGTCAACAGTTGTTCCAGTTGCAACTCCGAAGGGGCGACACATTGATGCGCAGGCGTGCAGAGTTGCACATTTATGCGTACCACCCACAGAAGGTGTTATTAATGATGCCAGAAGTGCTGTTCGGCGTTCATCAACCCAAACTGTGGCACTTGAAGCCTTGAGTGTGGTAATGAGCCGTTGTTTACCGACTGAAGCGGAGGTCGGAAACATCAATGCACTCCCATGTGTACAAGTAAGCTAAATATATATATTAAAAAAAAAGATTCAACAGGCAATTAGCTGTGCAGGCAATTAGCTAGTGGAAGGTAATGGCAACAGTTAATTTGCAGACTTTTCTCACGTTTTAAAAGCATAATTTCTGGCTAATAAAGTAACTAAAGTTTCTTCTTGCGCTTGTTTAGTCGCCTTTCATTTGGTAACAAGCCACTGATAAATGCTGCAACTCAATGAGACACAAGCTTCAAAACAATACAAGGGTGACCATGCACAATACAGTGAAACTCCTCTACAACGAAATCATGTTTGCAGCAAGACATTTTTCACAACAGGGGGGTTTTCACTGTAGCAAATCTGATCTCAGAGGTAAACACACACACGCACACACAAATGAATGTGTACACGCACAGACAAACGTATGTGTACTCTTTATTTTTATTCCAATAGTGCATAGGTATGAGCATACACTTATTTGACACTTCATATAGTCAGTGTAGAAAGAAAAAAAGGGAAAGAAATCGCGAAATTTACGATCTTTCACTGACATCAATTTCTTGGATAATGTCTTTTATTTTGCTTCCTCTGTCTTTCATTTTGATCACTTTTACCCTCTTCCAGCGTCAGAGCTCTTTTTGTCTTAGCTGCTTGACATCCAAAGGTCCGTTTTGTAGCCATTTTAGCAATGCAATGTTCTTGCTGCGTCTGAAACTAACAATAAAAATACTTCCTGGACTACTGCGCATGCGTAAACCAGTGTGGTGGTTGCTGTTGCCGTTTCCGAACCAAGCAGTAGAGGTCGCTGTTGGATTAAGAGTTTTTCATACTAGGGGGTATTTTTGCCCATGTAGGTTTCGTTGTAGAGGAGTTTCACTGTATAATGAGATATCGTCCAAGAGATCAAATTCCTTCACAGAACATCTGGTTCATTTTGACAGCTGAGTCCGGAAATCGATGAATTCACGAAGGTTCTCTCTCTCTCTCGCGCAAGCTCCAACACGCACATTATGGATCCCTTTAAAACTCCCCAAGGAGCCGCTGTCTGTCGAGGGCCCGATGAAGGTGCAGCCGCAGTAAAAGCCGAGAGCGCACATGTGGGCTGATGTGTGCCACCACGTCTCCTTGGAGAGAGTCATTAGGTGCTTTTTGACATTGGGAATTGGCACTTTCCCTCCTTGACTTGCCATTTCCCCACAGAGAGCTTTGACCAGCCTGTCGCGATCCGCCCACTCCCGACTCATTTCCACACGCTGCTGACGTGCGCACGCCGTGTCGGTAACTTTTAGTAGGTCAGCCCCTGAAGGCTGGCCCAAACTTGCACGCAGGTAAGACGCGCGACGCGTATTTCTAGATACATGGGCCTAATTAGGCGAAGAACAAAAAGATCACACTCTCGCTTGCCTCGCATTTCTAATTAAAGGAAATTCCTCAGTTTCCTCTCATACCTATTCATGTCGAAAATAGAAAGGAAGAAGTCGACGCGGTAACAAAGTGGTACTGCGCCTCAGGTGATTTGTGTCAGCCCTGTGGGCTTCCAGCCCCCTCTTTCTGTTTTTCGGGAGACTCCGTCCGTCCGTCTCTTCCTATCACAAAGGCACACCGATACCGCAGAAAGAGAAAGAAGGTGATCTCAAAGAGGCTGGCTTTTTTTTTTCTTTCAAGAATGGAATTCTATCGGACTAATTGAGTGGGTTTCTTGTCCGCTGGCACCAGTGCCCTGAGCTGAACCAAAGGGGCTTGAGGGGGAAGGCAGTCTGGAGTTGGAGATTGAACTATTCAAGATTTTCGATGAGGGCACAGAGACAGAGACAGAGACAGAGAGAGATCAAAGCAAAAACAGCGAGCAGTGGTGTGACAGGTTTGATGCCGAGGTACCTGCTCCCTCTTCCATGATAACATTCCATCCATGTATTCAGGGATTTCTGTCACCTTCTTTTCAAATAAAAGAATTCCATTCTTTTGTCAAGACCAGAAGGTGATAAATAACAACCAACAATTAGTCTCAGGCATGTTCCACAGGCATTGAATTTCATATAAAGACTAGCGCCAATGTTAACATTGGAGCATATGAGAGAAAATAATTGATCCGTGGATAGGAAGCTTGATTCTACTGGAACTTGGAAGGGAATGGAATCTGAAGTTGGCTGAGAGAGAGGGATCAGAGAACCCCATGAATCAATAATACACGCGGATCACAAACTCCGCTTGCTACTCTCTCAGTCTGTTTCATAAACTTCATTCGTCACTTGCATATTCCAGGGCTGTTGCTATGTTCATGTGCCATGTTTGCTCAACTTAACAAAAAATGGAGATGCTTGGTATGATTCAATGTGGAAAAAAAAAGCTTTGAAAACAGCACTCTGATTCTAATTTTATTTACTGGGTGAAAAACAAAGTAGTACATTGAAGTGTATTGAACCGTTCATTAACTGTTGCGATATCCTGACATGCTACCGGACTCAAGAAAGCTCAAGCATTAAATATAAAACACTGTTCAAACTGAGTCAGGTGTCATCTTTGAGCTGAATACATTTCTGTTAGTCGTGAAATCATGACCTTGTCTCTAGCCAGATCCAATCCATCCCCCTGAGGTTGCTGCTGTTGGAACGTGAACCACTGAAAGAAGAGGCGCCGAGAGCAATGAGCCAAAGATTATGGCATGAGGAGCTGAGTCGATGAGGGAGAATGGGAAGCAGTCCGGTTTGGGTAGGCATGGCGTCGTGCGGGAATTCTGGGGGGGGAACGATTCAGGTCGGATGAGAGCGCGAGATGATTATGCACCCTCCTCTTTGTGTGTGTGTGTTTGTGTGAGTGGGGGTGAGGGGTGGTCAGGATGAGCACGCAAATCCGCCACTTGGCAAAGTCAATCCGGATGAGCTAAGGAAAGACTTTTTAAATGATCACGAGATAAAGGATGGGGAATTCTGTCGTCGTGTCTTAAAATAAGTTTGAAAAGGCTGAGTTTAAAATTGTAAAGGCTGAAAACCATCTCTCATGCAGGTAACTGGAGCCAAGTGCAGGGTACAGCCTAAACTGGACAGGTTGCAGGTCATTCAGACAAACAACCACCTCCAATCACACCTATGGGCAATTTTGTCTTCAGTCAACCTCAGAAGCGTGTTTGGAGGGGATGGGAGCAAAACTTAATACAGTGAAACTCCTCTACAACGAAATCATGTTTGCAGCAAGAATTCTTTCACAACAGGGGGTTTTTCACTGTAGCAAATTTGACCTCAGATGTAAACACACACACACACACACACACACACAAACACACACACACAAACGTATGTGTACACGCACACACAATCACATGTGTACTCATTATTTTTATTCCAATAGTGCATAAGTATCAGCACACACTTATTTGACACTTCATATAGTCAGTGTAGAAAGAAAAAAAGGGAAAAAAATTGCGAAATTTACGATCAGCATTCACTTTCACTTACATCAATTTCTTGGATAATGTCTTATTTTGCTTCCTCCGTCTTTCATTTTGATCACTTTTACCCCGTTTTGTAGCCATTTTAGCAATGCAACGTTCATGCTGCGTCTGAATCTAACAATAACAGATACTTCCTGGTATCCCGGGACGTTTCGTAGTCCTCGGTGGCCATAGTTAGCGCGATGAAACTCGCCTTCTCTCTAATTAGCGCTCCAGTTAGCGTAAGCTTTTTAGCATGATAACAAGTAAAACATTCGAGGAAACGTTCGTTTATTTGAATGTCCGTCGAGCCGTAAGCAATTTACTCTGAGCAGCTAATAGGATGCATTCCACGCTATCTTCCACGGATCTAGCTAAAGCTTCTACACACATAGACAGTGAGGTCCCTCTTGGCCAATCGGAGGCCAGGATGATGCTTGGTAAGCCAACGGCAGAGCAGCTATGAGTATGTTGCGTCCAGGAAACTTGCAACCGTGACCCAAATAAACACAGTTCACTATGTAAACCAGTGTGGTGGTTGCTATTGCCGCTTCCGAACAAAGCAGTAGAGGTCACTGTTGGATTATACTTCGTTGTAGTGAATGTCTTCGAGAGGCAGGAGCAGAGAAAATGATTTCGTATAACGCAACAGGGGTTTTTCGTCGTATGGGGGCAGGAGAATGGGAATGGTGTTAATGCATGAAGATTTTTTCACATTAGGGGGTATTTTAGCCCATGTAGGTTTCTTTCTAGAGAGTTTCACTGTACCCTTTGCAAGCACGCTGAGAACATCCATCCATCCATCCATTTTCCGATCTGCTTTATCCTCACAAGGGTCGCGGAGGGTGCTGGAGCCTATCCCAGTCGTCTTCGGGCAGTAGGCAGGGTATACCCTGAACTGGTTGCCAGCCAATCGCAGGGCACACAGGGACAAACAACCACCCGCACCCACACGTAGGGACAATTCAGAGTGTTCAATCAGCCTGCCATGCATGTTTTTGGAATGTGGGAGGAAACCAGAGTACCCGGAGAAAACCCACGCAGGCACGGGGAGAACATGCAAACTCCACACAGAAAGGCCGGAGCCGGGATCGAATCCACGACCTTTGCACTGTATGGTCAACGCAATAACCACTTGATCACCGGGGCGCTGCTGAGAACATGAACAAATCAAAATTCACAAATATATATAATATATATAAAAATAACACACACATACATATTTATTATCATTTCATCTCCCGACTGCTCGTCCACTAAACGCGTTCTGCAAAAGGTGTCTTCTAAAGTGACGTCTCAAGTTTCTGGAGAAATTGACATGTGAGTTTGACACAAAGCCAGAGACAAAGGCTTGTGTTTTTCCTCGCAGGGCAGCTCGGTGATTCGTGTGTGAGCATTTCAGAGCTGCCACTCAAATGAACAGCGACTGAAAGCCAGCCAAGCCGGGATGGCTGAGAGAAGCAGGTGATGGTGCGAATCGCTCAAGTGCTGCAAGGCCTGAGAGAAGGAGAGACTGAAGGACGTCGTGAAGTTGAGTGTGAATTTTGTAGACTGCTGTAAAAAGTTAAAAAAAAAAAAGTATAAGACTATGCGTAACACCTGTCCTTGAACTGCGCTTTACAGGATCGAACAAAGTGAGACGGCATTCCTTCCTTCTCGACGCTCCATAACTTCCCATGCAACACATCCCCTAACTAGGGCATTACTTCTGAGGCCAGCACATATCTCATCCAAAGTCTAATTATGTCATCCTGAATCAGATTTGAAAGGCTCCGGCGGAATGAAGGCCTGGACCCTTTTCAAGGAAGGGACAACTTGCGAAGAATAAAAGGAAAGAAAGGATTCCAATCTTTTAAGACTGTTACATAAAAAGGGTTAGTCATGAATTATAATGGCTTTCGGGCATGACTAACATTGTGGCTGGAGGCACAAGGTCGCCCCCAAGGACCACTTGAGTCTACTTCAAGTCTGCACTAAAAATCAGGCAAAGGGACAATGATTTCCGAGAGATTTACAAAAACATCATTACACGAAATCAGGAATGCAATCAGACTTCCAATTTATAAACATCAGTCACGATTAAGATGAAAGGTCATTTGAGTTAATTTGTTGACGTGTGCGTATAACCGGTGGCGCTTGGTATTTATTCATCACGACCTGAGAAGTAGCCCTTTGAGCTGCGCAACCGAGTGGATGGGCAAGGATGTGGCATGAGACTCAAAAGTCATGCGTATTTTTAGGCCAAGACATCGTAGGATCTCGCCATTCTAGCCACGCTCGGGAAAGGTAAATACACAAGTGAGCAGAAGGGAGACATCCAATCGATCCTCGAACTCTGAGCTACACTGTGACAGGCAGACGCCATGTTGTTAATGTGACTCACCGAGGGCGGATTCATCACCGCGGCCCCCGTGATGGATATTTCGGATCAAGCGGTCGCTTCGCACCGTCTGCTGTTCCACAAACATCAACCGAAATAGCAGGTGCTCTCGGAGGCGCCCTAGTTCCTGCATGCATACTTCAAAAAAAGATCTCATAAACTTTTTACCCTACGCAGCTCAAGGTTTTACCTTCACCCTGAAAATTGGTTCCCAAGAAGTTTGATGTCGGATTTTGAAAGAAATAACGTCTGGATCTCCAGGATTTATTATTTTGAATTACCCCCGACGACAAGTGGGCGGGGCTCTAGAGAAGCAGTACATGATACCTGTCCTGTTTATGTCCTGTGCTTTATGTGCGCACACGCTTAGCAGTGTCTCAATCGTAATAACCTCCCGTTCACTGTTCGCTTTTAAATCAACGCAATAACTGCCTGTCAGAAGAAATTACAGCGCAGCGCCGCATTTCAATAAGTACACGTTTCATCCAACATCTGTAATCTGCGCCGGTTGAGAAAGAAGGAGCCGTCACACGGGGGGTGCCCGGTTTAATTGAGCGTACAATCGGAGAACGCAGTGAAGGGAGAAGGAAAAAATATATAATCCTATCTCCTACAGGTGTGAACTAATGGGTCAAGTAGGAAACGAGTGCGGGCTTCGTATTTGTTCCTCAATGAGAATACTGTACTTCACTATCGGAAATCAACTAGGGGGAATAGTTTGATATTTTTGATGACCAAAAATAAATAAACATTGCTGCCTTTTCAGCAGCAGAAGGTATTTTTTTACTCAACACTTACCAAGCAGTGTCCTGCAAGTGCGCTGCATTATCAATTCATCTCATTGACTTTTATCCTCATAAACTTCCCATTTGTTCTGAAATAAAGAAGATAGGATAAAAAGTTAACAAATGTACACAAAAGTTTGTACACACACACACAAACGTACGTGTACTCTATATTTTTATTCCAATAGTGCATAAGTATGAGCATACACTTATTTGACACTTCATATAGTCAGTGTAGAAAGGAAAAAAAGGGAAAGAAATTGCAAAATTTACGATCAGCATTCACTTGTTTTTTATTTTGCTTCCTCCGTCTTTCATTTTGATTACTTTTACCCTTTCTTCCAACGTAAGAGCTCTTTTGTCTGAGTTGCTTGACATGCAAAGGTTCATTTTGTAGCCATTTTAGCAATGCGACGTTCTTGCAGCATCTGAAACTAACAATAAAAAATACTTCCTGGACTACTGCACATGTGTAAACCAGTGTGGTGGTTGCTGTTGCCGTTTCCGAACGAAGCAGTAGGGATTGCTGTTGGATTAGACTTTGTTGTAGTGAATCTCGTCGCGAGGCAAGATCAGAGATAAATAGTTCGTATAATAAATACAACAGGGTTTTTTTCATTGTATGGGGGGCAGAGAGTGGGAATGGTGTTAATGCATGAAGATTTTTTCACACTGGGGGGTATTTTCGCCCATGTAGGTTTCGTTGTAGAGGATTTTCACTGTACCAAGCTCACATGTTTCAGCTTTCAATGTAACTATCAAATGATCACTCTAACTCACTATTAAATGAAGATAACACATAATTCATCATTGTCAGTGAGGGGTGGAAATGTAAACTACTCGATGGTGCAGGGCTTGGAGGATGACAAGTCAAAACAAACAAATCGACGGACACGAAGGCAATGCTTCCCGGCGGAAAATCCAACGCCACTCACGGGTTTTTAAAATGAGATTTATTTCTTCTTTCCCGGCCGGCCAAAGAGAAATAACATTTTCTCTGTGAACCTCGCCACTGCTGTCTGCCTCTCTTTCTCACACCATTTCCCTCGCAAGTGTTTTTCATCTTATTGTCATCTCTGGGGAGGGAGATGAGGCTAAGGAGGCAGGCAGTGGGAAGGAGGGCCGAACGGCGAACCTCTCGAACTTGGTGTCCAATTCTTCAACACATTGTTGGTTCACCCTCACGTTGCTGCTTGGGAAAAGACCAAATCAATTGGTACGGAATGTTTCAGTCACGGTTTTGCTCCGGACGAACCATGGTCCAATCAAATTGATGTACCAGCTAAGGAAAATGCCAATTTGTATTTTCTGTGACCAGAAAGACAGCAACAGCAGAGGTTTTTTTTTGTGTGTGTGTGTGTGTGTGTGTGTGTGTGTATGTGTGTGCGTGTGTGTGTGACACATTTTGGTATCGAATGGAATGGTCACACTGGCTTTTTCAAAGATGTCTCCTTTGGATGCTTCCGCCTCAAAGTTCATTCCTATGTCAAGAATGGAAGAAATTATCTACAGTCAAACAACCTTTTCCGAGACAGGACAAAATTGGCGAAAAAGAAAGGCTAGCATTATTCATCACTTAATACATCAACTTGGACAGAATTTACGGCTACGGAGGGATATATGTTGATCTTAAAAGATGGATTGATGCAATCGCAGCTACATTCCATCCAGGAAAGGATTTTCCATACACTGAAAAATCGTCATCCATTAAAAAGTCAGTCAGAACTACTCTCCCATTAATCAGATTGCGTTGTGTTTGGTAAAATGTCCACCATGTGCCTGCACTTCTCCAAATCATCGTTGAGGAGATGAGTGTTATTTGCAGATTGGCACCATCAGACACGGTGCGCAGTCATTAAATAGCATACCGTATATTCCGGACTATAAGTCACTCCTGAATATAAATCACACCAACCATAAAATGCATAATAAAGAACAAAAAATACATAAGTCGCACTGGAGTATAAGTCGCATTTTGGGGGGGGGGGGAATTTATGTGATAAAATCCAACCCCCAAGAACAGACATGTCATCTTGAAAGGCAATTAAAAAAAAAAAAAGAGAACAACACGCTGAATAAGTGTACAATATGCTAACGTTACATGACGCATACACGACGAACTGAGAACGTGCCTGGTATGTTCAAGTATCATATAAAGAGTTATTTAGATAACTAGCATAAAGAACATGCTAACAAGTTCACCAAACCATCAATGTCACTCCAAATCACTAAATCCAATGGAATCTTCATCCTCTGTGTCACTTTAAAGCAACTCCACCAACTCCATGGTCTTATAATCAGGGCCGTCTTATATTCGGGACAATACGGTAACTTGGGACACAGTGCGACAACAAAAACGAATAGCTAGTCAACAAACTGACCGTTTTCTTTCTTTCTGTAGCTAACGTTCAAAGATCAAAACTGGGGTCATGCAATGGGTCACTGAATTTTACCTTGATGAATAGAACAATTCATACACTGTAAATACAGTACAGTATATAAAGTTGACATTTGCTTCATTCATCCATCCATCGTCACTGCACAGACGAGGAGCGAGGAGCAAGGGAGCGTATCAGCTGCACTGATGGAGATTTTCGAACTTAACGCCGGTGGGGAAAATGACTCCAAATATGCTTTGTGATGATGTGTCGCTAAAAGCGGGCCAGCTGTTTGCACCATTATAAGTTACAAGGATGTTGAGGTCACGGACTGACACACTTCAAGGGCTGTCAATAAGTCTCCCAGCTTCTAAATTCACAGGCAATCGTTGTGTGCCACGTTGTAATACAACCAGACCTGGATGGCTGATTTAAAAAAAAACAAAAAAACCCCAAGGAGCTTTACTCACGGAGTTATTCTCGGTGATTGTTTGCTGCAACGTCTTCTGCCCACACTCTGGCAATTTTACAGTTGCCAAAATGATTATAGTACCTCTATCAGCTAAGGAGTGTTTGCGTCTCGAGATCGGAGCCCACTAATGACCCAATTAGGATCACAATGTTGGGCCCCTTGATGGGGCTCCTATGATGTCAGTTGATGCTGAAGGCTGCTTTCTTCCTCTCACGCAGCCGAAACGTCACTCCAGGTTCGAATTGACTTGTCTTCAGTTGAGTCTTTTTGTCCTCGATTGATTTGGTGCGCTTTACCTTCCGCCTCACGGTGGAACCTGTTGGACTTGATCTTTTCAAGAGTCACAGAAACTGTGAAATTAGTGATGGATTCATATTATTATGATGAACATTAGGATGGATGAATATCAGACTGGATACAATACTTTTTTTTTTTTGCTACAATTTTTGAATATTGTCTTTTTTTCCGATTGTCTAAGCGTCTTAACGAATCAAACGAACAATGACATGTTGCATGTAACAAGACCGCCGAGATGAGCGGTTCACTGCATTGCTTCGAGACTATTACGCAACAATCACTTTGGTTTGTGCACAAAAATGTCAAGTCATGAACACGAGTCCAGTTAATGTCTCGATTTCATTTAGGTGCATGGGTTTGCAATTTAAACATTGAGACAGCGATGGATCGATAAGATTACCATCATTTACTAGGCTCGGCATAAATCTATCTGCGTACAAATATTTAGCCACGGTTGTTTATTTTTTTTTCCCCTTTACTTTTAATGAACATTTACAAGGGAGTCTAAATAAGTTTGAAGCATCTCTAACACTTTCCACCCTATTAACCTATCCTCTTTCCACTCTCTTAAACAAACACATTATCTTTGCTAAAAAGTAATGGGGATGGACTTGAAAGATTTACCCAGAGTTGTACAGAGACACTGGAGACATGCATTTGTTGAGCAGGTGGAGCGACGCAACTCTAATTTATTATCATTAGCTGGAGTTAATGGCCTGTGCAAACACTTTACTCTCCAAATAGATTTTTTTTTCCCCGTAAAGAGTGAAGGCAAGAGGAATACCGGCAACATGCAAAGGTATTTCAGGTGCCTTTTAAATGGAGATCACAGACAACCGTTTGACAGGACTTTATAGGGCTTATGGAACAAACCGTAATGGATTTGCCCTGTCCTCGCTGAAATACTTGATGGGATGAAATCCGATTATCAAATCACAGGCTCAACATCAAAACATGAGGTACAGCTACACCAGGGGTGGCCAACCAGTCAGAGACTAAGAGCCAATTTTTTTACTGTGTTACTGCAGTGAGCCACAAACAAACAAATCTTTTTTTCCCACCCATTCGACATGGGACCAGTTCCCTTGCTCCCGGTCGATTGCGATCGACGTATTGGGCACCCCTGCCTTAAAATCAGAGGTAATTCGCTGACTAGCTTAGCGCATAGCGCCATTGTTTGTGCATGAGCGGCGATGCAGTAATCTGATTGGTTGCCCTCTATGTCAATCAAGTAACGGGATTGATGATAGGCTGACATAGTACGTTCTCAGGGTTCCCACTCTTCCACCTGCTTTTTATTTATGGACCTTTTAATGACTTTTTGGGACCAATTTAGCCATTTTTTAAGGACTTTTTCTCCATTCAGCGGGGGATTCACGGTGGATTTAATGCCCGTTCAGCAATACACAGGCTGAACAGAAAGCCACATATCACTGAGCTGGTATTCAAATCATTGCTGCCAAAGGAAGGGCACATCTATATTTTTAGGGGCAAGAACTTAACCCTTTATTTGACATACTGTAAAATTTTCACTTTGCTACCTGTATCACAGGTCGGAAAATGAAAAAAAACCTTTAATTAATTCTCAAATAAATAGCACAAATAAAAAATTAAATTGAGAAAATATAAAACTTCAATTTGTTTTCGAATAAACACAACACTAAGAACAGACCTAATGGTCATATGGGTCACCTGGACAGGGTTTAGAAAAATCTGGTTTCACTAACAGTAGTACTGATTGCCCATTTTAGCAATATCCAGTATACCTGAACAGCTGAAATGCATGTCAGAAGTCTAAATCCCAAATGGCCCAACCCTATTATTTTCCCTCATATCACCTTCAATGATCAGACATGTTTTATAATGACAAATATGAAACTGATATGACAATTAGGGAATAGCAGACAGTGACTTAGTTTTCTCCTCAATCTCTTTTGCAAGTTCTTAGCGATCAATTTTCTTCTGTTTTGCTGTGTGCCTCAATGCATTTGACTTGACCAGGAGGCTATGACAAGTTTTACCTCTCACGGATACGTCACAAATCAAATACGCTCTGATCTACAACAAAAAGCTAGCCTAGCCGAGACAACAGCTAAGCTTTGCTGACGCACACACAGCAGAGAGCAGCGGACTATCGACTGCTGATGCGCGCTTCACTCGAGTGGCGATGCTACATATTTGTCTGTCACTTGTTGAGATGGATAACTTCGATGAATAGATTTTTCCAGAAAATACGGTAATTGTTTGCCGAGCCGGCAACCAAACCATCCATTTACTACCCCAGGATGGCGTCAATCTATTGTTGTTACCCGGAATGACCCGAAGTGATCACGTGATCATCGTCGGAACTAATCGGAGACAGCGGGAAAATCAGAGCGGGTACCAGGTCCTGCATTTTCCGACAAAACTATGAATTGGAACGGTGGGGAAAATGATATCCACAAATGAAAAATTAATGATCCACGTTAATTTTTATGGATTTTTATGGATTTTAGAAGCTTTCTCTGAAAATTATGGAAAATTAAGAACATAATTTTACAACTGGAATTTTATGTACTTTAAGGACCCGAACGAACCCTGTTGCATATTCTCCTACGTTCAAAATTAAGTGCGAATGTTCGTGGACGGGGACGTAACTACAGAGAGAGTGGAAAATCGACTGCGGTTGAGTCCTTGAGGGCAAAGTTGATTGACAGACTGAAAAGGCGGATAAACATGGCGGCACAGACATGGAGAAAGACGGAGAGGGACGTCAGAAGCAAGACATTTCCCATCCATACTGTGTATGCTGCACATGGTATCGGTGACTTTTATGAAGGTGGTCCCCTCACAACATGAATTTATTTATATGTGCATGTCGTGTGCGCGTGTGTCGCCGAGTAGACTTGCCCGTGCCTGCGGGTTCAGTGGATTGATGGGTTTCGACAACACGGGTAAAATGTGTTTCCACCCGCCGTGATTTCCACAGCATGGTAAACAGAGAAAAGAGTACCTGAGCCCCCAACGGGAAAACACACAGACAACATTCCTCTCTTTTCCTCCACACATGCTTCCTCCAAATGTTTTATGTACGCACGGCTTCTGTAAATCCGACACAATCTATATGTTAAAAGATCACACAAGCGCTCGGTGCCCTGCTGCGGGGCCTTCCGACAGGAAGTGTTCCGTTTAAGAGCAAGGTAGAGCTGCTGTGCATGCTCATCTTACATTCAGAGTGCAGGAAACCCTGAAGGCGTTAAATGTACACACACACACGCACACATTCATGAACTGCAACGAGTTGCTGGAGGGGGTGCGAGTCTGCTTACTGACGACTGTCGAGGTAACCCTTGAGCAAGGCACTGAACCCCAGCTAAACTCGGTGCTGTGGATGGTGGCCAGTGAATGCCCCCGTCCGTGTAGCTCAGAGAGAGAAGACATCAAGGCGGAAACGGGCTTCTGGAAAGATTAATAATACGAGTGAAAATATATAACTGCCATCTTGTTGCGACCGGACACCCCGAGGCGCACTGACAGCCGAGCATCTTGGACAACGCCTCTTAACTGTCTGCGCTGTGAGAAGATGTGAGGTTGAAGACACCCCGAGGTGATACATGGAGTGCTTTGTCTCGTCTCGGTGTCACAGCCATTACGTTAGTCACTGCTTCATGTTCAAAAGGCCCCGGCCTCAGTCAGCTGGGAGGCGAATGGCCTGAAACACCGGACTGCTCAGAAGCACCGTGGATTTATTTTATTTCTTTACGATCAACATGCATCGGCTCTTAAATCATCGGCACATGTGGCAGCTAAAAGGAAGCACAGCCGAATATTGCGGGGAATATAGAATATCACATTTGATATACAGCATAGTATGGAGGGAGCACCTTTATAGCAGATTGTGACAAACTTACAATGCCGCATGACGCTGGACACACTTGGAAGAAAGTGCACAGTAGCGTGAGGCAGCTAATCTTGTGGCTGGTTTATACGAGGTCGCTACGCAGTTTAATGTTCATGTGAAAGCAGTAATGGAGAACAACTTAATCGAGTGGGATTAAAATACCACCAGTGTGTTGATGCATTTTAGGAACAGGCTATGAACTGAAACTTACCTCAAGAGTGGAGTGCAGTAGTTCAGGTTGCGCCCTGCGGAAGTTACGTCAAAATTCTTTTTTTTTTTTATTGTCTGCTCACAACAGATCTTACTCATAACAACAATGAGTTGTATATTGTGTGTGTTTTGTACACGCATGAGTGAGTGGTAGCGACGGTGTTGCTTGTGAGGCAGGCGTTCTGGCACCATGACAGAATGAGGTCGCGCTGCTCCAGAATGACATGCTCGCCACGTCAGACTCTCTCACACTCACTCATACACACATACACGTGCGTACGCAAACAGACAGACACACGCACACGCCCACACGCCCACACACACTTCCCATAGTAAGTCAGTTTGGATGAAGGTGATGTTTTTGTCTGTGGAACACTGGCCCTATTTTGAGCACACATACTCAGTGCATAGGTACACAATAATAAGTGACTTGCTTATGCATGAAGCCAGGATGAGTCATGCTAAAGGAAGATGTTACTGTATATTTAGTGCGGGGGTCGGCAACACGCGGCTCCAGAGCCGCATGCGGCTCTTTAGCGACATCCAGTGGCTCCCTGGAGCTTTATAAAAAATTGAAAATGGAAAAAAGATTTTGATAGTAGGCTAATATAGCTCAAATAGATATAGATACATGTTGCAGCTCCGAAAAAGGAGAGCTGTGGTGTTGTTTTTTTTTTTAAAACGTACACTTTATGCTTTTAACAGTCTTGACAAACACAGACATGTCTGCGTCCGACTCCGTGCCTTCTCTCTTCTCGTTCGACTCGAGAGGCGTTCAAAGACAGCCTCCGAAAAACGGAAATTAATGATCGCTAAGAAAAGCGAAAATAATGCACCAAAACAAAAAAATCAAGCGAGGAAATCACAAAATAAATTCTATGGGGGCGTTTGTGAACACACAACAATGAATGAATAACAAACAATTCTGAGACAGTCCAGTCTCCTACATACGTACAGCATGTGTTTCCTTCATTGTAAGTTTGATAGAAGGCTTTTATTTTTTTGCGGCTCCAGACATATTTGGTTTTTTTTTGTCCTATATGGCTCTTTCAACATTTTGGGTTGCCGACCCCTGATTTAGTGGAACTCTTTTTACCGAAATGACATGCACAATTTCTTAAGCCAGGGGTGTCCAAACTGCAACCCCGGGGGCATTAGCGGCCCACGGCATGCCTAAGAAAAATGAAACATACTAAAAATGACATTTAACATGGGCCGCAAAGTGAGTGAAAAGAGATGATGGTGGGCAGAGTGAGAAAGGAGGGTGCACTGTAGAACTGTTCCCTATATTTGAAGATAAACAAGACAGCGCATTGAATAGCAGCATTGCATTTGACGCTACACAGCCACAGCTGATATGATACCAGTCTTCATACGACTGCCGTTCTATTTTTTTTTTTTTTCTTTGTCATGACGTAACGAGTGATCCCTCAGGAAAATCATGCAAGGCTGCTGTGCTGATTGCACTATTCACCCAAGTGTTATTACAATCAGTCCATGGCCGGCAAATTACTGATAGGGATGCGAGAGAGAAAGTGAGAACCAAAGAAAGGAAAGCCGGGGAGATGCTATCGGAAAATGTTTCTTTCGCCGTTGAGAACTTTTAAATTGCTCAAACTCACATGACTTGCTACGTTCGAGACACTTTGTTTATCATCTGAGCGTCGGAATCGTGTTTAGATTCCTTGTGATATTCCATTCATAAAGGCTGCAAAGTGATTTCTAGGTCTGTTAAAGCCTCAATGGTTTATTGTAGCAATTGCTTGAGGACGTGTATAGAAAGCTGGACTGTGTGCATCAGTATGTGTGTGTGTGGAGACGAAGTGAGGGGAGAAATTGGACTGTCTGGCAAAATTACAGTCGCTATCAAACACTACCGCTACAGCAATGCTCATAATCAGAGTCAGAGAGGCAAATTGACTGCCGAATAGATTTGGGAGTTTCGCCTGCAGCCTAAAATGTGCTGTCAAATGCAAAGAGAATGCTTTCTGGGTTTTCACAGCTCAAATGACTCATTTAGAATGTCAACGATGACCGCTGACCATAGGAAGGATGTGTCATTCATTTAAGCTAATAGCTACGTCCCGGACAGAATTTGTTTTGCACAAGCGTCTGGGAGCAGGCAGAATGGGCCGGAAAGACACGAGGCAGAGCGTTTTGAATGATTTGCCATTCAACACTTGATGGGAATATTGTTTCTTATTCAAATGTGAAGTTTGTCATTGTCGGAGTAATTTTTGCCGAGTGAGCGACAAGAAGCGTGCGCCTATCGGAGGGGTTGGCCGCTAGCATATCAAATTATGGCTTCAGTCATCTTTTAAAATCAACCGAGCTCGGATTCGGAGAAGATCAAACTCGAAATGCTTGACCTGTTGTATGTCTGGCATTTATTCTATTGATTAAATGTCAATAAAGTTTTTGGATGAACAATGAGGATCAATAGGAGGCTCTTATGTGTGGTAGCACGAACAAATGAAGCTAAACAATCTTCCAAGGGGTACACTCAGTCTGAGCGAGGACAGCATTATTGTTTCGATTTTGACACTCTTTCAGTCGGGTACCCGCCGCCGAAGTTCCCGTATTTCCCGCCGTTTTGACTCATCTTTCAATCCCGATGATTTGGTTCTGTGACAATATAAGCACCGAACCTATCAAATGAAAGAGTTGGCTCTCTACTTCAACCGAATTAAAAATAGGTTGACTTTCACTTCTTGGCTAATCAGTAGTCAAACATGACCTGTTTTCACCCAAAACACCGGTTTCTGACCTAAAAGCGGGGGAGAATATTTTTTTATGAAAAGCAACGTCAAGGCAGAACTGTGACTTTCATGCTCATATTTCGGGGCTTCTATGGCACCTGAATCGATAAAGCGACAAAAAACAAGATAATACTTTATTTACCAATATACCGGATTTTCCTGACTAGTCGCTCCTGAGTATAAGTTGCACTAGCCATAAAATGCAGAATAAAGGACAAAAAACCATACATAAGTCGCACTGGAGTATAAAATAACATGTGCAATGATATAATACTGTGTTAATAATTTCCCCAGCCAAACTACTAAAAAACTGCGACTTATAGTCCGGAAAATACGGTACAACCAGGAAACACACCATGAGCAATGCTAAAACCCCACAAGGCTTGAGTTGAATGTCCATGGTGTCATTCTATGGCATTCGTCACATACTCTTACTCTGTTTAGAGTCTCAACTTTAGACCAGATATGATTTTATTCATTTATTTTTACACTCACATTCAGCAAATGGACTCAACTATCCTTAACAAGCGCTGTCACATTTCCTCAAGACCTGACTGCACTTCTTAAAAGGTCAGTCTGTAGATGTTAAATCTGGCCGAATTAGGATGTTTCTGAGTGGCTCTAATTTCCCCGGGTGACAGTGTTGGTTTTCCAGCTGGGTGGAGAGCAGCGTTTGGAGGGAGGCAGACTACCTGCCACAGGATATCGTGGCCAACGGCGCATTGGCATGACTTCAACTCAAAGCGCAGCTGACAGCAGGGCTCCACGGCGCCATGACTGCATGTCCAGAGATATTTGGGGGACAACGTGATGAGGTGGTTAGTGGCGGATATTTTGTCAGGGCAAGCCAAATAATTTCTCACAGTCATAAATTATGTCTTATTTTAATTCCTGTCCAACTCGTCGTTGCAGCTGAGCGTGCCCCGGACAAGGCACACATTTTGACATATTGCAGCTAATAAATCAAGCCAAACAACAGTTGAAACATCTACCAAATTTACAGATTTTTTTCTCCACAAAGTAAACTGTCCCTCTGCGTGAGCTACCTTGAAGTATCAGGGGGAAGGATTTTTATTTCTTTATTTGTAACAATAAAAGTGCTAAAACCCCCACTTTAACACAAGTCGCCCGCCATATGCCATGTATGATGATGCCACTCTTTCGTTCCCTTTTCACAGCTATAAATACATGACGTGGCCATTATGTCACCGAGATGAAAAGGAATGCACTGCATGTTATCGATTTTTGTTTTTAGCGGTATGAGAAGTGGATGTCAAGTTGAAACGAGAGTGGAAAGTCTTGTTCAGGTTGGGAGAAGGCCTCGTTCTAATCCAATTTCCGTATTTTCACGACCATCCGGCGAACCGTGGATTCGTTTATCTTAAATTCTCTCGCGGCCGCTCGATTGCCATGTTTCTCCGCGTAACTGATGAGCTTGAATTTTGAACTTCATATATGTCATTTATGGTACTACCGTATTGGCCCGAATATAAGACGGCCCTGATTATAAGACGATCCCCTCTTTTTTCAAGACTCAAGTTTATAAAAAGACTTTTTGAACACCAAATTAATTTTTATACAGAAAAGAATTAGAGTACATCTGAAACAAATGATTATAGATATTATAATATATTTGAGAGAAAACGCATGGTATTTTGCCTCTTTCAAATCTAAAGTGCAATCACATTCGTAAATGAATGGCATCTGGTTTTTGAAATGTAAATTACATCATAACTTCTCCTCAGCTGCCGGTTAACGTGGCCGATCTTCGACCCGCTTTTCTCCATATTGTCGCTACGTTTCTCCATTTTCTGTTATTTCTTCTATTATTTTCTTCTCTTTTCTTTCTTACCGCTATTTTTTATTTTTATTTTTCGTCCTACTGCTATTTTTATTTTTATTCTTAGTGACAGGGGTTCACTTTGGCCTGGGGAGTCAAGTTCATCATTCGCTTCAATGATATCTGGCGCCATCTAGTGTCGTGAATGGGTATAATATCTAGACCCCGAATATAAGACACCCCCCACTTTTTCAGTCTTATTTCAATGCAAAAAACACAGTCTTATATTCGGGCCAATACGGTAATTGTACCAGAGAGGTAAAGCAAGAGGATCACTTCAACTCCAAGTTATTCTTGGCCATTTAAGCGCATTAAAAAGTAAAACGCTGGTTGCTTTTATCATTGCTGCGGCGACATCATTTATCCAAGTCCTATTATTTTTTTCTTCTCGGGCTGGTGCTTTGCGGCGTGGCATTGCATCTATTATGCACCTCCATCTCACTGCTCGTTCCTCTTCACGAGTCTTGCAAATTGTCGACGTTATACGCTCATGCGGTGATTTTTGCTGTCATTTTAGTCAATGTGATTTTTTTTTTTTTTCCTCCTCACAAAAGCAGAGGCGGGCTTGAGCTTCATTTTCCCCCTCGCAGAGTTAAGTTTAATACAATAACGGCAGAGCTTCATGCACTGACCCACCCTGCTGCGGCGATAATGTCTTCACCGCCGGTCTTTAGTAAGGCCTGGTAAAAGTCAATCCTGCCGCTCATGGTACTGATGGACACATGCTGGAAACGCCAAATGACACAAAACAACCCCCCCCCCCTCGAAAATCTCATTATAACAAGTCACAGGAGAGTCGAAAGGATGTTCAACCTCGTCGAGTCTTCATTATATTCCCCGCTGTCTTACACACTGTAGAGAGGGCAAAGTGAAGGTAAATGGTCAGCCATTTCTCTTCCACTCGTCATCCATGTAAACAAGAGGCACTCCATCTCCTGCAGAGAGCTAACTAAGAACGTTGAGGCATTTTTCAGTCCTCTTATGAAATGCAGTGCATTTTATCAACGGTGCATGATCTGTTCTCTAAACAGAACATCATGAGGGCCGGATCCATGGCACGTTGTGCTATGCAACGCACGAGGGGCACCATCAGAGGGCTTAGTCCTTCATCGCTCTGCCTGCTTGCAATAAAGTAGCGCTTGAGCGCTTTCATTTCTTCAGCTGCATTCCATTTAGAGCAGGGGTGGGCAATCCCACTCCTGGAGGGCCGCTGTCCTGCATGTTTTCCAAGTCTCCCTGTTGCAACACACCTGATTCCAATGAACAGGTTCAATATCAGGCCTCGTCAGAGCTTACTGATAATCTGATCATTCAAATCAGGTGTGTAGCAACAGGGAGACTTGGAAAACATGCAGGACAGCGGCCCTCCAGGACTGGGATTGCCCACCCCTGATTTAGAGGGTGAAACCACAAGAAAACATGCTACCCATCTGTTGCTTACTCATTTGGAGATTTTTTTAACAGCACACCCGAGATGTATGATCGCCAACCTGTGACATAAACTCAGACTCCTGTGTCGTACTTACAATGCTAATCTTGTTGATCATAATGACCGAATAATGGGTCATGAGGAGGTCTAGCGATTGGGCACAGTGTCATAATTGGCTGTTGGCAATTAAAATGGAATAATTAACATTGAAAAAAGAACCGCGAAACACCAAAGCCACCAAACTTGAAGCGTGAAATGGCGGGGGATCACGACATGAGAACTGGTAAACGTGTCAAGTATTTTGGATGCAACCAAGTAGCTCAATGTCACATTGTGGAAAAGCGATCATTTGCTTTCACCAAGTCCAGTGTTCATTTGCATGCAGACTGTGTACTCTCACATAATATGACCAAGTTGGGATATGATGAATTATTTCTGAGGGGCGGGGCGGGGATCAACAGTGTGCTAATATGAGCCATTTAATGTATATTAGAGGATAATTAATCTAGAGCGTCTGATCAAAAGCCATTCTTTGTATGTTTGAAAAGTGCTTTGCAAGATGATGTCGGGATCAGGCAGAGCAAAGATGATTGAAATGAGTTGCTGATGAGATACAAAATGTCATCAAGCACAGGGTGCCGGGTTGAGCCCCCCCCCATTCCTCCACCCCTTTAGGACTATCAAGCAGAAGCAGGATGTTTCCAGAATTATTGTACAGCTGACGTATTAAAGAAAACACAGGCAGACACAATTCCACATTTACTAGTATTCAGTTTCATCAGTGGCATTGGAAGTGGCAATATCATCTTGAAGATTGTCCCACTTCAACTGTTTGTACAAAAACTAAGAACTGCGGAAATAACAGTATTGAAACCTTTCCATCAGTTTGTACGACAGTGACAAAATATGGCAATTATGTTGATAAACGAATACAGTGGAACTCCTCTACAACGAAACCTACATGGGCGAAAATACCCCGCTAATGTTAAAAAAATCTTCATGCATTACACCACCACTCTCCTGCCCCCCATACAACGAAAAAAAACCCTGTTGCGTTATACGAAATCTTTTTTTCTGCTCTTGCCTCGCGACGAGATTCACTACAACGAAGTCTAATCCAATAGCGACCTCTACTGCTTCATTCGGAAACGGCAACAGCAACCACCACACTGGTTTACACATGCGCAGTAGTCCAGGAAGTATTTGTTGGTTTCAGACGCAGCACAAACGTTGCATTGCTAAAATGGCTACAAAACAGACCTTTGGATGTCAAGAAGCGCTGTGACGCTGGAAGAGAGGGTAAAAGTGATCAAAATGAAAGACGGAGGAAACAAAATAAAAGACATTATCCAAGAAATTGATGGAAGTGAAAGTGAATGCTGATCTTAAATTTCGCAATTTATTTCCCTTTCTTTCTTTCTACACTGACTATATGAAGTGTCAAATAAGTGTGTGCTCATACTTATGCACTATTGGAATAAAAAATAAAGAGTACACATACGTTTGTGTGTGTGTGTGTGTGTGTGTGTGTGTGTGTGCGTGTTTACATCTGAGATCAAATTTGCTACAGTGAAAAACCCCCTGTTGTGAAACATTTCTTGCTGCAAACATGATTTCGCTGTAGAGGAGTTTCACTGTAATAATAATATAAAACTATGCATCTAAAAGAACATGTAAGTAAATGTGCACGCAGCGCTGTCATATTGCTGTGTAACACTACTCCGGAAATGTGCACAGTAGAATGTAGCAATGATTCCACTAATCATAGTTTTGATGAATGGCATGTTTCCAAGGTGACTGCCGGACAACAGCAACGTGCAAGAGGCGCATTCGAGTGCTGCAAAGGAGTGTCGGATTTGATTTATTCATGCAGTCGGCTGGAGGAAACAAAACAACAAAAAAACAAAAAAAACTGTCCCCTTGGCTACATCATCTACATTTCACACATGTGGAAGTTCCGCAGGGTTCACAAAGTAGGTGTAAAAAGCCTTCCCCGTATGCTTTGTCACCTCGTCGTGCTTTGCCTGCCGACTTGAAATCGTGTCGTTTGTCAGAAGGAGATCCAAGAGACTCATTGGATTGACTTTTTAACAAAAAATGCAGACTATCATAGGGAGTCCAAATGACATGGGAACTCTCCTCACACGCAAATAAGTCTGTCTCGCTCGCTGTCTCTACATATACAGGCTGTGTGTGTATCTATTTATATATCTATATATATAAATAGATACACACACATACGCCACATACTGATCCCCACAAACCCACCTTAGTCTTTCTAAAATCACATGCAACCTCTATTAGTTGTTTTACCCTACGCCGGCTCCGGTGCTTCCATCACTGTCTGCCCTGCGTTTATAGCAATGAACACGCTAAGTGCATCTTTATTCATCGGGGTGTTGAGTGTGAAACTCAGGATGAACAAGATGACCTCACTTTGAATAGTGCTGAATTTGCATGTGAAAGGGAGGTTGATAGAGTTCAAGTGAAGATAAAGTGAGAAATACAAGTGCCCGCTCCTCCACCACTGTGCTTGAGGTACTGGATGGCTGTTTTTTTAATAACCCCGCACAAACCTAACATCGTCTCACACTTCCACTTTGTTTGACCCCCCCCCCCCCCCCCCAACGGAGATGAACACATCTACAGTACATTTCTATCTGCCATCTCAAACAAAGCTCCGGAACACCACACTAAACACTGAATGCCTTTGACAGATATTTCAACTGCGCGGTGCAGAAGCACTTACTGTATTCAAGAATGGGGACCGTCGCAAAAATGAGGCAGCGGAGGGATGAGGATGAGGAGAAAAGAAGAGCGAAAAAAAAAAAAAAAGGCTAAACAATCTCGGGCCCGTGGGGCACATGACGAGGTATGAATTCTGTTGGCCCCGTCATCCCTGGAAGGGAGTTTTGTGTTAATCACTTTTTGATTCTTAGCTGTGGAAATAAGAATAAAAAGGGAACTGGTTACTATGCCTCCTCTTTTCCAGGCTACCGCACTTCGGGGTCAAGGGTCAAAAGTAAGACGGCTGCCTCCAGTCAGGTGTCATCAGCCATAATGACGGAGAGCACGAAAGCAGGCCTCTGCACAAAGTATGCTTTTTCAAAGCATTATTTGGAAGCTTGCCTTGAAAGATCAGTCCAGTTTGAAGATTAGCCCGAACAAATACATCGAAAGCCTTCCTGAGGCCGCCACCTGCTTACAAATTGACCAAAATGGAAATGTTGGAAAATGTTTACAGTCCAACGTTAAACCTGATAATGAGAAGAACAGGATCCTTGAGCAGCTAGGATAGGCAAGATCCATTGGAAAATGCCTGCGGACCTCTGGTTGAATGAAATTCAAATGGAGATGATTCAGACCAGGGTCAAACAGTTATCTTATTTTTCCATTATAAATTCAAGGAAAAAAAAAAGAAAGAAACCGATTAATACATTTTCTTTCCTTTTTAACTATAGAAATTAAATGTGAAGAGGTCTCCATATTGAATTTCACAATATGAAATTTATCATCTTATTTGGGGGTTTTGTACAACGGGGTTCTTTAAAAAGAAACCCAAGATTGCTCACACTTGAAACTGCAAAACGCTACCTTGAATGCAAGGCTTTTGTAGTAACAGAAGTTTCTGAACTCACCGGGGATCTTTTGAACCACTAAAATGTTGGTTGAATTCCAAATGGTTATTTTTCATTTTTCTTGCAGTGTGTCGCCGCATTGGATATGCAATTATTTTCCCAATTTGTTCAATTTTCAACAGCTCCTCCTCTCATCAGAGCCCACCTCCGCTGGGTAAAAATTGCTTCCTCATGCACACGAGTGTCTCCATGCAAAAATTGTTTCTTATCAGGTATCGGATTGGTAAACAGGAGCTATCCGGGAGTGTCACCCCAATGTCATTTCTACTGCGTCAATATTACATTTTGCATTTCTTGCCGGGAAATAAAGGTTGTTCTAAGAGCAGCTTGCGCTGTGACTTGAATATGATTCATTTCATTTGTAACCTTTGCATTGACGCAATAACACACTCGAGGACGGGCGTCATTATTATTGTGGCGATTAGTGACACTGAAGTGGCTTCTGTAATGAGTGGGTGCGGGTGGAGCCTAACGCAAACACTCAACAGCTGGCAGGCATAAATATCAAAATGGCGTTTGAGCAAAATTAAGAAAGCTACCACATAGCTAAGCGTGCGCAACTTGCAGGATGAATTTAATTCCACACAGCAAGGAAGACTGACGGACAACCAGAACGGTGGTGGCAGAAAGGATGACGTGGGGGGGGTAAATCCTTCAGAGTTCCACCGATGCGCACCACGATACTGGTCCTGGTCTATCCTAAGCATTTTCAGCAATTGATACCGCCGCGCCGACAGTTCACACCTGTGGCCCTCGCGCTGTTACTTAAAATGCTTTGAGTGTACGATGGAAGAAGTAACAGCAAGAAAATTTCACTGAGGTGCCAGCAGACATGAAATGTTTGACGGGTGAGCTCTCTCCACAGTCTTTTATCACAGTGCATCATTCATCGGAAATAAAGGTTACCAGTAATTGCTGGATCCATCAGGCGGTGTCATAACAATTCGGAAGAATTTCGTGTCTTTGGAAAAGGATACACAGATTGTTGCGGCGGATCGCCAGTTACTCTTTCATAGGCTTTTCATGGCCAGGATGCAGCAAGCTGTCATTGATATTCAGAAAACGCACACTCGAAATTATTTGGTCTCAAGGGAGGGACTGTTTAATTCATATTCCCCTATACCCGAGGTCGGCAACACGCGGCTCCAGAGAAACATGCAGCTCTTTAGCGACATCTAGTGGCTCCCTGGAGCTTTATAAAAAATGTTTGAAACTGGAAAAATATTTTGATAGTAGGCTAATATAGCTCAAATAGATATAGATACATGTTGCAGCTCAGTAAAAGGAGATAGTGTTGTTTTTTTAAAACGTACACTTTATTTATGCTTTTAACAGTCTCGACAAACACAGACACGTCTGCGTCTGACTCCATGCCTTCTCTCTTCTCGTTCGACTCGAGAGGCGTTCAAAGACAGCCTCCAAAAAAACGGAAATTAATGATCACTTCACTGACACAAAGAAAAGCGAAAATAATGCACCAAAACAAAAAAATCTAAATAAATTCTATGGGGGCGTTTGTGAACAATTCTGAGACAGTCCAGTCTTCTACATACATACAGCATGTTTCCTTCATTGTAAGTTTTATCGAGGGCTTTTATTTTTTTGCGGCTCCAGACATATTTGTTTTTTTTGTCCTATATGGCTCTTTCAACATTTTGGGTTGCCGACCCCTGCCCTATACAGTAACAGCACACTGGCCATTCGTGATGATGCTTGGTTTAATCGGCTACGGTTTAGCAAATTATCGTCAGGTTAAGTCATCTTATCCTTTTTGGCTAGGCAAAGCATTAAGCCATAAAAGGAGATCCACCTTCAAAATATGAGACTCACGTATTGCTCCATAACAAGCCATTATTTTATCCTACGTCAACTTTTAGTCTTTAGTCAGCGGCAATTAGGGCTTTTTGACCATTTAACAGTCCACTCACTCACGCTGCTCCACCGCCTGGGCCGAACTACAAAAGGAATGCCAGCTAGGTCAAATGACTTTGGCTTTTATGATGATATGATGGAAAATGACGACATGGCGTGACAAAAATTCATCTTGATGTGGGGCAACCTTCCTGATTTTCATTCGAGTTTAATATCTCCTGGGACTGCAGGGAGATGCAAAACGGCTAGCCCCCTCCTCCAAAAACAGGTGGCTGACACTCTCCAATCCCTCCAGATCAATTGCCCGGGTCCTGCTGTAATGAGACCGTGTATATTCATTTCCAGCACCTGCTCAAAATGTAACCATCGTTATGTGCTCCGCATTTTGTATGAATACGTAATACTGGAGCACCGTTTAGATGAACGATTTGAAAGTTATAAACGCCTGTGTGATTTTGATCGGCCAGAAGTTGGATGCCCGAGGGTTAGGTTAAAAGCTACATTAGTCAGAGTTCAACAAGATTTGACACCTTTAGAAAATACACATTGAATAATCTAAAATGATTCAGGTTGATTTGGAACCATAAAAACAAAGGCACAGAGGAGGCCAGTGACCTCAATGACAAGCGAGTCCATGGGAAAGGGCAACACGGTGGGCCGTCTGACAGGGTAATTAGCCCCAGCAAGGCACAGTTTTAATGCATACGATCACAAAGTCATTGAAACCACACAACCACACTTAACAAGGACGCATTGTCCCAGTTCACCATGCATTCATGACCAGAGACACGGCTATCCAGAGCACCACTGAGGCAAAGTGTCCGCTGATCAGTGGATTGAACATAATTACAGGCATTCAGAAAAACAAGAACGCTTTACAATGCAATTTGACGGCGAATAGTGGAAAGTGCTTTGAACTTTTCCGGCCTCTAACTCAACAATGATCTGACCTGTCATCACCAACTGCACATTCTAAGGCAGGCTAACACAAACCGAGGACTGTAAATAAGGCTCAGATTATTTGCGTCTGGGTTAAACTGGGTCAAGCCGCAGTTGGCCACAATCGCGTTGCGGCTGCCGGCCAACCAGGACAGGCAACATAGCTAGCACACACATTTCTCCAAACCAAGTATGCGGAACCGAGGACAGTCTTCGGCCCTGTTGTCTGAGCTTTCCTATGTACTGATGACGGTATTACTCCTGAGATCTCTTCTCGCACCCACCAGTGATTGAGTGTTTGTGGTCTGGTATTACACAGACTTGCACTTGTCAGCTGTGGTATAAAATAAACGCAGCCATAGATTTCCAATTAAAGGTGGCTGGCAGAGCTATTAGTTAGCCCTAAGGGTTGTTGTCAGTGAGCGGAATTAAACCGGCGTCGAGAACCGCCATGAAAAGACGGCTGTGAGATGAGTGTTTATCTACCTGGGACACACAAACTCAGTGTCGATGGCGCGCGCACACAAATTGTGTACACCACATTAGGCTTGAGATATACAACACATCATGAGATGATAAATCTGTCAATAGTAGTTATCCTGTTTGGCTAAAATGGACGTAGCATTGCGTCTGGTTGAATTGCACAATTTGCAGTTGCGTTGGAAGTCATTAGAAAAGGATGCTAGGATGAAAAATGACTTGCTGTCAGATTTTGCCGATCAAGAATGTTGTGAATAATTTGACGATGAGGGTCTCCCTTAAATGCACACGTTGTGGGATAGGGTTTTAATTACCTTTGGCTAATGTCTTTTGATTTTTGTGTCAGGTCAGAAAAGTCGTAGTGGCTCTTTAAAAATCAAATCAAATAAAAAAATCCAATCCAGGTTTTTCGATTCCTTACGACTATTAATTGTGCGGTTGTGATTCACCACTCATTGTAATGTCACCAATCAGCCAAATCACACTGAGGTCTGAACAGGGGCCACAAATCAGCATTCACGGCTGATTTTTAAAAACCCCAGCTAAATTATGCATAACATGCAAACTAGGTCTCCAGGAATGATCTATAATGTTGATTGAGAGGAGGGGTGGGTGGGGGGAATAAATCTATCTTCACCCAAACACAAAAATTGCCTTTCCCTCACAAATAAGTTTCACAACCGCGCCTCCATCAAGCCCGTGTTATCGGGACACACCCGTCATCATGGTAACGGTACGTTTGAAGCATTGACGCCATTTTATCACGTGCCCCACTCTTCAAAGCTGTCTCACACAGACGCACTCAAAACAAATCACCACTTTCTTCATAAATTGCTCCTCATAGAACTGTCACTTGCTCTGTTGGGATGCCTCAGATTAATCAAAGAAATTGAAAGAGTTGATTGCATCACGCCTCATCCTGGTTTAAGGAATTGTTGAAGCTGAAAATTAAAACATGTACTGTAATCCCTTGTTTTTCGCGGGTAATTTGTACCGGACCCCCGACTGCGAAAAGTGAAAAAAAAAGTGGGATTTGCCCCCCTCCGACGAATTTTCTGTGTTTGTATGTGGATGTAATGTTTGGACCACAGCTTAATTTATCATAAAGGAAGTTATGGCTGAAATGAAGATATCGCAAACATAGCATCTTGTGAATGTTACTACAGTGAAACTCCTCTACAACGAAACCTACGTGGGCGTAAATACCCCCTAGTGTGAAAAAATCTTCATGCATTAACACCATTCCCACTTTCCTGCCCCTTATACAATGGAAAAAACCCTGTTGCGTTATACGAAATCTTTTTCTTGCCTCGCGACGAGATTCACTACAACGAAGTCTAATTCAACAGTGACCTCAACTGCTTCGTTCGGAAACGGCGACAGCAACCACCACACTGGTTTGCACATGCACAGTTGTCCAGGAAGTATTTGTTATTGTTAGTTTCAGACGCAGCAAGAAAATGCAAAAATGCTGCTAAAATGGCTACAAAACGGACCTTTGGATGTCAAGCAGCTAAGACAAGAAGAGCTCTGACGCTGGAAGAGCGGGTAAAAGTGATCAAAATGAAAGACGGAGGAAGCAAAATAAAAGACATTATCCAAGAAATTGATGTAAGTGAAAGTGAATGCTGATCGTAAATTTCGCAATTTCTTTCCCTTTTTTTCTTTCTACACTGACTATATGAAGTGTCAAATAAGTGTATGCTCATACTTATGCACTATTGGAATAAAAATAAAGAGTACACATACGTTTGTGTGTGCGTGTACACATGCGTTTGTGTGTGTTTACATCTGAGATCAAATTTGCTCCAGTGAAAAAACCCCTGTTGTGAAAAATGTCTTGCTGCAAACATGATTTCGTTGTAGAGGAGTTTCACTGTAGCCGACTTTATCTACATACATTTCGTCAGAGCCTTTATAAGCAACAATGTTAAATTGGAATCATTCACAAAACCCGAATCGATTGAGAACATTAGCTGTTGTTTATAACTGAAATTGGGTCGAGAGCCTTCTTGTTGTGTTATGTAAATCCACATGGTCTCATTGGTCGATGTCACGCCGGGAACCAATCTCGCACCTTGAATGAGTGGCCATGTCGTTAGCCTTTGAATCACGTCTGTGTTAACCATGCAGGGAAACCTTCTCTCTCGGACATCAACATGAAAAAGTGTGTCTTTCCGCAATAAGGAACTTAAAAAAAAAACAACGATAAAAATGTGAAACAATGACGCCGCAAAACTTGTGAAGTGTGAAGTGGGAGGGAAAAGAAGGAAAAGAAGCACCACTCTGCATGGTGACAGCACTGTATATCCAGTGGTGGTTGTTTGAAAGTTTTAAACTAATTTTAAAGTAATGCAGTTGAGTTGAAATGACACTTTGAGTGAACTGTGCAAAGTTGCTACGGACAGCTTCAGTTTCCAAAGTTGACCCAGAAGGCCCGCACTTGTTAAAGAACTCCCTTCAGGCTCTTTACATACTTCAATTAAAGAGTTTTACGACATGGCATCAAATTCTGAATCTATAAATTTACTTTGCTCATCATGAAACAAGCGGTGGCTTTGGCTTGAGAATTGATCGTTCTCACTTGTCAGCTTTCAGGGCTTAATGGTGAAGTAGCCATGGCGAGTCTCTGCCAACAAATCACAGAAAAGGTCATCAGCTTGGAAATCCTTAATGATCATATTTCTTTGGAAGTACGTGGCGTTAAATGGAACTGTACAATAAATGCTACACGTTGAAAGGCGCCAATGACGACCGCGTACTTGAACAAAAGTTGCACTTTGATTTATGTTCGGGCGTCACCAGGAGTAAAAATGTGAGTGCTGCTCTTCACTTTAATTAAACAGTTCGTGTTATTTATACTTGTGGGCTGTGTGGCCATTTCTTTTTCCTTAACGCCAGTTAAATATCAAAATTCCTCATTTACTAAATGACTGCGTTTTTATTATTCATCAGGATCGTAAACGTTGTTGTTCATAGCCTGCAAAAAATGGGAACGCTCCTTTCCAAAGTCATAAACTCAAATAACTTTCTGACTTTGGGCGGTTTTATGAGGCGTTGAGGAGCATTCTGTCCATTCAACGACAAAAATGAAACATTGCCCTGATGTTGAAAAAGACATATGGAGTTTTTCATTGTTTTCACATTTTCTCTCATCGGCATTATTTTGCTTTTAAACGAGATTGAATTAATTTGACACATTTGTGAGGCCGCGCCGGCTTCTCGAGTGTGGCATTGATGTGGTCGTGAAGAATTAGCATGGTAATTGATAATTACTCAAAGATCGTTGGGTCTTTCGATCTAAGACACGGAACCTGTTTTCCCTCCGGTTTAGTTCAGCTTTGAAAAGGAGAAGTGTAACGGAGGGCCCAGGGGCTTAATTAACAGGCTTGTACTAATTACGCAGAAATGGATGAAGGGGGCCCACGCAAACTGGGCAGGCGCCGAGCCATATCTGCTTCTACGTATGATCCGACAGACCGTGAGATTCTTTAAATTAACTTGACAAAGAAATTACCAATCAACTGCCAAAGACAATTAAGAAACAGATGTTGCGTTCTTCTGAACACACGGCTAACACCAACAACAAACCTTGATTTGTGCCAAACGTTTCAGTGCAGATTTTAGCAAGGGTCAAGTTGACACGTGATTTGCTTTCGCGGGGCACATGGAACGATGTGGCGGGCCGGCTTTGGACCCCGGGGCCCCGAGCTTGACACCTGTGCTCTATATGGACGCTGCAATGAACTGGCAACCGGTCTTGGGTAAACCTCGCTTCTTGCCCCAAATTAGCTGGGAGAGGCTCAAGCGGAATAGAAACCGGATGGATGAGTATGAAAACCATAAAAAGGAAAGGAATCCTTTTTTTTTTTCATACGAGACCTCCAACCAATATCGCCCTGTCAGGATGTCTCTCTGAAGAGTGTCATTTCTTGCGTGCCTCAATTTTGTTGTCATCTATTTGGCTACATTTAAACCACAGAGTCTTTGGGGGTTCATTTCTCCTGCAATCAAGCCACCAGTGCCACTGAGGTGTCTTCTAATCTGGAAGAGGTGTCATCAAGTAAATGGCGGGACCAATTTCCTCTGCATCTAATGATGAGTAAATAATAGCATCATTTCAGTCTGCGAGCCAGATGAAAGTAAAAACTACGGCGCACATGAAAGCCGGGAGGGCGGTGATGCAGCTGTTTGTCAACTCTGGGCTGGGGGGTGCCTGTCTGTTTCCTGCGTCTCTGGTGCTTCTCTGTTTGTCCTTGGCCTCCCTGCCTCTTCCTCGCATGTCAGATGGAATGAAACCTGGGTGTTCATCACCGGGATTCCAGGAGACCATCATCGAGGCCCTCCCATGCATGCAATTTCCATTTCAAAGACATCTCGTTTTACTGTTGTAATTCCATCTAGGGCAATTGTTGAGTGAACATTCCAAACTGCTGACTAGGAAAAAAGATATCCGCAGCCACCCCCCCGAAAAAGGAGCTACGTACAGTATGCATGAGGAATGAGGTGGATAGATGGTAGGGCGCGCACGCGCCATCAAAGGTATGGTAATGCCAGTAGTAAAAAGGAAGGGAACATGCTGGGCCTCTGGAATAAGGGGATACAGTACATGCGGGAGGGAGTAGAGAGCCACTGACTTGACAGAAATATAGATTTTTGTCACCGTCAACAGTTACAGAACAAGTGGTGGCAAGTATCGATTGCATTTTAGACACTGCCAGACGGTTTTGAAAACTTTTACAATTTAAAGACCCTGGGTTCAATTATTTTTCACACACGAACCTACTAAATGAAATAATGGGCTCACTACACTTTTTTAAACTCTAGTGAAAGCACTAGAGTTTAAAAAAGTGTCGTTTTTTTCATTCTTTCATATTCAGCAGTAGAAGCAAGGGAGGTTGCACAGAATGTAGGCATTTGAACTGGGTTCATCTTGTACAGTCATAACTCGATTTTTCGACCATAATCCGTTACAGAAACAGATTTGTTCGAAAACCGAAACCGCGCTCTTTAAAAAAAAAACATCTTTATTTTACACGTCTGCTCAGTAATGGAACGCTGCACGAGGAAGCGTCACTTTCTCATGTAAGGAAGGCGAGAGGAGTCAAGTGGTGCATTCAAGTGCGCTCAGTTTGTTCGAGAACCAAATTTTGGTCGTCACAGAGACGTTAAAAAAAAACGAGGTTTGACTGTATCTAAAATGGGGGGCATTGATGTATTACATGCCCGTAGGTGGCGCCACCCGTCAAAGGAAAACAGGTGTACTCACAGTTCAGAAGACGCTCGCGATTCGTTGTGTCGTTACCTGCAGACGACGTGACGTTCCAATGCAGAAAATAGCTCGCCAACACAAACGTCCCAACGTTTGTTAGTTCACCCCAGCTTCCTTGAATATCCAAAGCCCTTGTTCACTCCCCTGACGTCCAGCTAACAAGCTACGAACACGCCAAGCCTTAGATAACTAGCCGGCTACGCTAACCTTGCACACTGCGGCTTGGGCTGGCATTTAGGTTTAGCTAACACGTCGTTAGCAAGTTATCACGTCGCAGTCCGTTCATATAGCGTCCCCTTGTTAGCAACATGTCATTGCTTGATTTTTGATTCTTCGACGCTCACGAAGGCAGGTGCCGTGAAAAGCTATTTTAGATCCAATAAAATAAAATAATGGTCGAATAAGTATTTCTTCTTTTGAATCCTATGCATTTCTAAAAAAATATTTTTAAATACAACACGGTCGCTTCTACATTCATCTTCCCAACAATAATACATTTGTGAAATTGTTGTTTTTGAAACATTACTGATACCCTTTTTTAAAGCAAAATATACATACATTTTTCTTCGATTGTCTACCCAAAATAATAACCAAGTTACATTTGCTTTATTTCTTATTTTCATATTAAAACACTTTTAAAATGTGTTGTTGCTTTTTGGGGCGCCTGGGGCGGATGGCATTTCCATTAATTTCATGGGACAAGCTATGAATGTTACGGAAAATACTGTAAATTCTGCTCAAATGAAATATAAAGGCATATTTTCTTCTCGCTCTCAGCTTCCATTAAGTGTCATTTCCTGGATTCATCTTTCCATCCTCCCCAAGGATGCTGGCTGAGTGCTCCAGGTGCACATGGAAAACACTTATCAGCAATGATACCTGACTTCTGCACAGACTCTGCTTTCTGGAACATGTGGGTGGTGGTGGTGGGGAGGGGGGGACTCTCTATGATGAATGCTTTTGTCCAAGCGTTATGTTTTTGTCTTGCCCTGCCTACTGGTGTGTGAGTAAGACTGCCTCGAAGATCTCTTGAGGTTGCTAACAGCTGTTTTCCACCTGGGGGGCTGAGCGATGTCCAACCTATCTAGCATGTAGTGTCTCTCTTATGTAATCTTTCACCTTGAAATCTTTCGGAGTCATTGCTGTCTCTTTCGAGAGTGATGCACTTCCTCTGCTTCGTGTTAAATGAATCATAAATATAGGGCATACGTGACCTTTAAAGGAAATTAAAATGTAGGCGCTTTTGCCCATGTAAAATATAATAACATTTAAGAGAAAAAGGAAATAATTTTACTCTGCTCAAGATTGACTATTTTCTAGCAGCACGGACATCTCTCTCCTTTGTGTGACGTAGGCGCACTTCCCCTGGAGTGATGCACTTTCAAAATAATGACAGTCTCGCCACAGCAACTGTACACTGCTCCAAAGTGGGAACATGATTTTCTTTTTTCTTTATTTGAGGGAGGTAGAAGCTGATCAATTCCGCAAGCCCTGGCACACACTTAGCCAAAGCTAACAGACTTTTCATGTTCACAAACATGAGGGACCGACAGGGTCAATATTGGTTTTCAGTGGCTGTTAATGGATGGATAAATTTGTCCACTTTGAACAAGGAACTGGAGACAAATTCACTGTCAGTACAATGGCTATTTGATAGGGTAGGTTTATTTTGGTGCTACAATATCTCTATTTAATAATCCACATGGGCAAAACACTTTTGTGGGAGCGCAAACCTGGCCAGGGTTTCCCAATCTGAAATCGTATCGTATGAATGGCCTGAATACTATCGATTGGTGGAAATCGGAAGATTAAAGGCATCCTGAATGGAAGTTAACTATGTTAGACAGACGGGAAGATGACGAAGCAGACCCTATAATATTTGACGAGCACAACTTCCAAAATGATTCTGTATCGGACATTCAATGGAATTGGATCATATTCCTGCTTGACACCATTCTCTTTTGTTTGTCGATCGCCGTCACGAATGGGTTGTTTGAAAGAGAGGCTACAAAGTCAATTTCCCGCGGAGGTAGATTAGCCACGAGCAGGTCATTTGTCATCGTTTTTAATTCAGCACCGCATCCTGTTTGGTCATTACTTTGTTGCACATTTAACACAACGGAATATGCGCTCAAGAATTCTGGCGAGCAACAGGGAACAAAGAGCTGAGCGATGTGTTTTCAGGGCCAAATGGGAAGCATGCGGGGACAAAGCGGGAATGATTGACTCCATTCAGATGTGACCGATTTCTTATTGATGCGTGTTAAGTGTGAATATAAATGTGCAAATTAACCCGCAGCTGTTGCGCATGGGCTCCAGTTAAGAGTATTTTGGCTCTTGTTACAGATCATTGCACTCAACAAAAACGGAGTTGATCGTGACAGTCATCTTAAAACAACAACATTGGCGCGATCCTTTGAAAACATTTATTCAATTTCCGATCCGCTTTATCCTCACCAGGGTCGCGGGGGGTGCTGGAGCCAATCCCAGCTGCCTTCGGGCAGTAGGCGGGGGACACCCTGGACGGGTTGCCAGCCAATCGCAGGGCACACAGAAACGAACAACCATACGTGCTCACACTCACACCTAGGGACAATTTGGAATGTTCAATCAGCCTGCCATGCATGTTTTTGGAATGTGGGAGGAAACCGGAGGCAAGCACGGGGAGAACATGCAAACTCCACACAGGAAGGCCAGAGCTGGAATCGAACCCCGTACCTCTGCACTGTGAAGTCGACGTGCTAACCACTCGACTACCGGGCTGCCCTTATTATTATTATTATTATTATTATTATTATGTTGACTTCGCCGATTCGGGGTGTCCCCCGCCTACTGCCCGAGGACAGCTAGGATAGGCTCCAGCACCCCCCGCGACCCTAGTGAGGATAAAGCAGTTCGGAAGATGAATGAATATTATGATTATTACAGTATTTATTTATTGGCCAGCAAAGCCTGGTTGCTTCTATTTACATGAGTCCAGGTAGTTTATCTTGGCCTTGCCTCCCCCTACCCCCATCCTTATTTTATTTGCTCTCCCGCACGGTGATTTACCTTCGAGTAACACTATTTATTCGCCACTAACAAATTGGGTTATCATGCTCCACCACTCCCCCTTTTCTCCTTCTCCCTCTCTCTTTCACTTAGGCTTTACCTGCCTTTCTATCGATCCTCCTCATGTTTTGCTCCCGTCTCCTGCCTCAGCCTCAACAGTTTATTCATGAGATGACAAATGGTGACAGATGACACGTGATGAACGTTCGGCAAGCCCCCTCGCTGCCCATTTTTAAAACTCGTCCTTAAACTCATTTTCGACTTGGTTTTTGACTCAGGCAGGGACTTGATTTTTCGTTTGACTGTTTTAGTGCTTTCTACTGTCTTATTCATGTATTTGTTGTTGTATGAAATATTTTTGCTCCATGTAAAGCACTTTGCATATAGCGGGGGTTGTTTAAAAGTGCTCTTGAAATACACTTGAGTTGAGCCCTGCATTGTCGGCGCCTCCTACATTCGTGACTACTGGAGGTGGAGGACAAGTGGGTGCCAGGTTAAACACCGCCAGCCTAGAAATGGTGGTCTCGGTTCGGTTGCAAGTGCACTGTAGTGCAGTTTGTTTATTGTGGTAAGGAAGCGGGCCAACCTTATTCTCACTCAACTGGCAAATGAAGCAATCAAACCAGGGAAAGGGGCACCAGTAGCGAAACCAGATGATTTCCGGGAGCATCATTTGCCGGTAAGCGGCAGTTTGATACTGTATATTATATTCCCTACTGCAATTTAGAAATGCTGCAAAAGTGAGGCATCTAACTTGGCTCTTCCCGTGTTTTCCAGCTGAAAGTCATACCTAACTGACCAATCGTCAGCATTCTGGTTGTCGTTTTTTTCCGTGGTGGAATTTAATATTGTGCTTAACTTTGCAAGAGTTCCTCCTGTACTAAATCATCACAAACTTTTAAAACACTTTACAACATAAAGTTTGCTACATAGAGAATATTGATTACAAAAAAAAAAACAAAAAAAAACCCCTGCACTCATGCACAGGCTATAAAAAGTAGCAATTATAATACAGCAATAATTTTCCCTTCATGAACTCCTGGTTCCTGGTGCTTGAATACGTTAGACATATCCTATAATAATGATGTTAATTATGGAAATCCATACCGGATTAAATCTTTTAATGTATTTTCCCCACTCACAAGCCATAAAAAGCATAAGTGGACATTTGTGAACTAATCAGCTCCGGTCTGGGCAAAAACCACATAATGGAATTTCATTCATTCATAATGGAATGAATGAATTAAAATAAATAAAAAGCTCTGGTCACCTCTGTGAGGTTCAAGTTCCTTGTTTAACAAAGTGGAATTTATTTTATAGTTTGGAACTCATTGAGGGATTATGTCCATGTTTTCTAATTCCATTGTGGAAACAGGTGTGGAATTGTGCTAGCAAGAAGAAATTAAGGATTAGCATTCACATTTCAGCTAATTGCTTTTTTTTGGTGTTTTTTTAGGAGGCGGGGTTTATTTCAACCATAGCAGACTATGGTGACTGGTCTTGACTTCACATCTGTGATGTTCAAGAATACACATGAAATGTATTCCAAACTCCATCTATGATATTTTTCCTTTCAACTGTGAACAAGCCACACATTTCAAAACACCTTATAGTCTATAAATCTTACTTTGAAACCAATGTTGCCATTTCGTTGTGTTGTAAAGCTTTTCTTTGATGCCAATTTGCCGGAGGTATCGCAGCACCAGTGGTAGGGGCGGCTGGAAGAGCTGTTAGCGTTTATGGCAACACAACACTCAAAGTCAGCCCGTAAAGAATCAACAGATGTGTTTAACAGGCCCACAAAATCTACTTGATATGTATTTGTCCCGAACGTTGCTTGTATATTTGCTGATTTAATTTCCACTCATTATAAATGTGAGTTCTTTAGTTTTACTTTTCCCGCCACGTGAAGTGTTGCCAATTTTTACACATGCTCTGATATCTCGATTTTAGCATTACAGGTGGCATTTGAACCATTTATTTGTCAAATAATTAAATACAGAAATAAAAGAAGCAAAATGCTGCAGGCTTTACGCTCCACCTGCTGAAGTTTGTTTTTTTTAGGACCTCAGAGGCATTTGCAGATATTTGCTTGGGCAAACCAAGTACTTAGAATGCTAATCAAACATTCCCAAATGTTTGACTCCTTTCAGCTGCCTCATTTATTTGCACTCTGCGCCACCAAATATGCTACAAATTGAATTTACACACATACAGGCACACGCAGAAAAAAAAAAAAAAGTTTCATTCCTGATGAATGCTCAGAGGTTGTTCAACATGGCACCTTGAGTTTAGAATTTGGATTTAATTCAATTGGTGAAAAGGAGAGAGGGGCCATGAGACTGAATACAGATGTGATCTACAAAATAAAAAAAAGGACTGGTTGTGCAAATTCAGGTTGTCCAAATCAAATTTTCACTTGGTGTTTCTTATACAATAAGATGTTTCGTATTTAAAAAAAATATGGCGTTTAAGAACCAGCAGCACCATGTGAGAGCAGTCAAGCGGATCTGTCAGTCAATTATCAGCTACCACGGGAAAATTACTTGTCCAGTATTTTAAGAATAACGGGAGTAAATGTCACCATAAGGTGCCGCTGGACGTAATAATTCCCCTTTGACAGAGTGGAAAAGTTCACAACATGCAAATGCACTCATAAAAACATCAATGAAGAGTGTCAATATTGCCACTCTATGCGACCAGTCGCTGGATTGGCCACAACTGTAGAAAAACAAAATGCGATTGTTTGTCACCAAAAACATCAGAAGGTTTCTTAAAGGGACGCTCAACCCAGTGGTGACAGGTTGGACAGAAATGATCAGAGACATTCAAAATGATCATGAAATTTAAATATACGGGACAATACCTTATTCAAGAAAGCGGCTGTAGCTCCAACGAAAAACGAACTGCACTATTGCAAGGAAGCTCCACGCAGCTTCACTCATCCGCATCTAGGACTGATATTCCCTGTGGATTCCCTTCATGTTTTCCATAATTAAACAGTCGTTATGTCGGTGTGTGTTTTTTTTTTTGGACTACAGCAAAGCCCAAGAGTTTGTTTCTCTCTGCGTGGTTGCGCTGGCACATGGCGTGATTGTCTCCCGCTGCTGAATGTTTCTTGCGCATAGCTTTGGCTGCCAGGTACGTCTCGAGTGAAGGAAACGTTTCTGGTAGTTCGTGTTTTTTTTTTTTTAATTCTTTTTTTTTTTTTTTATGATTTGGAGTAAATGTCGAGGGCAAGATTTAAAATAAATAAATAAACAAATATAAAGGGTCACTCATTGTTGTGTAATAAATTAGAATGAACGCTGAAAGCTCATGTTTGATATCCATTGACCAAATTAAATGACTGAATTCAAAGACTAAAACGGAGGACATTTTCGCGATCGTTAATTTGATTTTTTTTTATTATAAAGGTAAGATGTAGTTTCACTAAAGTCCCCCCCCCCCACCCCCCCACCAAGCATTTGGTGAACGGAAATGCTTTTTCGATTTTATTTTTACATATTTTGTGCGTATTCGCTAAAAATGACAACCTCGATGTCGATTGCGTCACACTGATGCCAACATCAAAACCAATTGATAATCAACCTGAATCAAAAATGTTTTTACTAGCCTCATTCCTTTGTGCGTGTCACGGGACAGCAAATTAAAAAGAATGAGCAAGTGTGTGCTGCAGCCTTGACATTTCCCAGGCGAGTAAGCCGCTTTCAAAGTTCTCCTTCTCTCTAAGGACTCTCTCAGTCCAGTTCACAGCCAGAAAAGGGCCCGTTGGCGGGTGAATCATTGTCTCTCCTACTCCTTCGAAAAGCCAGTTTTGGTGGTGTTTCATCACACTTGGGATGCCATTGGTGCCATTAGCGTTACAGTGCAAAGATGCACACGTTGCAATGACAAATTTGCCACTTGAAGAGCCATCGGCACACAAGTGTGAAGCAAAGGGGGAAAAATAGAAAGAAATTTCATTTTATGACTCATTCGGTGTGAAACCGAAGCCTTTGGGGGTACACATTTCAGAGAAGGGGGATGACGGGTAGTGACGGGCATAACGATGCGGGGGCTTCAAAGCTTGTGGCAGGTAAAAGTGGGCGTGGGAAATGAAGCCTTGTCTGTGACGTTTTTGTCACGTGACCGGGGAGGGGGGAGGGGGGGGGGGGTGATGTCTCATTTGTGGCCGAGCTTGTCGAGTGAAAAAAAGTCCAGGCGGTACGAATAGGTCACAGAACCAGGTACGACAAGCGCAACGAGTATTGTTTTGCCAATCAATTAATCTTGAGTGAGTTATTCAATTCAGTTTGTCAGTCCCTCCATTCATTTATACCGGGGGTCGGCAACACGCGGCCCCAGAGAGTCGCATGCGGCTCTTTAGCGACATCTAGTGGATCCCTGGAGCCAAACATTTTTTTGAAAATGGAAAGAGATTTTGATAGTCGGCTAATATAGCTCAAATAGATATAGATACATGTTGCAGCTCCGAAAAAGGAGAGCTGTGGTGTTGGTTTTTTAAAACGTACACTTTATTTATGCTTTTAATAGTCTCGACAAACACAGACACATCTGCGTCTGACTCCGTGCCTTCTGTCTTCTCGGTTCGACTCGAGAGACGTTCAAAGACAGCCTCCGAAAAACGGAAATTAATGATCACTTCACCGGCACTAAGAAAAGCGAAAGTAATACACCAAAACAAAAAAATCAAGCGAGGAAATCACAAAATAAATTCTATGGGGTTGTTTGTGAACACACAACAATGAATGAATAACAAACAATTCTGAGATGGTCCAATCTCCTACATACATACAGCATGTGTTTCCTTCATTGTAAGTTTTATAGAAGGCTTTTATTTTTTTGCGGCTCCAGACAAATGTGTTTTTTGTTTTTTTTTTGTCCTATATGGCTCTTTCAACATTTGGGTTGCCGACCCCTGATTTATACACTCAGGGAAAGACAGTTCATGTATAGTCAGTCACACACTTAGTTCAGTTGTCCATAGATAAATAGTTGTCATTCAGTCTTTTAGTGTTGTCAAATGCAAACTGCAATACCGCTCACTGTGCAGCAGGGGTCCTTGAAGAGCTAAAATGTATGAAACATGGCGGAATGACCCATTGGCTGATAAGTGAACGTCGATCTCGCTGGTTCATGAGGCTTCACTTTGCACATCACGAAGAGGGAACTCCTGCTGTGCGGCTGACAATTAACGCTCAGAGAGTTATTCAAGTGTGCTTTTCTCAATATCTGTCCCCGGTGGTCTGAAACGTGCACTTGTCAAGAGAATGCATATAATGCAATGTTAACGTATGAATGCGCGCGCCGTGCAATTTTAATTTGTGTACAGACCAATAAGGCTGCTGAAATGGCACAGAGCCTGCTCGTGATGGCTTGAAGTAAGGCGGACGCCGTTCAGTTTCTCCAGAAAAGTCACGAAAAAACAAGTCCCACATGTCACAATTGCATCACTGCCCTGCATGAATGATCCAATTGCTTGCTTAATAGACCCGTGCTCCTCGGACTTGCACGCCTACAAACTGCATCAAATCACCTTTGCTCGCATCTCCGCCCGATCAAACATACCACACGGGCTGCCTTTTCAGCACCATTGTGTTGTTTACCTCGCGTGCGGTGCGAAAGGTCGAGACGCAATCAGTGGCCTAAACACGGCTGCACGAATGTTGACAAAGTAGATGTCGGCCAAGAGGGTGAAAATGTCAGCCAGATGTGGCGCACTGATTTTTCCCTGAGAAGCAGGCCACGACCCCGCCTGAATGGGATTAGCGAGTACCTGTCAACCTCACCGGGCTGCGTCGCACAATCCAAGCACAGCAAATACTTAATCTGAATGAGGAGGACAAATAAATAAATGCACGCGCTACCCATACACGGTTGATTCATTTTGAGCGGAAGCAGCTGCGTGGCTTTCCAGCCATTTGTGTCAATGCGGCCCAAAAGATTTATTTTGCTGAAAAAAAACAAAACAAAAAAACCCCAAAACAAATATATAATATATATATATTAAAAAAATATATATATATATATTAAACAAAAAAACCAAAACAAATATATATATATATATATATATATTTGTTTGTTTAATATATATATATATATATATATATATTTTCTTTTATATAAAAAAAATATATATTTATATATACAGTCAAACCTCGGTTTTCGAACGTCTCGGTTTTCGACCCAAAATTTCGAATGACTCGGATGACGAACACATTTCAGTTCTCGGCACTTGAATGCACCTTTTGACTCCTCTCACCTTCCTTACACGAGGAAGTGATGCTTCCTCGGGTAGACGAGGAAGTGACGCTTCCTCGTGTTGCTTTCCATTGTGAGCAGACGTGTTCAGTAAACATTTTTATTTTAAAAGGAGCGTGGTTTCGGTTTTAAAACAATTTCGGTTTTCGAACAGCCTTCTGGAACGGATTATGGACGAAAACCGTGGTTTAACTGGATATATTTTTTTTTCCAAAAATGTATATATATATATATATATATATATATTCCAACAGAGCCATGTTATCGCATCTCGCCCATAACTAGATGAGTGGTTGCAACAGATCCGAGGAACAACATCGGATATCTCTGTCCAGAAAAGCGCATTGCTGGGAACAGCAAAGCGCAGAACCCTCAAGCTTCCTGGCCTGGTAGAGGACCCGAGCTGAATGGGGTACGGACACCACCCGAGGGATGAGACGAGGATTTAATTTAATGTATTTATATATATATATATATATATATATATTACACCTTATTCCAGGGGGACCCCCCCCTAAAAGTTATTTTGCTCAGCGAAGGAGACGGTTCATAGGGCTATGAATATATACATAAGCCGCTAAATATTTCAGTCACAGAGGCGGACTTAACGAGACCGAAGACGAGCAAATTCCATTATTATTCTTCCGATTTTGTCTTAGGATGAAGCTTTGTTATGGCATATGGAAGGAAATTTGACCCTTTCCTTCGGAGATTTTCTCAACGTCCCTCGAGCTTATACCGCGCACTTAATTTAACAGCCTTTCACGGGAGCAACTGACGCCGCAGTGATGCTCTCTATGATTTAATGAAGAGCAACAAGTGCCAGCGGAATCCTATCGTGTTGCACGCACGCACACACGCACACACACACACACACACAGCTGAATATCGACCACCGGTGAAGCCTTGAAAATGTAAACTTCTCTCCGCACTTCTCTCTGCAGCGCGTTAATATTTGGCTTTTATCACTGCATACGTTTTATAAGCGCCATGCTCGTCATTAATAGAAAGCAGGTTTTCATTTCAGTATCGCTGAACTATAGCGATGACCGTTACTTTGACCTTCATTTTTGTTTCTGCACGGTCAGCCGTAATCAGTGTTTTTGAGAGCAGGTACAAAACAGGGTCTTACAAGTACAAAGCGCGCGACTCTGTGATCACCAGTCAGTCTCGGCGATCACAGACTCGACCAAAGTGCAAAAACAAAAATCTCGTTTTCCCTCCAAACGTTCATTTTCGAGCCGAGCATAATTGGCGCACAGACTGGAAAGTGCAGACGAGGAGCCCCGTGTGCAATCTTGAGAAAGAAGCGTGAACTGAATTCTAAAGTGTCAGGAGAAGGATGGCAAATGTGGGGCGTGTGTATTGGTGTGTGTTGCGCAGACAACCCCAGCACGACATGCACCTGTATTGGGTTCCTGGTGGACTGGGGTTTGATAATACCATGAAGGTACCGTTGATTTACGACTCTCTGCACTACACACACACACACACACACACACACACACACACACACACACACACACACACACACACACACACACACACACACAACGGCTCTTAGAGCAGACAACCCCGTTCTGTTTCAAATCACTTTTCACAAAGGCGCCATACTGCGTATCCAATACACAAGTGTCCACTCGCGCATTATTCAACATCTCTCACATCTCAAGTTTAATAAAAAAAAACAAAAACAAAGCCACAGATGGCGCTCAGGTCGCCCCGAAGGAAAAATACCCGATGCTATCCGCGCCTGAGAGAATAAATGACATAAATGAGCGCGAGCGGGGGCGGTTGGGGGTGCCCGCTTTGCCGCGCAGCGCAAGCCATTGGATTTTGCGGCGGCGGCTATCGATCACAAGCGGCGCGCATCATCGCAATGTCGTTAGTCTTTCACGCCGCGCATGACTGGAACTCTTGTGTGGTGCAATGCCGAATGCTCATCAGTGAGGGGCTGCTAAACTCAAAGGCGAGCAGCTTTCACCAATGCCTCCAATCTCATCCCATTGATTGAATTCCAGGCGAGCTGAATCAAAACTGAAGCCTCACATACTTTTTTATGCACTGCATTGTGAGTGTTGGCGTGTTCAATAAAGAAGCATGACAACATATTGAGTTTTTTGTAGATGAAGATTTAGATGAAGATTAGGTCACGTTTGATGACCACGTTTTGCAGAAGTCCTTTTTCTCGGGACTGTGTACGAGTATGTTTTTGGAGATGATGCCAGAAAATGCAGGATTGTTTTTTTTTTAAAACAAATTTGTGCTTGCCGCGTTTAAAGGACAAAAAATGCACTTGGCTCCAGATTGCAGTTTCTGTCAGTAGGCATGAGTGGCTGCTTTTATGTTAGGCACAAGCATGATTGATCTATTATTTTTTTTTCCATGAATAGAAAAGAGGATGCAAACTTTTTCTGATGTGATGCATATGTAATTTTTTTTTTTTGCATGATAATCCAAACCAATTCCTCGTCTCTGCCATTTGACATTTTTTATTTCCATGTTCCAATAAAATTCAATCGCCATTTTGACTGTCAAGATGTTCTTGTTCTCGGCATGACACTTTTCTTGGTGTGCTACAGTTCTGCATTCATAACGGGAGTGCAGAATATTAAATGGGTGTTTCAGCTTTTTCTTATTTCCGAGTATATTGTCATGTACTATTTTTGCTCTTTTCTGTTTTGAAAGCGATTGTGGCTGAAGTTGTCTTCCCTCTTCAATAGCTGCAATGTTTTAATTGTAATCAACTGGCCTTCCCAAAGGAAAAAAAAACAACAATATCATTTGCGTCAGTTCTTCTGCAATGCAAAGGAGCTCATCCGTTCGCCATTGATGCATTTGTGGAAGAACAGGCTTCCCCCAAATGGATTTTGACCAGAACCACTTCTATTGCTGCAACATGTTTTCTCCTTCTGCGTTCGCTGTAATGCTTTATCGATCGCTTTTGTGGAAGGACACAAAACCTTCATGCGGTCTCTCTGATTTCTGTCACACAAACACACCTCTACCGCACACCTTCAACAAGCTCAAACTCCCAGTGCCGTAAATCTGCAATCCATTTTCATGAAGCTCCGGAAAGATGATGCGATGAGCTGATTTGGCACATTTTGCATTTGCGGCTCCTCAGAGCGTCGAGAGGAACTTTGGCAGGAGGAGGTGGACGTTGTCGTGATGTGTTCAATGTTAGGAATCGGTGACCGATACATTTGCTTTCAAAAGTAGGGCAAAATTATATTTTATCAGTGAAAATAATATTTGTAGTTGTCACTGACTGACTTTGACTTGGCAGCTCAACCTGCTGACTGATCAGGTTTCTTATGGGTCTTCTTTTTTACAGTACAGTCATGCCTCGGTTTTTGACCATAATCCGTTCCAGAAGGCGATTCGAAAACCGATTTATTTGAAAACCGAAACCAAATTCTTTTAAAAAATATATATATTTATTGAACACGTCTGTGCACAATGGAACGCTACCCGAGGAAGTGTCACTTCCTCGTGTAAGGAAGGCGAGAGGAGTCAAGTGACGCATTCAAGTGCGGTCAGTTTGTTCGAGAACCGAAATCCGGTCGTCATCCGAGGCATAAAAAAATCGATTTGATCGAAAACAGAGACGTTCAAAAACCGAGCTTTGACTGTACTACACTTGTGATTGATAATTCGTGACTTTGGATTGGAACGGAGCTTCGTGAAATGATGTATGAGCGAAGCTTCAGCCCCTTTTTTTTTTTTTTTGGGAACACTCGTATCCTTCCTACATCCTCTTATTAAGTAGCCCGGAAATTATTTCATTTGATATCATCTAAAAGTTTTGATGTCCTTCACTGCCGTGGTTACAGGCCAGTGTAGGAAATAGTTCAACCTTTCTTTCAAATACAAACACACGGAAGCTATGAAGTTGCACACCTCGCAAGTGTCAGGTTTTTACACGTCTGTGTTCAAACTCCAAGATGAAAAACAACAACACTAATTTCTATGCATTCAAATATGCACCAGAGGGACCAACGGCTTTGTCCTCTGAATCTGGCTGCCGCTGGCTTTTAATTAGCCCACTCCCTGAAGCAAGCGCGGACGTAACACTCTTATCAATGGCACTGCAGAAACATGTGAGTGGCTGTACATGCTAACAAGGGGTAACAAGGGCATTTCATGAATGCTTGCCACACAGGCACCAAGCGAGGTTTTAATACAGAGTGTAATCCCGTTAGTTGTTTTTCCTCGTTCGACACGCCTTTCAATTTGTGGATTGCGGTTCTGTGCGTGATACAGTTTCAGTGTCTTTCATTTCTGGTTATGAAGAAACATGCGTCCAGTGCCGCAACCTAATATTGACACAATTTTAAGCATGGTGCATGGGCATGTGGTTGGCACAGAGGTGTCTAAACTTTTTAGTTTGAGAGCCGTATCCAGAAAAAACGGAAGGATGAAAGAGCCACTTTAAAATTTGTCAACTTTTTGAAACAGGCTCAGGTGGGTCAAGAAATCAATGATAAATCGTTTGTATTGTCTGGATAACTTCATCGGAGTTCTGGACTTCAGATGTGTACAGTCAAACCTCAGTTTTCGTCCATAATCCGTTCCAGAAGGCTGTTCGAAAAGCGAAATTGTTCGAAAACCGAAACCACGCTCTTTTTAAAATAAAAACGTTTACTGAACACGTCTGCTCACAATGGAAAGCAACACGATGAAGCGTCACTTCCTCGTGTAAGGAAGGTGAGAGGAGTCAAATGGGGCATTCAAGTGCGCTCAGTTTGTTTGAGAACCGAAATTTGTTTGTCATCTGAGGCATAAAATTTTTTTTACTGTAGTTTGAATGTGGTCTTCCCATGCTTATGCGGGCTCCCGCTCGGTCCAATAGTTTCCTGCCACCTTCCAAAAACTTGCATGGCTGGTTCATGAAATGGTTATTTGTCTATTTGCGCCATGTAATTGGCTAGCTCCCAGTACAGGGATCAGCTGGCAGAGTTTCCAGCTAACGAAGTGAGGATTCATGCCTTTGGCACATCTCGGCACTTCACTTGGGAGTCAGTCAATCCTCCATTAATTGTCTCCAGTTGGTCCACAATGCTGCTGCTCACCACTTGTCTAGTACACACTCCTACACTGGCATCCCTCCACTGGCTCATTTTACAGTTCTTTTGAACATCCTATGATTAGTTTTCAAATCTTGAAATAGCCTGGACACACCTTACTGCCCTGAGCTCACTGGCCCCTACGCACCTACCCGCTGCTTCAGATCTGCGGACCACAGACTTTTAGAGGTACCGAGGTCTAAGCGGAGGCTCCAAAAAAAAGTCGCGAAAACAAGATTTTTGAGTGGAAATTAGATATGCCAAGCTGAGCAGTGACTCAAAACCTGCGCTGCACTCGATTCCACTGCTGAGCTCTGGATTTTTTTGTTGTTTATTCATTATTTGGATAGCAGGCTGCTTCCTCATTTGTGCTCAGTGACAATCAAAAGTTTGACTCCTCTGTTTGCAATGCTGTATGTGGTCCTCGAGAGACGACGACATAGGCTTGCACTGTATTCCCGTTTCTGTCACTCGCACTTTTTTTGTCACACTATGAGCAAGAAAAATCCACGCATGAGTTGTGCCAGTGCATCTGATGAATACTTTTGGATTTTGGAAGTGTGATGATCTCTCTCGTGTTGCTTCCAAATAGCACACAGGAGAGTAGCAAGGCACCAGACGACTGGGATGCCCGAGGCTGCTGTGAGGGCTCTTCCACTCTCACTACCATTAAGCCGTGGCTGCAATCAAAGATCCTCTCTCTGTATCTGACTGACTTCACCTCCGAGGGCCCACTCCAACTCAGCTTTGCAGCACTCTGACAGTTGATTGATCTGTTCTCCGGTTTCTTCTGTTTCTCCCCCTTGCCCTCAAGATAGAACCGCTGACAACGGAAATAGTTTGATCCAGAGGCTTGGCGTGCACGCTGGTTCGTATTTATCGTTCTAGGAAGGGCTGAGATTCCTCTGATAGTTTCTGCCACCATTATTAGCATGTTTTGGGGTAAAATTGATGGCGTCAGTGAAACAGACAAAGTCTAACTGCAAAGACGGCTCGTAGCCCAAATATGCAGTGAGCAGTGTGCGGACTTCTTTTTGGAACATACGTTTGTCAAGGTTCAATTGTGTGAGTGCGTGGCCTGCAATGGGGATGGTTGTGAAATGACCTTCATCCCTATCTACGGTTTTGATGTAAAATGCGCCAACTGTCTGCCAAACGTTTGCGTTATTTTGTAGCAGGATGAATACACAACACGATTGCAAAGATCTTCTGTATGTGAAAAATAAAAACATATTAGCATAGCTTTTGACATTGCTCTCCTTTTAGCATATGCACGTATTTCCAAGCCGGTGTCTCTTGCAGCCTGACCATACATATTTCAACGTGCCCACAAAAGATATTTGAAAAATAGAAAACAAAAGAACGATGCATATATTTAGAGAGTGGACTGGAATGGACTGAATACTAATCTTGGAACGCTACCACAAATCATTAGCAGCTAACAGGGAATAGGTCTGGCAAACCTTCAAAGCGATACGCAGTCCATCACATAACACCAATTAAACATGACAATATTGATGTAACGACGAGTATCAATAGTGACCGTCATTCACCTGGCCTTCCCGATCAATGCTGCGCCTCCGTGACCTCGCTTCTTGCACACACGCTCGGCAAATTCATCTCCAGTGGAGAAGAGGGTGACTGTGAGAATTTCTTAGTCACTTCCGGGTCTCAGCAAACAGAGCTTACCCGACCTTTCGCTACATAACTTCAGGATAGTGAAAACGTGCCAATTAGGATGGCGTAATGACAGGGCGGGCATAAGAGCTTACTAGCGCTCGATCTCAAGTTTGCCTGTTATGGGTTCTATCTATCTATCTATCTATCTATCTATCTATCCATCTATCCATCCATCCATTTTAGTGTGCTTTCATCCAAGGTTTTCATATAATTATTAGTCTCTCTCTTCTCTACGTTTACTCTTGGTTATTTTGAAAAAGGATATGGATTTGTTGTTTTGAGCACAAAGAAGTCAGATCATTTATTGCGCCGTTATCGATGTGGCATTTTTGTTGTTGCTTCTTTTCTTTCGATTTGAAGCCTCATAGAGGCACTACAATTCCGTTTTTGTTGTCTTTTTTTAGAGAAGGATCTTTTGTTGAAAATAGCTTTACTTGCCACAGATTTCTCCACTTTTACTTGCGGTCATCAGGCGGCTGTTTCTGCTCTTGCATCTCATGGCTCTGTTGTTGTTGCAAATGGAAGTGAAATTAAAGCAAATATTAAAAAACAAGGAGTGGTCCCGCAGATTCCAATTTTCAGTCGCAAACGGAATGGAACCGTAAAAAATGACTTGTTATAAATAAGTAAATGGCGCATACACTTGCCCTGTAAAGAAAATGAGCTTCCAATGTCAAACGGAATCACTTAGCAGGGACTCTCATAGCAACCGCGCATCTGTGATCTCACCCAAGAGTCGTGTGTGTCTAAGCCTGCCTGGAACAGAAAGGATGGCACTGTAGTTTTTCTTCTCCACACAAAAAGATCGAGTGCACAGCCAGTTGCACCCAAAGCGTCAATCATGGGAAAATAACAAGTCCTCCTCCAAAGATAAGAGCGTCCCCGTCGTTTTCTCCTTCAACCCGCAGCGCTCGTGGGGCCAAAGGGGCATCCCGCCACCCGTTAACCCCCCTGTCCTTCCTTTTTACTATTTGAGATGCTGCTTCCCAGTCAACCACTCGAAAGATGGCATTAAAAATAATCATCTTTAGCTGTAACTCTCCTTCCAAAGAACCACTTCACCTCGACTGGTCCATTACTTAACATCAATTTGGAGTGTTTTTACAATTGCTTATCAAGGTGAACGTCTCGGCACTTTTCACATTCACCATTTTATTTTGTTGATTCATTCATTGCTCACCGGAGTACGGGAGGTATTTGGATCTGTTGAGATGACAAACAGTTCATTATTTTGTTCTTGAGTGTTTCCTGCAGGCAGTTTTCTAGCTAGTACTTTATCTGTATCGCGGTTGAATTTTTTGGCAGTTGGTAAGGTTCAAACCTTGCCAACCTCGCAGCCTCTGATCAACTAAGAAGATGGATGATCGTTGAAAAAAAGCTAACATGGATTGTTAAGGGAATATTTGCATACAATGATGCTCAAGGTCCAGATCACTGTTATCCGGGATTATGCAGAAGTACTACTAAAAGTAGCTTTGGAAAAAAAAAAAACATGAATGTTGATGAAATAACAGTTTTTAATCATCCTTGTATGTTGCACATACAGCGCATTTGACAATAAAGTTGTACTTGACTTTATTTCAAAGTAGCACTGCAGAAGCAAACTGCGTACATTATTTTCATATGCTCATTTAGGACTCATTTAAAATGTGTGTTTTGCTATGGGTCAGATGGAAGTACCATATAAACTCATCTGCACACTAACTCACAAGTGTTAATTGGCGGCTTGGTGATGAAGTGCTGCTTCTTTGTGTGAAAATACACGGGCTTACAGTTTTTCAAGCGGGCTTGTGCTGATGGACAGTGCTCGTGTCAATTCTAAAAAGACTGAAAAAGTATGAATGTAACTCTCGGACTCTTGAGAAAATATGGATTTTTTTTTTATCGCACCTCAAAAGCTGAAAGATTTGGAATTTTAGTAAGATTTCCTTCTGAGGTCAAAGCGCTGTCTTGATTGACATCACTCGTCGGGCTACTCAGCAGTAGCATCCTTCCAACATCCTAACCCGCCCACTTGCAAAGTCCATCGAACAAATAACAAAAAGATGTCAAATGAATGACCACGCATTTTTTGGATGGCTTTCTCACGTAAAATCTGATTGTTGCGTCTCATCAAAGCTGTCATAAAATGACTGTCTGTGTGGGATGCCCCATACTGGGGACCCGCCTCTGCTGTCCCCCCACCTCCAGCTCCTCATTTCACAGGTGGACGAGCACATCAGTTCCAGCCCTTAAACCACAACACTGGATCTCTGCTCCCACACAGACAATGCAATCTAACTTGGGCTAATGAAGCAACATTACTAAGCCGAGTTTGGACACATACAAAGGACCCACGACATGGAGTTCAGTGCAAGGTCACAATATGCAGTAATCCCTCAACATAATTAGACACTTATTGGTCCATCTTAACTGTGCTACCTTGTCTTGTAGTTAGGGGTATGCAAATTCATCTTCAAATTGACCAGTTTAGGCAGTTTGAAGAACAGACAGCAGGTCTAAAAGAGGATGTGAGACACCTACAGTGCTGTGAAGTCATATTTGCCCCCTTCCTGATTTCTGTGTTTTTTACATATTGGTGACACACAGTTTTCAGTTCATCAAACCAATTTTAATATCTCTCGGAGACTACCCAACGAAATACAAAATCCAGTTTCTAAATGCCATTTTAATTAATTAAAAAAATAAATAAATCCAAAACTACCTGTACATACGTGAAAAAGTAACTGCCCCTCTCACAACAGCTTTGGGCAAGCTGAGTTCAATTACACAGGCAGCATCCTAGCACCACAATTGTTAAATAAAAACATCACATAAACAGAAAGAATCTGTCAAATTAAGTGTAGTTGGCTAGATCTTCAGAAAGCATGCCACGAGACAAAGGAATTCAAAAAAAGCTCTTGAAATCTATTAGTTTGGAAAAGGTTACAAAGTCATTTCCAAGACGGTGGTACTTCAGCGAACCGTTGTCAGAGCCATTATCCACTAATGGAAAAAAGTGGGAACAGTGGCAACCATGCCCAGGAGTGGTCGACCAGCTAAAATTACCCCAAGAGTGGGACGACAACTCAAAAGAACCTAGAACGCCACCCAGAGTTCTCCGGACCTCGCTGGTCTCAGTTCAGGTCAGTAGTCATGACTCTACCATAAGAAAGACACTGGCCAAAACTGGCATCCATGGGAGAGTTCCCAGGCAAAACCACTGCTATCCAAAAAGAACACAAAGGGTCATCTCACATTTGCCAATCTTGATGATCCTCACGACTTTGGGAAAAAATATTCTGTGGACTGATGAGTCAAAAACTGACCTTTTTGTAAGATGTGCTGCACGTTACATCTGGGACATTTGGTAACAAGAACATTATGGCTACAGAGAAGCACGGTGGTCACAGTGTGATGGTCTGTGGCTGCTCTGCTAACTCAGGACCAGGGCGGCTTGCTGTGGTTGATGGGACAGTTAATTTGGCTGTTTACCAGAAAACACTTTCGTTGCATTTGCATTTATTTCTCTGGGAAACAAGTCGACCGAGCAACTTTTCAGGTAACAAACAACCTCACAGAACTAAATAACTTGAGGTTCCACTGGACTTAGAAAATAAATATGAGAGTCAATGGAGAATACCTGCAGCAATAAACGGTGGTATTAATAAACCAATTCATTATCCCGCTAAATGATTTATTGTCATTTCCACTGATGTTTCCAGTGGGATTGCGGCTCCGACATTTATTTTCAATGCACGTCACTCGTCAAGGAGTCGGATTAGCATTTAATAGAGTTGATAAACAGAAGCCACCTCATCAACGTGTTTTGTTTTGATCATCAGGTAGCGAGGAAATTTCGTTAATGACCAACAAATTGTAAATGAAATGGAATGAAACGGCACGTTGACTTGTTGCCAGGCTTTCAGGGGAGGAAAAATGGACAAAATGATTCAACATCTGTTTGCTTGTTTTTGGCACACAAATGGGTTGCGCCGACATTAATTCAGTGGTGACATTTGGCCCAATTTTCCTGCATTTAGCAGGGGAGGAGAGAGAGAAAACCGTAGCGCGTTCAAAGGGATCAGCTCAGAGGAAGTGACATCGGTGTCGAGGTCAAGCTTGCCTTGACGCGCACAAGCCGAACCGCGACCTGTTGTGCTTACACCTCACATCGAAGCGTGTTATAGCGAGGGATTACTGTCGTGGCAAACTCAAGTGGGCAGGACCGAGCCAAAGTCTGGCTATTTGATTATTGAGGCCAAATTCCAAGTCTTGGTATTCTCTTTGGTCACAATGTTTATGATTCAGTCCCTCCATGACGGCTTTAATGGAAGGATGACCTGCCAGTCTGCCATCTGTGGACACCCTCAGCTCCCCGTTCGGATGTTCAAACACGCTTCCGATGCTGGGCTTCAGCCAGCCATATACGCCAGGCAGCAGCTGAGGAGCAAAGACATCTGCCTCCCGACATCCCATGTTACTCAGAACATAGTTTGGGCCTCTGCCTGGAAACTAAACGGTTCTCTCTATGCCACATATGGGGCGAAGACATATAGACTATTTTCAAGCTTCAAGATGTCGCTAAATTGCATTTGCTGTCGTGCCGGTGGAGGGTTGGGACAGCATAGCGGCAGCTGCCTGCAAGCCATTTTCGCACTCTCTCAATGTTGTTATGGGATAAACTTGGCTGACTAAGAGCTGTAAATGGGTTCGACCCTACACCGCCTGCCAGCTTCCCTCTTCCTTTATCGGCGTACCCGAAGCTCGCTGATTCTCTCCCTTTGAGCACCCTAAGAACATTTTTACGTCAAATTTGGCTGCTGAAACCACCGTTGTGTGGAGATGAATAATGAAGTAGAACGCAGAAAGTGCAGTTGATAATTTCCAAACAATTAAATTCACTGACTGATGGAATTCATGGTGGTAAAAATGGGGAATGAGCAATGGAGCACTCACATTTTTTTTTCTCGAATATGGCAGAGTGGCAAAAATATTTGGGAGGATTTCACAGGCCGAGGCCCATTTGTGGTCAGCGCGCATCTGTGCATGCATATGTGTCTATTTTCTGAGAGGAAACTAACCAAACAAGAGAAGATTTAAAAGTGAAACTTCTCCTGTCTGTGGTCCTCTTAGGATGGGATGGCAGCTGCTGGCGGTGCAAGCTTCCAGGTCAGCAAACATCTGGATGTCCCCAGACCTCTGCTGTCTGGAAAACATTGGCAAGTGGAAAAGACAAAATACCCCCCCCCCCCCCCGCCCAAAAAAGCAGAGAGTGAAAACTTGCATAATTCAAACTGTCCTCACTGGGGAATACTCTCGGATGCGTTGATGAAGGCCAATCTCCAAAAGTGAAGTGAATCGTCACTTGCAGTATCCATCCCCCAAGCGACAAAGAAAATGAATCAGGCTTGACATCCTGTATCGCTTAACGGCTTCACCAAATGCCAACTTTATTTACTTATTTCTTGCTCCTGTCATTCATTGCCACAGGGTCATATTTTGGAATGTGAGACTCTTATTCGTGTTCGAACATGCCTTTTGAAGAGAGAATCTACCTTACATATACTGTATATAAAAATAAAACAGTGGTGTGGTATAGAACCAGTGCACTGGTTTTGCTAGCATGGAGCTAGTTTCAGAGCTCTAATTTTACATTTGACATAAAGTACTTTTGGATATACAATTTACTTTATGAACGCCTACGCTTTTACCCAAGTTTCTGCCCGGTGAGATACCTCAAAGTAATTCAAACAGATGTGGCCATTACTGAATTTTCCATTTTGGCATTTTATTTGCTCTAGTACCCAAGAGCTGAAATCGACTTTTCTGGAGATGCATTTATTTGCCTGATGCTAACATCCAAAGCCAAGTGTACCTCTCTCTCCTGAGGAATGTAATTTCATCTGTGCTGTATGTTGCGCATGTAGCATAGCACATTTGACTATAAAATTGACTTGACAAGTGCATACAGAAAGAAGGAGCTAAAACATTATAATTTGGCGAGAAGAGTCACGTGAGGAGCGGGATTAGGACAGACATGACACAGAAGTTGAACAGAAAAAGTCTTTATGTAGGAAAATAGAAAACGTAACTAGAGAAAGCAAAAAACTTTGCTTTTTGGTCCATCAAGTGGCAATTAAGTGACTCTCAACAAAGGACTCATTAAATACCAGTGCCTCTCAGGAAAATAACATGATTTAAGCGCGGAGAACCTTTCAACTTTTTACATTCCAAAAATCACAGATTTCACATAAAAACAGAACGTGATAGCCTATGGAATAAACCCATGCCAATAAACCTTCTTGTTGCCCTGTTATGCGATTCCCGTTTTTTTCTTCTTCTGTCCTTCATTAATTTGTTTGGGCCTTTCTGGCACCCGCATCCTTCTATCGAGCCATTTGTCTCGCTGCTTGCCTTCATGCACTGCCACCCGCATCTCAATGTGTGTTTGTTTTCATACTTTGCTTTGCTTTGTTTGTCAGATCCTTTGTTAATCCCGGGAGTCCTGTTGTTCATGTCTCTGTCGTTTACTGTAATCCCGCAGCCATGTTTGGATGGATAAAGCTGCTGTCCCAAATGTTTTTCCCTACTTTTAAGGCTACATACCCTGTTAGCAGTCATTTTTTTTTTTCTTCCGGGAGGGGCTGTACATTTCTGATTTCCAGTCCATTAAGGATAGTGATGATTATTCCCAGTCATGTGGGGGCAACCCTGCATTATCCGAAGGACAATGCTCCATTCCCTTCTGGCTTTGGTGACAATGGACTGCTAAAAAAGTAAATAAATAAATAAATACTTGATTTAGGGATACATACATTTATTTATGGGAAATAACGGAGCTAACCCGACATTTTGTTGACCCCCACCGCAAAAAATAAAAAAAACATGAGCCAAATAAATAACAGAGGATGACAAGCAACACTGCGTTGAATATGTTACTGAGAATACTCAGATGTTATGTTCGGCAAATATATCACAGCCTTGAGATATACAGTAGCTTGTGGGTTGTTTTTTCCCCCTCCTCATCAAAACAGCCTCTCACCCAAAGATTTACGATCAAAAGGTTAGCAAAGGACCTTAATTTCCCATTCCCCGGATATTAAGGATTAAATGCATTTACCCTCTCCCCGTGCTTGAGCATGACAGCGAAGTAGATGCCGAAGAGGGTTGGAGCAAGCACACATCCCTGCTTAACACCGCTTTTCACTTCGAAAGAGGAAGATGTTACGCCATCAAACTGGACGAAACCCTTCATTGCGGAGTGGAAGGAACGAATGATGCTCAGCAAGGACTTTGAAGAGGCCGTTGCGGCTCACAAGGTCGAAGGCCTTGGTCAGGTCAATGAAGGCAACATACAATGACTGGTTCTGCTCTCTGCATTTCTCCTGGAGCTGGCGGAGCGAGAATATCAAGGGATCGTTCCACCAGCTGAAGCCAACTGTGATTCGGGGTACACCCTGTCAGCCTTCAGTCTGTTGTGTTTCCCCACGATGCACTAAGGAGATGCCTCTGTAGTTGTTGCAGTCACTGCGGTCACCTTTGTTCCTCACGCATGTCTTGAGGTACCTCGCCGTCTTCCCAGCACTGGCAGAGTAGGTTGTGTAGGTGGTGCAGCAGAGGTTCTTTGCCGCTCTTGATAACCTCTGCTGGGATACCGTCAAGGCCAGGATCGATGGCTTTACTGAGCTCCTCAAGGCTTGTAACTCGTCTAGCTCCTTGACGGGCAGGCGCTCAACAACTCTAAGGTGGCACGGAATGGTGGTTTCTCTGCTGTAACGAGTAGTGCTCTACCCACCGCTCCATCTGCTTGGTCTTGTCTGTGATATGAATATGAATATGGCTTTCTTGATCCCGTCATAGACGCCTCTGATGGATGCCATATATATACTTGTTGGCGCAGCGCCTTGCTGTATATATACACAGTGTGGACTATGCTGGTATCACATCCATCACGGCACTGATCACAAACATATATAGGCAATATATACCTCTGTTCCGCGTTTCCTTCTGGTGGTTTCTTCTCCAGGGCGTCTTTCAGGTGCTGGGCGATATGTATGGTTTGCCTTGGCTGTGTATATGCATATATGCAGCAGACCAAGGAGTGGTCTGTGTACATATAGGAGCGTGTAGTGAGAATGCATATATATGCATATATATATATATATACATATATATATATATATATATATATATATATATATATATATATATACATATATATAGTCCATACACGTCGGCTTCACATAGGTATATCCAGCTCCGGCCTCCCTGTGTATGCATACATGCATAGGCTGATTGTATATATATGATATATGCGATTGGCTACATTCATACTGCCCGAAGACAGCTGGGATATATAGTATAAAGCCGGATAAATATGGATATTATATATACATATACATATACACATTTTCGATGACTTGACTTGTGTCGGCAGCTTATTCCATTTGCCGTCAGCGTAACAGCTAAATGCAGCTTCGCCGTGTTTGCTTTGAACTCTGAGCCGTCCTTGTTGACCCGAGTCTATTCAAAAATGCAAACTTTCTTCTAATTTATATCGGATGTTTAGGCACTATTATTAGTAGAAAATTCTCACTGATAGGATCACATTACTGTACTTTAATAAATTAAATTTCACTGCATGGAATCGAACTTGTCATAATCTGATATTTACCACATTGGCCTCTTTATCTTCATTCGAATCACCTTTTTTGCTCTGTGTAATGCCTTGCGTTAGCAAAGTGGACACGGCAGGAACAGACGTGCTTCATGTAGAGAGTTGAGTTTTATGTCATCGAGGAGGTATAGTTCTCTGTCCTGAACTTCGGTTTCATTTATGTCTAATTGCTCATACGTTTGCCACCATGTCACATGCATCAATATTAAATAGGTGTTCCATATTAATCATGGAATATCGAGAAGAGACACAATCTACTAATAGCTTCATGACATGCATACATCATCCACAGGATTTTTATTTATTTTAATTTTTTTGCTGTTAGTGAACCCCTCCTTAACCCCACTGGAGAACCTCCTTCCCTCTGACACGATGTGCGCTGGCATTTATTGATGTGGCTCCAAGAACTGCCGTTAAGCCGCTTGGAGATAGCGTTGCCTGGGATGGAAGATTCCCAGGCAAGAGTGGTTGTAGTGGAAGATAAGCCAACGTTGCACATGAGTGCTTCGTTTATGATAAAGTAGTGCAGGCAATTACATTAGAGGCATCATCTTTGTCTCTCTCTCTCGCTCTCTTTCTCTCTTTCCATTGCACTTTGTCAACCATCTCAAACACTTTCAGGGCCTCGTGTGCCACCCCCCGGCTAAATGCAGCGAGCCATCTCTCAAATCTCATCAGGCAAGAAGTCAAGGACGGGAACTTTTGTTCCATCCACCTTTTTAGACTGTAATAATGCCATGCATGCTTCGCTTAGTGCGGGGATGTGAGATTTATGGCGGCGCGGTTAGCCAGCCGCAGCACCTGCGTACGTCGTCGCACCGTCCGGAGGATCTGCTCTTTCTTTATCGGGCGCCATGATGTAACTGGGAGTAATCGACTGGAAATAGACTTTTGCGGGTGGGATGCCGCACGAGCCGCGTGTTAGGTTAACTGTACGGAATTTTAGAGGGATTGGAATGAAGGCAAGAAGGGTCAAGGGACGCGGATGCGGCAAATTGACTGATGTCATGTTAAAACGCAGTGCGGTTGTCTTGTGTCGTGAATAAAGTACAGTCAAACCTCGGTTTTCGAACGTCTCGGTTCTCGACCAATTCGGTTTTTGACCAAAAATGTTGAGTTTTTTTATGCCTCGAATGACGAACACATTTCGGTTCTCGAACAAACTGAGCGCACTTGAATGCACCATTTGACTCCTCCCCCCTCCCCCCTCCTTACACGAGGAAGTGACGCTTCCTCGTGTTGCTTTCCATTGTGAGCAGACGTGTTCAGTAAACATTTTTATTTTAAAAAGAGTGTGGTTTCGGTTTTCAAACAATTTCGGTTTTCGAACAGCCTTCTGGAACGGATTATGGACGAAAACCGAGGTTTGACTGTAGCTCATTTTGCCTACCGGTCGCTTTAGTTTGACAAACTTGACTCGGTTATTGTTAAAACACTCATGACCACTCGATCAGGTGCACCCCCAAGCTGATGCACTTCAGTGCAGGAGGTGCAAGAGCAATTTCACTTCGATTCGTTTTCTAAACATGGCAGACATTTGCAGTTTCAGTTCCTATTTCCAAAATGACGAAAGCCCGAAGAAGTTGTCAGCGTAACAAAAAAAAGCAACGATCACAACTTTCAACAAACAATCGATCAGAAAGCAAAGCTTCGGATTGAATTCAGGGCTTTCACAGATGCCACGGATCTCGACTTCTCTGATCCGAAGACATTCAGAAGCTCATTAAAAAGCAACAAATTGCATTCTAATTATAGTAGTCAAACCCACATTGATTATGTGTCAGAACAAAACAAACTCACAGCCGGCTGGATGGACAGTGCGGCTCGTCACATGCTGCTACATACTCTTTTCCGTGTTTGAGTTTTAACCTTCACGTTTCAAACAAGGCCTGAGTTACTGTGGCAAAAATCCAAGTCGAATTTAGTTCAAGCAAACAATAAGTCAAAAGTCATACAACCTTGCTGAGTCACAATACATACGCCCCCCCACTAATCGTAACTACTTCGACGATTAGTGCAGTATCTTTAGCATTTGCCTCATGGGCGAGCCGGCTTGGTTATAAGACATTCGTACGATACACACAATATTGCGTGCGTACAAACAAAAAGAAACATTGATCAATGATGGCAACACTTTCTCCAGCGACTACGCGCACACACACACACACGCACACAAACACACACAGGCACATACACTTGTGCACTATGAGAAGCCGATGGACCCCCCCCCCCCCCCCCCCCCCCCGCCACTTCCCTCCCCCATCACCCCCGGGAGGAGACCTGTGAGAACTGCCATTTTCTGCACCACTACCTGTCACCTGGATCATGCACGGGCAATGAAATGAGCACATCAACCTCTGCTCTCTGCCGCCACTCAGCTTCCCTCCTCCTCCTCTCCCTTGATTTTTTTGTTGTTTTTTTGCTCCTTCCTCACTTACTTTTCATTCCCAGCCGTGTCAAGTCAGCGAGCTGCAGTAATTCAGCACCCAAGAGACGTGCTCACTTTGCCTGTGCAGCCCGCAAATTTCCCGTTTCTCCCTCATAAGCTCCTTTCAGAGTCTCCCGAACAACTTCTCGTGGAAGAAAAACTGATGAGACAGAATTTTGCATTTCAGGAAGTACACTGTGGTATGGTATAGGAATTATATTAAATCAGTTTTCCCCATTGAAATGAATGGACATAACATTTATCTGGGTCGGTCCCCACAAAACACTTTTGTTGTTGTTGTGTGTATCAAATAAAGAAAACAGAACTATAAACTCTACATTAAAAAATATGTATATATATATATAAAATCCAACATTCCGTGAGTGTGAGTGGTTTTGGATTTGTCATTCTAGCTGGTTTGGATTTCATTTTGACTGTTTTTTTTTTTTTTTTTCAATTCACCGAGTTTTAATTAGAGTCGCTGATGGTGTGGTGGTACACTCGAATGACTTGTGTGCCGTCAGCTTGGCATCAACATGATCAGTTCTCTCTCTCTCTCTCTCTCTCTCTCTCTCTCTCTCTCTCTCTCTCTCTCTATGTGGACTGTGACTGACTAGCGACCAGCTCAGGGTGTAGCCTGCCTTCCGCACCAAGTCAGCTGAGATCGGCTCCAGCAACTCCCCGCGACTCTGTTCAAGATAAGCGGTGCTGAAAATGGATGGATAGTTTTAATTAGTTTTAAGAGCAAGTGGCTTGGTTTTTATTAGTTCACAAGGCACACACAAACACAACACACCTGACGAAAACAGCAGAAAACAACATCCTCCCGTCAAGTATACTGATGCATTGTCCACACATCCGTCCAGATGAACACCATGTTTTGGTGAAAAAAACTATGACAAAAATATCCAATTAGACAATGTACAACATACCTACATGCTTCTTAACAACATAAAACACACGTTAGTCATGGCCACATTACGCTTCAGCAAGATGAGAACTAATGGGAAATATGGAGCGCAACCAACGTCCTCCATTTATGTGGAGAGTAAAGAACATGATAAAAATGGGGCTTCATGAATAACAAAATGTGCAAAGCGTAGAGGGAATTAAAATGCAATTCAATTTAATGTTGTAAATTCCCCCGAGAGAACTGAACAGAAATATGGAGCTTTTCATTTGTTGATCGAACACATTTTTGTTTGTTTGTTTCTCTGACAGGAGATTTTATTACATAACCATGTTTACTTTCTCTCATGTAAAAGTTAATACTTTCGATTTTAAAACATTCTTTCAACTGTTTGTTGGACGATCAATAGTCATTTGGCCACTTGGAGGTTTTTGTTGTGGTTTTTTTTAAACTATATTCATTGTCTCGGTTGTACTACTTTGGCAGTGGATGCTCCAGGTGATTTGCAGGCTGTACCCTGTCCCCAGTATGCCCACATCTGTATCCTGTGACCTTACTTTCAGCCTCGTTCTAAATGTGCAAGCATTACAGATACCCGAGAGTCGACAGACAATGCTGTGTGAGACTCCGGTGTTTCAGAATCTATTCAGTGATTCGCCGAGCGCCGTTGTGTGGATATTATTAATACACACAGTTTTCCTTGGGGTAGCCAGACAGAGCCGCGTAATCTCTCATCCCTACTTTATTGCAGATGATGTGACACCCGGTGCGGATCGCCATGCTCCATTTACCCTCGCGCTATTGCACGTGTCTCATCCAAACATGTTCACCTCCACGTGAACGCTACGCAACCCGTACAGGGCACATGCCACCCCCCCGACGCTCCTTCCACTCCTCACTCTCACCCTGTCACTGTGTTAGGCAGGCGCTTCAAAAACTTCGCCCGTTGGAAAGGCCAAACCCACATACACTGCCTCACGCACGGCCAGCCTGACATGGCCCGGTGTGTTTCAGGCCTGACCCTTCACCAAAGCCTTTAATAAAACACATTGGCACCCATGGTGGGTGACACAAATGCATTGGATACAAGCCAGAAGACAGAGTGTGCACCAGAGTATCCAGAAGGACCGCTAGAATGTGCAAAGCGAAGCCCACGTGACCATCGCCCACACTTCATCTTCACAGTGGATGCAGAATTACTGGAAACAAAGAAAACATTTTATATATAAATATATAAATATATATATATATATATATACATACGTCTCGGTTCTCGGCCAATTCGGTTTTCGACCAAAACTTTCGAGTTTTTAATGCCTCGGATGACGAACAAATTTCGGTTCTCGAACAAACTGAGCACACTTGAATGCACCATTTGACTCCTCTCGCCTTCTTTACACGAGGAAGTGACGCTTCCTCGTGTTGCTTTCCATTGTGAGCAGACGTGTTCAGTAAACATTTTTATTTTAAAAAGAGCGTGGTTTCGGTTTTCCAACAATTTTGGTTTTCGAACAGCTGGAACGGATTATGGACAAAAACCGAGGTTTGACTGTATATATATATATATATGTGTATGTGTGTGTGTTGAACCAAACAAGAATGCATTCTCAAATAATAATGTGTGATACGTTCACTGCGTCGATATGCTGCGGTGAAACAAGTGCTACTGTGCCTTTAAAAACAAGTCCCCTTTAAAATTCCACTTCATGTTTTCCTCAAGTACTCATGCTTGTTAGTCTTGCAAAATTTTGACTTTTGTACAGGCTGTCATGTGAGACTGCAAGTATTGTTGTACCATGTGTCTTCCTCCATTATTTATTGACACACATTCAGTGACAAGTAGAATTGGCCACGAGAAAGGAACGAATGTGCAAAAGTGAGACCCAGAAGTGCACCTCGAAACACTGTTGCCAACTTAGCTACTTCTCGCTACATTTTTTATTTGGTGAGTTTTCGCAACCCCTCCAGTGACTCTTTTTCCAAAAAGTGACTCGCGACAAAACGAGTGAATTTTTCTGGTCTCACAGGAAACTCAGATGTGAAATCACACATCGTGTCCTTTGGGTTACATTGTTAATGTTCATGTTTCTTTGTGACCAAACCCCCCCCCCCAAAAAAAAAAAACCCAAACAAACCCAGAAGTAACTCGACCTGAGTGTCTCTATTGGGTCACTTTTGCTAGTTCTAAGCCCTGATAAAGGAGGAGGGTTGGAATGGTGACATGAAAAGAAACAAGAATCGATTCATTTGTAATTCTAAACATATTTAGGGTGCTTTTTGGTGTTTTATTTGTAGGCTCAGTATTAGATCCGTTTATTTATTCAGGGAAACGCAAACGCAAGTGACGTGATGGGGGGGGGGAGGGGCTTTTTCTTTTTGCCTGTCAGTCTTTCATCAGACGAGTACATAGAGTCCATTGAATCAAACCGATTTGGAGAATGCGGCACCTAAAAAAAGGCGAGCTTTCAAGTATTTTCGAACATACACTGCTTTGGCCCGAATTAATTCACGGATTTTGATATCAAATGGCGTCCTTGAGGTACAAAAATAACGCCATCATTGTTCTGTACAACGTGCAAATCAGTTGACGGGGATTATTACGCTTGGTAAATGGCGTCCGCGAACCGCCGAGCTAAACGGTGAAGCATGAGGAATTGCCAAAGATGTTGACATGAAAGACGACATTGATGCGTGTCAAACTCATGCATTCCGCAGCATAAACTCAAAGATTATCCTGACAAGTGTTTGGCATCGATAGACAGATGTGTCAGTAATATTAATGAGGGCATCCAAAAGATGGCTAGAAATTGCCAAGACAGTCCAGACACAGAAGCTCGTCAAGGCAAAGCGCTTCAACACACCGTAGCCACAGAAAACAATAATTACACAGCTGAGCCAATTGCCTTCCCGCTGTCGGGTGCTGTGGGTTGCTCGAATGCTATATTTAATTAATCTCAGCAAATCAATGTTTTTTTGTGCGTGGCAATCGGATTTGGGACATGATCCTGCGAGACCGGATCCACTTGGCGTTGCCGAAACATTTTGTTGGTTTTCCCCTGGCAATCAAAAAGTATGTTGGCAGATTATGAAAAATCCGGAAAGATGCAAACATGGTGAAATGCATTTGTCACGTCAGTTTTTAGCACGTATGCAGAGAATGGTGTCAATGTTGATTAATTTATTTTTCAATCGACTTTGACACTCCCACCTGAATCGGAGCCATGGATTTGGAGGACAACATAAAAAAAGTTGAGTTTGTGACAAAATTCCAATCATGTGACGATGACTAAAAGTCTATTATTGCATTTTGATGACAAATGTGGCACATTGAGTTACCGCGCAATAATTTGAAACATGATGTAATTATGCAGGATTTTATCACTCAAATGTAAATCAGCGGAAAAGATTTGCATCTTCCTGATTTATTTGACTCCAACTTCTGTTGATATTTATGAACTTGTCCTTTGCCAAGAAGGAGGAGGGATTTATTATCACTGAATCTTTCCATTATGATAAAAAAAAAAGAAGTATAGATATATAAAAAAATAACGGACTGCTTAATGACCAACTAATGAGCATGGAAATCACCCAGCGTGTCGGAACTTGAGTCATCGTATCCCATTTTCAAATCAAGGTTCTGTAAAAGGTGGATGACGTGCACAACCACTGCTAACAGAAAGACTCCAAAACACAATCGCAGCTCGGGATCAATACCATTTCCCTCCTTTAGCCGCTTAATCACGCCTATGACGGACGGCAATTATGGTCAACAGAGGAATTGCTACAGAAAAGGACCACTTACCCCAATTAAAAGGCAGGAAATCAATAACAGTCGGCTTGTCCCCGATCGATAAATTCAGGTAATTTGCGCGCGATCGAGGTTGATGCGCAATCATTTAGTTTTCAGTAAATATCTCTTTGTGGAGGTGATGAGATGAGCATGAGGGAGGGCATGAATGACACGATTGGGGATAATTGCGGTTCAAACGTGGGTAAATCCAAGTGCTAGCATGGATGTGTCGAGAGTTCAGCATTAGCCACATGTACGCAAGCACCCAGGGCAAATCATCAGGCATTGTCTCATTTGAAAGGCTTTTGCAGATGCATTCTAAAGTTCCAATCGTGATCGGTCAAGTCAAGCCAATCAATAAGGATAAATTCACTCTGTGGCTGGACAGATGCACTTTTCTTTCCAATTCCTCCTTACCAAGACAGCGGTCGGCGCAACTGACAAAACATTGAATTTCAAATTCATTTTTAGGAGTCGGTTTTTAAATGAACCTTTGCAATTGTAAAGGCCATAAATCTCACCACCGAACCAAACTCAACTGTATTTCTCCAGCACTTTAAAACAACCACCGCTGTATACAAAGTTCTGTGCATGGAGCAGAAATCATTCCTACAACAACAAAGGATACATTAATAACAAAGACAGTAGGAAGAACATAAACAGCAGCAGGAGTCCTTAAAGAGCTGATATGGATGAAACTTTATGAAACTTTACGAACCATTGGCTGATAGACGAGAGACAAAGTTGCACTGGTTCACGAGGCTTCTCTTTGTCCATCACTACCCCCGACCCCCAAATAAAGAATCAAGATTCAAAGCAGCATGGCACATAAGGCGACAGCAGCAAGACCAAATAGACTGAAAAAAACAAACAAACAGGAAATGAAATACAAGCTAGCTGACAAGACGCTGAGTCACACCTGGACAAGACACACGTGACAGGAAGCAGCTGATTGATGGGAACTAGGAACTCAATTATTACACAAAACTAAGCCGACGAAACTGAACTAAAATCTAGTCCAAATAAAGTAAAAAAAAAAAAAACACAACCACCAAATGACATTCATTACATTTCCATTTCTTCCATTTACTGACACCGGTGGCTGGAAAGAATAAATTGAAAAGGAACTGCTCTAGCCACTGTCCCGAAATCCATTATTTGAGATCTGCTTAGTCTAGTGTGGACATTTTTAACGTTTGTTTTTTTCTTTGTAATTGCTAAGACTCAAACAAGTGAATCCGCAGTCCTTTATTTTCTCCAAGAGAAAAAATAGAAGCACTGCAAGCAAATTTACAAAACCGGGTCAGATTGAAAACTGGGGAATTATTCATTTGGCAAATAGGTTTGTGCTTTTTTGGGTGTTGTCGAATTCAGACGATAATTCAAAGAGGGCTCAGATGTGATTCTTCAGCCTGAAAATGAAATGGGAACAAAAAAGTGTTCTCTCTCTCGCAGTCCGGGATTCTCGACGTCCTTGCTGGCATTACACAAATCATTTGCAATTCATGTGCTAATTACACAGTTTTTAAGGCTCATCTTTTAATCTTGGATATCACAAGAAAAGTCTCAGACAAATAATATTTCTTTTGAGAGACGTATGGCTTTACCACGCGGAAGAATCATTTTTTGTGTTGAAATGGAACTAGGTCAGACTCGATCCGATCAGGTCACGCTTCGATGTCGTTCAAACATGCAGCCAAGCGGTTTGAACGTATTGATAAAATCCTTTTAATGGATCGATGGGCGTTCCAATGTAAACATTGTGAAGAGAAAATACGAGTTCAACTTGAAGAAATTTCAAACCGAATGTTGAGCGGCGTATTGTTTTTGGCATTGAGCCTCCGTTTTACAAATAGGTTCAAACGACTTCTTCGAAACGTTCGAATGACTTTGCAATACATTCGACGTAGCCCGGTCAAAAAGTGATTTCCTTTCTTCTGTACGCGACAGACTTCTGTATGCACAAACATTTGACTCGATCTCGGAATAGGGGAGAGTTTGGTACATGGATAGGGGGCGCTGATGCATTTGTCAAGCACTGTTTATGGGATTGCCGATGTGGTTAAGGACGTCTAATGTGCAGTTGCTAATCCTTCAGTGAGGAAAGGCAAGCCACACCTCAACGTCGCATGCAGAGGCTTTTACAAGCGGATGGAAGGTCTCTGCACTCTTCATAAAAAAACAAGCAAGTGATGACACCCCCCTCCCCCGTCCAATCTTTGAGTGTCGCTCAGTGAATGTGAATTGGTGTTAAATTGGATGGCGTGCACAGTATTAAATTGAAGCGCATGCAGATGAGGGCTCTGAAAGATTTGATATGGAAATGAGATGAGAGCGGTGCTTTATTAAGATTAGCTCCCATGAAGACGAACACAACATGTTTTCGCACCAAATCTGTTTAATGCGGTTTGCAGTTCAAAGCACTGAGTAATGTGGACAGCAAATTTTATGACGTATCTGTTCTATACAGTACAACACGGTTGAGCGGAAAACAAATCTGGAACGGATTAATTGCATTTCCATTCATTTTAATGGGGAAACATAATTTGAGATACATATGCAGGCATAACAAATCTGGTTTCCCAAGGCACCAGTGGTTGCCATTCACAGTGAGGGGCCTTCGGTGCCTCTCCCTGAGCAGCCTAATGGCCTTGCCGCTGAGCGTGCATTTCTGCCCCACCCACAAATGGAATGCATCAAATATTGACCATATGACCGATGGTGGAAAACGTGGAGAAAATATGACTTGCGCCGTGGAACCTTTTCAAATAAAATAAGTGAAAGAGACAGCGGAGTGCGAGGGGGGTGATGAATATTGTGAGGCTATCCGCATGAATTCAAGCATGGGCTCCGATCATGATCAGGATCATTTTCTCTGGATGTTGAGCCTTCTTCATCCTCCACCCCCCCCCCATCCATGCTCTGTCATCCATGCCGAATGTGAATTGTCTTCAAACCGGAATGCAGGCAGCTCATTTTTCAAAGCTGCAATCCCTTTAGTGCAAAGTTTCCAGGGAATGCTCCTCTCATGCTTGCTCCACATTACATGACACCCTTAATCCAATTTGGTTTGAAAGTACATTTCGTCGCTTGTTGGCGACGCTACTTTTAATCATGTGTCGGCGTGCGCACCCACACACGTGCGCGTGTGCGATAGTTCCGCATGAGCGTCTCTGTTCGTGTACGTACATAGCGCAGCAAAATATGCATGCGCAAATTTGCATGGGCATCGCCAGATGTGTCGGAGTGTGTCACGTCTCTGCGATGATGGCGTTCAGCTGCTCTGTCTCTCGGGACGTGTGATACACAGGGCGCTGCGGCTGCTCAGCACGGTTTTACGTCCACGCGCCCGGCACAGGTGCCGCGTAGAAAAAGTACAAAATAAGAGGAGATCGCCTGCGCTGAGTTGCAACAGAAAAGGTGCCAAAGGCTGTTATTCAGCCACTAACAATGGAGAGAGCCTGCTGGGGGCAACTTGACTTTCACCCACTGAGATGGGTACTATTGTCAAGGATCTGACATGATTTCAGCTTGAATGCAGAAAAAAAAAAAATCATCTTTTTGTCTCAGACAGTTTTGCAGCCGACATGAAGAATCAATAGTTTCTTCGAAGACTCAATTAAATCTGACCTTTTGACGAGTGACAGCCTTGAAGAACTCTTGTGGGTTATTACGAGAGGTTTCGGGTTCCCCTGACTTATTATGACGCTCACTTCCCCCGGAGGCTAACTGCAGCTTTTTAAGACAATCTGTTTTGGAAAGCAAAAAAAAAAAAAAAAAAAAAAAGATTAATTCGACATTTTAATTTGGTGCGTGTCAAGTTGATGGAACGTTTCGAATCCACTGAACCACTTCAGTGGACCATTTTCTCTTATCATTCCAAGATCCAGGCATAAAAAAAGTGTCCTAAATGTGAAATAATAACAGTAAAAAAAATAAATGTTGGCTCATTTGACAGACTTTGGTCTTTGGTGATAATTGAATTGAATTGAATACAACTTTATTTAATAAAAAAAAAAAAAAATATTGTAATAAAAAGAAGATTGAGCATGTGATTGTTACAACCTGTTCGAATGGATTTGTATATGGCTTGAAGGTTTCACCTAAGCTTCTAATCCTCAGAGGGGAAGATAAATCTAATGGTTTTGTTTTTCAATCGGGGATTAGTGACTGCAAGCCTCTCGCTGGTGTATATTCCCCCTTCCTGCCGTGTCGGCGAAGGTACGTTTCGTCGATTGTACGCTGGCTTATCTTGAACCACATTTGATCTGTTATCCAAAATGGGAAGCATTTTCGCTTTCTTGCTTGACTCTCTGAAAGCTGAGGAGCTATTCTGTTGTGAGCATTGTAACGTTTCACCAAAATCTTTTCTGAGATAAACCATCCAGGATCCAAATCTGTATTCCTTTTTCCCGATGATGCTACTACAGAAAAGCTCAACAGAGAGCCTGCATTTATCTGTACCATCATGTATTTCCAACAAGGGGAAATTTTACGGCGGCACCATCAGCAGTATGATCACTGGGCTCAAATCACAAAAGGGGAACATACTGAACAGTGAGTCACTTGGAAAAGTTGCTAGTGCATCTTGTACTCCTATTATGTCCACATTTTGAAACTCAAGAGCAGATTCTACAGAAACTGCCTGAACGGAATTTCTGCGAAATTAGGTCTCGTGAATAAGTTTCATTTAGTGCAACTCAAATCACCTTTCCAAACGGGAAAACACATTTGGGCCGACTCAAGGATGAATGGGCCACTTTAAAATGTGTTCACTTTTTGAAGCACACTAAAGTCAGTCAAGAAAGCAAATTTATACTCTTTGTACTGCTCATTAGCTTTCTGTTCAAGGTATGATGGCAAATAGTTGAGGAGCCCTCAATTCGACACAATAGCTCCAGCTCAGCCGAATCCCATCTGTACATTCAGAAGCAAAAACAAAATAAACAAAAAACTGTAGCAAGGTGACCATTTTTCCAGTTGACTTGAGGATCATGACTGTGATGTCTTCAGAAATCGGCCATAGTACATAAAGTGCACAAAACTAGTTTTGCCTCTCAATTTGAATGATCTTTATTCACTACAGTGTTGTGACGATACAT